>JBBFKN010000011.1:10931808-11396472 GCA_039654755.1 Calcarius lapponicus
GGGGCACAGGTCTGGGCAGCAGTGGGGATGAGGGCAGGACGGGGACTCCACCCAGAGCAGGAGCAGGGGGTGGCACTACCCCATGCGAGGGATCCCGGGTCACCTCCATCCTGTGCCATGCATGGGGACACGCCAGCACATCCCCACAGGGGCTGGCACAGCCAAACACGGATCCAACCCCCACTCCCAGCCTGGCACGGCCCTGGCAGGGCTGTGCCCGAGTGTGCCCGGCTCACCTGAGGGACAGGGAGTAGTCCTCGGGGCTGGTCCTCGCAGTCCCGCACCAGGAAGCTGCCCCTCGCGGCACAGCGCCAGCAGCGTCTCGGCGCCCGCCCTCCCGATGGGGCCGTGGTACCAGCTGGGCACAGCGGGGGGTCACATGGGCACCCCCCGGGCCACGGGGCACCCAGCCATGCCACGGGGCACCCCCCGGGCCATGGGGCACCCAAGCACACCATGGGGCACCGAACCACGCCATGAAGCACCCAAACATGCCGTAGGGCACCTAAACACGCCATGGGGCACCCAAACATGCCATAGGGCACCCAGCCACGCCATGGGGCACCTAAACACACCATGGGGCACCCCAACCATGCCATGGGGCACCCAGCCACGCCATGGGGCACCTAAACATCCTATGGGGCACCCAACCACGCATGGGGCACCCAACCATGCCATGGGGCACCTAAACATCCTATGGGGCACCAAACCACGCCATGGGGCACCCAAACATGCTATAGGGCACCCAACCACACCATGGGCCACCCAACCATGCCACGGGGCACCCAACCACACCATGGGGCACCCACCCCCATGGGGATTCAACCACGCCACTGCCCCCCCCACACCCCCCCATGTCAAAGGGCCCAACCACACCAAGGGGACACCTTGACCCCCCAAGGAGCCACCCCTGGGGACCTTCCCCCCGCGGGTTCGTCCCCGTGCCAGGCCGTGTGACCGGGACACTGCGGCTGCCCCCCCCAGGGACGCCCCCAGACTCACGCCTGCTTCTCCAGGGGCAGCGAGGTGTCCACGTGCCGGGGGCTGGGGGGGCAGGCGGGCCGGGGGGCGCGGGGGGGAGCGCTGGCAGCGGGCCGGGCCAGGCTGGGGGGAGCGCTCAGGGCTCTCGACTGCACTGCGGGGACAAAGGGGCGTCACCCACAAAGGAACGGCCCGGAGGCGGCTCTCCCTGCCGTGGTGTCCCATTGCAGGGGACAGCAGCGCTCTGGGGGTACCCATGGGGGGGCACGGCGTGTTGGGAGAGCCGTGGGCACGGGGGGACACGGAGGGGACCCCAGGATGCTGGGGGATGCCGAGATCCAGGATTATACCCACGGAAGCTGCGCGATGTAGGGTTGGGGGACCCTGGGGGTGTCCCCACCAGGAGGAGGGAGCCAGGAGCGGCACCCATGGGAGCTGTCACCCGAGGTGACGCTGTCACCTGCGAACGCCCGTGAGATGTGATCCTTCTTCCACTCCCAGGGGCTGGTCGTACTCGTCGGCCGGGCGCTCGTCGTCGCGGGGGAGGCGGCTCTCGCGGGCCGGGGGTCCCCCCCGGGCTGTCCCCGGCCGTATGTCCCACTCCTCGGAGGGGGTTGGTCCGACTGGGGACCCCGGCGCGGCCGCACCCGCCGGCCCTGGCCCTGCCGCGGGCACCCTGCGGAGGGGGAACGGGGCGGTGGGAGGCGCCCGGGAGGGTGCTGGGGGTGCCCAGGGTGTCAGCACCCACCTGTGGGCTCCTCGTCGCAGCCGCCCCTCGGGCGCCGGCCTCCTGCTCCCCCCTCGAAGGGCTCCGAGTATTCGCTCTCACCTGGGCCCTGGGGGGGGCTCCGGGTGGAACGGGACCCCCCACTCACCCCCCCCGCAGCCCCCCGGGCCCTGGGGTGCCCTCACGGGACCCTCCGGGCTCCCGCACCCCGACACGGGTGTCCCCGGCCCCGTCCCCCGCTCCCGCCCAGCCGGTCCCTTTGTCCACCAGCCCCCTCTCCCCCTCTCCCCCTACCCCCTCTCCCGGTGACTCCGCCGGCCCCAGCCGCTCCCCGGTTCCCCCTCCAGCGACCCCCGCTCCCCCTGGCTGCCCCACTGCCCCCCCCGACCCCTCGGCTCTCCCCGGTTCCCGGTGCCCCGCTCTCGGTCCCCAGCCCCGTTCCGTGTGTCCCCCATCCCCTCCGCTCCCCAGCCCCCCCCGTTTCGCCGCTGCCCCGCTCACACCTGCCCGACCCCCCCGGTGCCCCCGGTGCCCCCCGCTCCCCTTCCCCCCCCCCCGGTTCCTCCGCCGCCCTCCCCGCTCCGGGCGCTTGGCCCGCGGCTCCCGCCCGGTGCCCCCGGTGCCCCCGGTACCCCCGGCCGTACCTGCTGCAGGCGGCGGGGGCCGCCCCCCGGGCCCCGCGCCCCCCACCGCACCAGGCGGTGGCGCGGGGAGGCGGCGGCGGCGGCGGCGGCGGGGGGGGCCCCCGGGGCCGCTGTAGTCGGGCTGGGGCGGGCGCGGGGGGGGAGCGCCGGGCCCCCCGGCCCAGGTACTCCCGGAGCCACTTGGCCATGGCGGGGAGCGGCACCGGCAGCGCCGGGACGGCCGGGACCCAGCGGCGGCCACCGGGACCCGCCGGGACCCCCCCGCCGCCGCCGCCGCCGCCGGAGCCGCCGGAGCCGCTTTGTGTCGCCGCCGCGCGCGGCGCGGACCGGAGCCCCCGAAACCCCCCCGCGCCCGCCTCGCCGGGGGCACCGGCACGGGGGGGGGCGAGACCACCGGGGGGACACCGGCAGTCACAGCGAGGGCGACACGGCGGGACCCCGAGTGGCGGGGGGCACCGGGACCCCGAGTGGCACCGGGTGATGGGGGAGGGGGGGGTCACCGGGACCCCCAGACCGCAGCGATGGGATCCCCCCCCCCCACGGGGCTGGGGGCTGCAGGGCTTTTGGGGGGAACAAGGACCCCCCCCCAGCTCCGTCACCCACCCGGGGAGCTCGTCCTGGGGGGCGCAGGGGGCTCTGCTCCCCCTCTGCCGCAGGGGTTTGGGGGGGCTCAGGGCACCACACGGGGGGCAGGAGGTTGAGGACCCCCCCCCCAGCCCTGCCCTGAGCCCCCTCCTGGCATTGTCTGTGCCCAGAACAAAGGTCCCTCCCCTCTCCTTGGGGGTCCCTCTCGGGGTCCCACCTGGTGCAGGGGGTGGTGACAGCTGGGCAGTGGGGGACACAGCGGGAGGACACGGCCTGAGACCCCCCTCATGCCCCCCCAGCCCCGGGCTGAGCCCAGCGGCCAGCATTAATATTTGAAGAGGCTAATTAAGGCATGTGCACAGAATGCTAATTGGGATAGGGGGCTGGGTTTCTGTCCAGCTCTTCCTGACGCCCCAGAGCCCCCCAACCCCTCTGTGAGGGCGTTATTAGCCAGAGGCTGCTCAGCAATTAGAGGTGGGTGCCTTGATGAGAGGGAAGTTGATGGCCGTGGGTGAGGAGAGCCCCAGTTGGGGTGGGTGGGCACGGGGGGGGGTCCCTGTAACGGGGGGTGGGGGTCCCTGGGGCAGGGTCCCACAGTGCCCACGTACAAATCAGGCTCTGGAAGATGAAGCTCTGGGATGCAGCTCGGATCTGATCCCGTTTATTCCGGAGTTGTGGCTGCTGGAGCCCAGCAGGCTGGGGGAGGGCTTTGTCCCCGAGCATCCTGGGGACATCTGGGGGGGCTGCTGGTGGCAGGGCAGCCCTGTCCCCGCACCGAGGGGCTGCAGGAGCCCCTGGCTGTGTGCAGAGGTGGCAGCTGACACACCCTGGGGAGTGAAGGAGGGGGGCTGAGCGCCCACC
This sequence comes from Calcarius lapponicus, assembly GCA_039654755.1. Lineage (NCBI taxonomy): Eukaryota > Metazoa > Chordata > Aves > Passeriformes > Fringillidae > Calcarius > Calcarius lapponicus. The sequence continues at coordinate 10,935,607 of JBBFKN010000011.1, forward strand.
TTCTCCCCTGCAACCCCGCTGGAAGGACAGCCCCAAGGTCCCCTCCTGCCGGGGGGGGTCAGGACACCCCAAACCCAACCTGGGCACGGTCACTGGGGGGGAGCTGAGAGCAGTGGCACCCCCAGAACGGACACACCAGAGTCCTGTGCAGCTCTTCCAAACACATCCTGGGAGCAGGGCTGGGAGGCAGCAGGTGCTGCTGCAGGGAAACACCTTCCCTGCACTGCTGGGGGTGACAACAGCGGTGCCCGGGTCCCCTCGGGGCCCTGGCGGCGCTTCCAGCCCCGGGTGGGGCTCCGGAGCAGCCGGGAGCGGGGTCAGCCCCGTCCCCGCCCTGTCCCTGTCCCTGCTTGTCCCCTCAGTCGCTGGCGCTGTCCTCGCTGTCCGAGTAGGCTCCCAACAAACCCAGCGAGGACGTGGCTGCTGCTGCTGCTGCTGCTGCTGCTGTATGGGAGCCTGGAAGGGGAGGGAGGGAGAGGATCCGGTCAGCTCCAGCCTCCCAGGGCAGTTCCCGGTGTGGGAAACAGCAGCCTGGAGAGATCCCAGGGGAAGCCTCATCCCTGGATGGAGCCTGAGGTCAGGGAGGATGGATCAGGTGGATAAACAGCTCCTGCTGAGGCCTCTCCCTCCTCCCTGTGGGAAGCACCGAGGTCTGGGACCCCCCTTCTCCCTCCACAGCCCCCTGGGAGACTCCAGACCTGGAAAGGGAGAGAGGAGCCAGCTCTGGGCTCCCACCAGCCCAGGGGACAGCAGCCAGGAGCAGGAGGGCTGGGGGAGCACAGGGACAAGGGGACACTCCAAGAGCTGTCCCTTCCCAGGGATGCCCCAAGGGCAGGGGGACTCACAAAGCTCAGGATCAACCAGCCCAGAACAAATCCATCCCCCACGTCCCTCCCCAAACCCATGGCTCCCCTGGCTTGCTGGGCAGCTCACTGAGGATGCTGGAAAGCCTTCAGCTTGTTTTGTGCTCCTTAAAGCTTCCCAGCTCCAGCAGTGAGGCTGGATTTATCACCAGGCCCCAAACCAAAGCAGTTCTCCTGCTGTTCCACCCCTATCTCGCTGTTGTGACGTCCCCAGGGCTTGTATCTGCTGTTTTGGAGCTCCTGGCCCTGCCAATCTGTCCCCAAGGCTGTGGCTGAGAGCCAAGAGCCAGGTGGGAGAATCATCTTCACCAGAAGCTCCTGGAAATGGGGACAACCCTCTGTTCTCACGGGAAAATCCTGGAAATGGGGACAACCCCCTGTTCTCACGGGAAGCTCCTGGAAACGGGGACAACCCCCTGTTCTCACACCACCCCACCAGAGACTCCAGCCCAGGCTCCGAGCACGGAGCCAAGCCACCCAGGAGGTGTCAGAGCCCCCAGGGCCCAGCCAGGGGCAGGTACCAGGGCTGGCTGTGGTGCCTCTGGTTTCCCATCCCGTTTTCCAGGGCAGGATCTGCCTTCTCCTTCTCCTTCTCCTTCCTGCGGGCCACCAGCCCTGCCAGCTGGGCCTTGGTGCTGAGCTTGCCCACGCTGCGCTCCCAGCTCTCCATCCTGGGCTTCTTGCTCTGGGGCTGGGGGTCCTGTGGGCACAGGCAGGGTCAGGGGGCTCCAGCCTGGAGGGGATGTGGAGATAAAAGCAGCAGAGACACCAGGAGAGGGGCCTGAGGGGGAATTCTGCCCCTGCAGGGATGGCACAGGACAAATGGGGATGTGGATCTGCCCATGGAGATCCATGGCCCAGTGCCAGAGAGCTAAAGCCAGCCTTGGGATGGCCCTGGCATGCTGAGGAGGCAGAGAAAAGAATCCCAGGATGGTTTGGCTTGGAAGGACCTTAAAGCCCATCCAATCCCACCTTTCACTATCCCAGGTGGCTCCGAGCCCTGTCCAACCTGACCTTGGACACTTCCAGCCACAGCTTCTCTGGGCAATCTGCTCCAAAATCTCCTTAAACCCAATCCAACCCTCCCCTGCCTCAGTTCCAGACCGTTCCCCCCGTGTCCTATCCCTCCCTGCAGGGTACAAGTTGTTTTCTCTCTGTTTTATCAGCTCCTTTCAAGGCCACTGAGCAGCCCTGGGTGCCTGCAGGTGGCCCAGCCATGGATCCAGTGAGTCTGAGTGCCCTGGGCACAGGGATTAGTGCCAGGCCAGGGACCACGGCTGGGATTAAGCCCAGGCACGGCAGCTTTGATCCAGCCCAGTGGGCCCCTGGGGCGGGGATGACAGCAGGGGGGAGGGCAGGGCTGTTTGCTGGGATAATCCCTCCCTCCAGGCCGGGGCTGGCAGCTCTTTTGTTCTGCCTGAATCCAAAGCCCAGCCCAGAACACTGAAATCCTGCCCGGAGCAGCAGCAGGGCCCAGCAGAGCTCGTTCTTCCCGAGGAAGGGAGGGTGGGGACAGGATGGGGACAGCTCCATGCCTGCCTTTGTCACCAGCCCAGCCTGGAATCCCCAAAGACTCGGCCTTTGGGAGCTGCTCAGGCGTGACACGAGCCTGGTGTCACCCAGACAGGGACACAATGGGCACACAGAGCCCCAGGACAGGGCAGGGCAGGCCGTGCCCCTCTCACCTCCTGCAGGATGTCCGTGGGTTTTGTCTGGGCCGTGGGATTGGGGCGGGGTTTGGCCGCTTCCTCGTCGGAGTCGGAATCCACCAGGAGCCGCCGGTTCTGGGCCTGTTCCAGCATGGCCCTGCTGGGACAGAGCAGTGCTGGAGCTGATCCATCCCACTGCCAGGCCCTCCAGGGCAGCTGGGGACAGCAGAGGAGCCTCGGGGTCCCCCTTCCCAGGGGGTTCTATGGGATCAGGTTCAAGCCTGAGGAGCTGTAGCCCAGAGCAGGGACTGTGCCCATGGGAGGGCACTTCCCAGAGGATTGGATCCCACAGGATCCCAGCCTGGTTGGCTTGGAAGGACCTCCCACTCCTTCTCCCTGAACACTTTGCCAGGACAGGCTGGGATCTCCTCCCACCCCCCAAATCCTGGTCACTCATTCCCCCTCTGCCAGCCCAGCCCAGCCCAGCCTGGCTCATCCCCTCACTTCATCTCCTGCTCGTCCTCCTCCTGCTCCTTGCGCCTCTGCTCCTCCTCCAGCTCCTTGTACTGCTTCAGCATGGCCTCAAAGTCCACGTTGGCCTGGCGCTGGTTGAGCTCCTTCAGCTCCTGCAGGTTCTCCAGGACCTCCATCTCCAGCTTGGAGTCCTTGGTTCGGTTCTCCAGGACCTGGGTGGGATAAGTTGGGATATCAGAGCCTGACAGGAGCCTCCAACGCCTCCCCACGCTGGATGAAGCACAAGAGGATCCTCCTCATCCTCATTTTTGGGCAGGACAGGAAAGCCTGAATGGCTACAAAGTCACTGCTGTGGCTGGGGAGAGTCAGGCAGAGCGGCAGAGGTTCTCCTGCGGTCCTTGTTACCTTCATGGGATTGTTGAGCTCCTCCTCTTCCCTCTCCTTCTGCATCCTCTTCTCCTCCTCCTCCAAGAGTTTCTCTGCCTGGAAGTTCCTGGTGGCTCCGTGCTCCATGGTGTAATCTGTGTTCTCGGGGTCTGTCTGAGGGGGAACAGCAGCACAACCACTGAGGGGGGGGATCCTGCTCCAGAGCCACCCCCAGAGCCACACATCCCCCAGCTCCATCACTGGGCAAGGGCTGATCCAGCCAAAACCCCACCCTGGACTCAGCTGCCGTGTTTGTGTGCTTTCCCAAACCCACCACACTCTTTAATACATGAACCAGAAAATCTCCAATTAGTGAACCAAAAAAAAAAACAACTCCATCAGCCTTGGCTGGGCAGGAGAGTCAGGGAATCATGGAACAGCCTGAGCTGGGAGGGACAGCAGCTCTGAAGGGGACAAACCCCACCAAGCCCATTGTCCAAAGGCTCCTGGAGCTCTGGCAGGGCTGGGGCTGCAGCAGAGCCACCCCTGACACTGCAGGAGGGCTGAGCCACAATTCCAATGGGAATTGGACCCAACAGGGTGTCAGGCTGGGTTCTGACTCTGGCACTGTTGGTTTAGTTCACTGCATTGTTCATTTTATCCTTTTATCTTTTCCTTTCCCTGTTATTTCCTGCTCCCATATTTTTTGCCCGAGGGCTCCTTAATTTAAAATTTGCAGCAATTCAGAGGGGTGGGGAGGGTTTACATTCTCCATTTCAGGGGAGGCTCCTGCCTTCCTCAGCAGCCTCCTGGCTTTCCAAACCAAGACATCCAGCCCAGGCAGGGAGAGGCTGGGGCTGGGAGGGGACTGACCTTGCAGGTGATGGTGACAGTGGTCACAGGGGTTCTTGGATGAGGGAAGAGAGGAAAATGTTGACTCCATGTTCAACATGGATGGGATGGAGATATATATATATATATTACATTATAACTATACTAAAAAGAAATGGAAGGAAAAGGTTCATCTGAGAAGGCTGGCTAAGAATAGAATAGAAAAGAATGAAAACAAAAGGCAGCTCTCTCAGACTGAGACAGCTCGGCCTTGATTGGCCATTAATTATAAACATCCAATCAAAAATCCACCTGATGCATCCCACAGCAGCAGACAACCATTGTTTACATTTTGTTCCTGAGGCCTCTCAGCTTCTCAGAAGGGAACAAAAAAACCTAAGAAAGGATTTTCACAACAAGATGCCTATGACAGGTGATCTCAGGCAGGCAGGGAGAGAGGCTGACCCTGAGGGTGATCTCAGGCAGGCAGGGAGAGCCTGGGGCTCAGGGGGTCTCACCTTGAAGGTGATCTCGGCCAGGCAGCGAGTGCACTTGATGTAGAAGCGGAAGATGGGCAGCCCCAGGTAGGACTCGTTCTGCACCGTCTCCTTGCGGGCGTTGAACTTCTTGCCCTTGTAGATGTACTCCCCACACGTCTTGCACCTGGCCAGGGGCAGGGAAACGTCCTCAGGGGGCAGCAGGGATGGTGTGGGGTCGTTTTGGGGTCCCCAGGATGAAGGAGGAATTGAGAATCTGACTCTGTGTCCCTGCTCCTGGCACTGGGTGGGCTTTGAGGTCACTCCAACCCATCCCAACGCATCCCAGGAGTGACCCCATCATTCCAGGAGTGACCCCATCATCCCAGGAGTGACCCCATCATTCCAGGAGTGACCCCATTATTCCAGGAGTGACCCCATTATTCCAGGAGTGACCCCACGGCTCCAGGGCTGCTCTCACCTCATGTTGAAGGGGGCCATGAGCCTCACCACGTACTGCCGGTCCTTGGGCAGCTTCAGCTTCGGGATCTTGGCCGGATCGAAGTCCGGGGGGTAATATTTCTGTGGAGAGAGCAGATCTGGGACTTCTGGGAATGTTTCTATGGACAGAGAGCGGATTTGGGAGTTCTGGGAATGTTTCCTTGGAGAGAGCAGGTTTGGGAGTTCTGGGAGTGTTTCTATGGACACAGAGCGGATCTGGGAATGCTGTGAATGTTTCTGTATTTGGGAATTCCGGGAATGTTTCTACGGACACAGAGGGGATTTGGGAATGCTGGAGCACCGGGAATCTCCTCACTCCTCACAGCTTGGCCAGGAGGGTACAGCCAGGTGGGGCTCGGGCTCTGCCGCCAGGGAACGGCGACAGGATGAGAGGAAGCGGCCCCAGCGGGGGTTTAAACCGGATACCGGGAATTCCTTCATGGGGAGGGATTGGGCTGATAAACTCTGAATGAGCTGCCCAGGGGGGTCTGGAGTCTCCGTCCCTGGAGGTGCCCAAGGACGGCCTGGACGGGCACGCAGTGCTCGGGGCTGGGGACAGGGCGGGCACCGGGCACAGCTGGGACTCGATCCCGGGATCCCGAGTGACTCCCGAACCAACCGGGACCCCCTCAGAGCCCTCGAGGAACCCTCCCCTGGCCCAGCACGGCTCGGGAAGGTCCCCCGGTCCCCTCAGCGGGGATTTTTCTCCAACTCACGTTCAGCACTTTCCGTTCCGACATCGCTGCGGCTTCTCCCGATCCCCGGTGCTGCCGGTGCTGCCCCGCGCCCCTCACCGCTTCCGGGAGTGGCCCCGCCCCCTCCGCCGCTCATTGGCGCAGCGAGCCGCGGCCTCCCGTTCCTCGCCTATTATTGGCTGACCCAGCTGCCTGTCAAAGGATCCGCCCACGGCTGTTGTACAACCCAGCCAAGAGTCCGCCGGAAAGCCGCGGCCGCACAAGCGGTTCCGCAGATTTTTGGGTCCTGGGGGCGGCTGACCTCCGGCTGGGGCTGGGGAACGCCGGGGCTGCGATCTGGAAACTCGGCTTCCTCATAGCAACATGGGATGTGAGCCCCGGTCTCCCCTGACGCACACTCATCATGTCGCAACAGTCCCCGAGGAGTCCGTTTTGTGTTTTAAAGGTCACTTTCTTTCTAAAAACCGAGGACTCTGAGTCCTCTTGAGTTTGCAGCCGTTTTTTTCGCTCACTCCACTGAGCATGCGCAGCCGTGGCAGCCATGCTGTACGGCACCTCCGCACTGCGCATGCGGCGTTGCCGTTGCCGCCATTCCGTACAGCGCGTCTCCGAGCGCGGGCAGTCCCAGGTGCCGCTGCCGTCAGCTCCGCCCGCACCGCGTGGCTGCAGCCCTGCGCATTCTCAAATCCTCACTCGCCGGTGTCGCCCGTCCCTCCTGCACGGCGCCGCCACACCGCGCCCGCGCAGATCCGCCATTACCGCCAGCGCGGGCGGCTGTGCCGCCTCAGCGCGCACGCGCAACGCCTCACGCGCCGTTTCCCACCGCCCGTTCTCCCTCGTGCGCATGCGCGGAGCGGCGCCCCCTGGCGGCCCGGCCCGCGCCGCCGTCCCGTCGTGCCCCGCGCTCCCCACACAAAGGACGCGCTGGGAAATGGCGGCGGCCGCGGCTTCGCAAAACGCCCCCGGGAAAATGGAGCCGCCCCCGGCGGCGGCCGCGGCGGCAGCGGCGGCTCCGCCAGCGCCCAACGGGGCGGCCGGCGCGGGGGGGCCGCCCCCTAAGAGGTAGGAGGGCCGTGAGGGGGCCGCGCTGCCGGTGGGGCCGAGGGGCCGCGTGCGGCCTCCGCGCTCCTGGGCCCGGCCTGAGGGCGGCGGGACGGACCGGGGCGGGCGGGGGGTACCGGAGAGGTCGGTACCGGTGCGGGGCCGCTCCTGGCGCTGCGGCCGCTGCTCCCTCCGGGCACGGCCGGGGATCCCGGGCGGGGCCGTCCCGAAGGCGCCTCCGGGGCTCCCGCGGCGCTCTGGGCCCGGTCCCGGCGGGCGGGGAGCCCTGGGATCCCCCCCTCCCCTGCGATCACCCCCGTCCCCTCAGGAAAAGCTGCTGCTGAGTTCTGGTGGAGTTTGGGCCTCCCTGTGCCAGCGTGGGGGTGTTGAAGTTCATTACTTTCTGTGCGGTCAGGAAGTTGTCAGAACTCCGTTGCTCTCAGCACCCCCCTCGTCCCGCTGCTGGTTGTGGGGCCGAGTGTGCTCCTTTCTGGAGGTGATTCACGCGTGAGGGGATTTAGGAGCGCAAACACCTCGAGGGCGGTGAGAGTTTAAGGTGGTTGCACAATCCCTCGGTAAAACCTGAGAGAAATTCAAACCGGGATCGGCAGCGCTGCAGTTCCGGCTCTGTAAACGTGGGGATGAAGGGCACAAAAAGCCTCTGCTGCTTCTCACTCCCTCGTGGTGCTGCTCGATGGAAATTCCACAGTTGGCAAAGCCGGTTTTGGTGCCAAATGCACTGAATAGAGAGGACTTCTCTCCCTCAGGGCGTTTTTGTGCTCGCGTTTCATGGCGGGGTGATAAGAATCAGGTTGAACCTGGCGTGCTGTGATTCCTGCTCCAGACTCGAGCTTGGATTTGTGTTTGCCGAGAGCAGGAACAGCTTTCCAAGTGTCGCTTTAGGGGAAAGAGATCCATATTTATTTATTTTTTCCATTGGAGAGCGGTCAGACTGTGCTCTGGGCAATAAATACCGACAGACACGATTTCATTGAGTGAGCCAGGCAGGGGCAGACACATCCCAGGGACAGGGAAGGTTGTTCCCACCCTGGATTCTGTTCCCACCACTCCTGGGAACGTGGAATCAGCACTTTGTCTGCATGAGCAGCCAGTTAATTCCTGGAAGTATAAATAAAGATATCTCTGTGCTGTGATTTTGCTTTTCCTGACCCTGTTACCTTTGGGATGCCTCCAGGGAATTTGTTTGTGTCTGCAGGTGCAGTTCTGTTTGGAATCTCCAGCTCCACGTGGCAGAGCTCTCATTTCCACAGGGATAACACCAACACTCCTGTGGCCTTGGGGAAATCCAGTTTAAGAAATAACAACTAAAATCTGAGTGCAGATTTTAACACAGCCACATTTTGTGTTAGCTCATCAACCAAACAGAAATGAAGGTGGAAAAAAGATTGTCCTATTTCAAGTTTAATTTTGGAGTTTTAATTGTCTTTTTAAAAGCTTTTAAAAAGTTCAGTGAGAGAAAAGCTGGAAAATTCCCATCCCTGTGTTTGGAGAAGCTTTGGCTGCTGGTTGATGGAAGCAGAACAGAAATATTATCAAAAGAAACCTTCAGAGGTTTCTACATTCTTAATTTCCTTTTCCCCTACAAGCTGTTGTGTGTGTTCAGGGATTGAAATGGTCCTGGAGGGGTTTCCTGGGATTTCTGACCTGGAATTTGCAGGGCTGCACAGGTGCTAGGTTGGGAAAAGCTCAGCACAGAGAGATTGTAGAAACTTCAGCTTTTTTACCTGATGTGTTCTCAATTCCTCCTCAAGATGTGTTGGTGCATCTTCTCCAGCAGCACTGAGTGAGCAGGGAGATTCATTGGATTAGTGAAGGGAATTATGTAAGACTGAGGCTGAAGCTTTTTCTTCCCTTGGTTTGAATTTTTTTTTTTTTTTTCTTTCAAGATGGGCTGTGCTCAGGTACCTTCCCATCCAAACTGCTCAGGGCTTCAGTGCTGCAGCTCTGGTTTTGTTCCCTCTGTGTTTTTTCCCACCCAAACTGCTCAGGGGTTCAGTGCTGCAGCTCTGGTTTGTTCTCTCTGGGGTTCTGGGTCTGCTCCATCCCCAGGAGCTCCCAGGGGTCTCTGGTGTTGTTCTGACCCCTGCTCCATCCCCAGCAGCTCCCAGGGGTCTCTGGTTTGTTCCCTTTGGGGTTCTGGCCCTGCTCCATCCCCAGCAGCTCCCCGGGGTCTCTGGTTTTGTTCCCTTTGGGGTTCTGGCCCTGCTCCATCCCCAGCAGCTCCCAGGGTCTCTGGTGTTGTTCCCTCTGGGGTTCTGACCCCTGCTCCATCCCCAGCAGCTCCCAGGGGTCTCTGGTTTGTTCCCTCTGGGGTTCTGGCTCTGTTCCATTCCCAGCAGCTCCCAGGGGTCTCTGGTTTGTTCCCTTTGGGGTTCTGGCCCTGCTCCATCCCCAGCAGCTCCCAGGGGTCTCTGGTTTGTTCTCTTTGTGGTTCTGGCTCTGTTCCATCCCCAGCAGCTCCCAGGGGTCTCTGGTTTGTTCTCTTTGTGGTTCTGGCTCTGTTCCATCCCCAGCAGCTCCCAGGGGTCTCTGGTGTTGTTCTGGCCCTGCTCCATCCCCAGCAGCTCACAGGGTCTCTGGTTTGTTCCCTTTGGGGTTCTGGCCCTGCTCCATCCCCAGCAGCTCCCAGGGGTCTCTGGTTTGTTCCCTCTGGGGTTCTGACCCCTGCTCCATCCCCAGCAGCTCACAGGGGTCTCTGGTTTGTTCCCTCTGGGGTTCTGACCCCTGCTCCATCCCCAGCAGCTCCCAGGGGTCTCTGGTTTGTTCCCTTTGGGGTTGGTGGCTCTGCTCCATCCCCAGCAGCTCACAGGGTCTCTCCTTGCAGCGAAGGCGAGCGCCCGACCCCCAATGAGAAGAAGAAGGAGAAGGGGATGAAGAGGGGAGGGAACCGCTTCGAGCCCTACGCCAACCCCGCCAAGAGGTACCGAGCCTTCATCACCAACATCCCCTTCGACGTCAAGTGGCAGTCCCTGAAGGACCTGGTCAAAGAGAAAGGTAAAGTGCAGCTCAGGTGGAGAGGCTGGCTGTGCTCCAGCCCGTGCCTGGCTCTCTCTGCAGCTCAGCACTCGCCTCTGGGTGCACTTGGCCACAGCAGTTTGGGAAGCTCTTCCTGAAGCCTCCTGGGTTGTACAGCCTCGTCCCTGGCAGCCTTCCAAGGGATGGTTCCTGTGGCATGCAGCTGATAGAGCCTCATCCCAGCATTAGCAGTGTTTTCCTTAGGGATCCAGCCCCAGGCTTTCAGCAGGTTTCAGTGCAGCAGAACTTTCTGAAGCATGGTAATGTTTTTTGGGCATTCAGGTGGTTACATGCTGCTCTGGTGTGTGGATATCCAGCTGTGTCCCCAGACTGGCAGGGTTTGGGCTGGCTTCAAGAGCCATTCTGACATTGGTTGCAGTTCAAAGTGTTTGAGGGTGACCTGCAAAATCAGGTTGGTGCTTTGGCATGTGCTGCAGTGGAATCAGGGCTTTGGAAATCAGGTTTGTGGTGTTCCCCCTTCCACAATTCTCTTTAATTCCCATGTGGATGGGAGCTGCCTTTGCTGACCTGAACGCCTTCATCTCTTGAGGAAGATGAAGAGATTGAGCTGAGTACTGAGGTAGTGACAAGTCTAAAGTAGTGTCATTTCTTCAGGCTGGTGCCCAGCTTTCTAGTTTTCAAGTCACCTTGGAAGTGCAGTGGAGTGGCAAGAAAATCCTTGGCTTCTCCAGCCTTAAAATGTCTAAACTGAGTTCAGAGTAACAGCACAACATTTCCTGTGGGGCACTTCTGCATCCAGAGCCTCAGCCAGGGTAGTGGGCAGTGGTCATTGTGCTGGAGCTGGGCAAGGACTGACAGCTCAGGTGTTTGAGGTGTGGCCTAAAGAAGGGGAAAACAAAGTTCCAGAGGGTTTCAATTGTTTGTCTTCGGTGGCAGAAGGGAACAGAGTCTGTGGAACAGCCGTGGGGACTGGGAGCTTCCCTGATGAGGGGCTGTGTGAGAGGCTGCAGCGGTTTTGTGCCACGGCAGCAGTGTCAGCCTCGAGGGCTGCCTGAGCAGAACCTGGTTATGGATGGAGCCCTCGGTGCCCCGTGGCTGCCCCAGAGCCGTTGGTGTTCGGGTGTGGAGGTGCCCAACTCTCTGTGCCGTGTTGGATCCCGTTCCCAGTGTCTGGTGCTTTCTCTCCAGTTCCCGTGGATGGCAGAGGCCGGGCTGAGCTTGTTTCCTGCCGGGCTGTTCAGCTGCTCATTGCAGCAGATGCTCCTAGGGGAACATTGGAGCCTTTTCCTTCTGGCTGCAGGGGTTGTCCTGCTGAAACTGGGATCATTCCCGGGGTTTGGCACTGCTGCTGAATCCAACAGTTTGGATTTGTTCTGGACTTCTCCCAAACTGCTGCTCTCGAGCTGTGCTCAGTCCTTGGCCCGAGGCAGAGCAGTTCCAAGCCCCAGGAACTCCGACCCCTTGGAATTCTTGCTTTGGAAGCGTAAGAACGCCAGGCCAAAGGTCCCAGGGCTCTGGGAGCAGGTGGAATTCTGTGCCCAAGGGGAAACCCTGGGTGTGTGAGGGTTCTGCAGGGCTGCTGTAGCAGCAGGAGCTCAGCTCGGGGCTGTTCCTGCAGCCTGGGAGTGGCCAGGCTGTCCAGGTGCCAGCTCCTCACGCCGTGGCTCGGGCATCCCAGTGGATTGGTTGGAGAAACTCAATTACAGGTATGCAGTGGGAATGTTGGTAATGGAATGAAGAGATGTTCTTGCTTGGAACTCCCTGGTTTTGCTGGCAGACACAAGGTGGTACCTTAGTGCAGAGTCCCCAGGATTTGGTCCCAATCTGGAGTTCTGGGGAGCCAGGGAGGGAGGGATGGGGAAGGAATGAGCTGTTCTGCCCTTGGCCTGTTCCCCCTTCCATTTGCTGAAGTCTCTGATGAGTTGCTCTGTTTCCCTTGGGCTTTCACCATCTTTCCAAGGAATCTCAGCCCTTCCCTGGCTGCAGGGAGCTTCTCACTCCCTCTGCTGCCTGAGCTCTTCAAGAGCCTAAATCACTTTGTCTGGCTGTTCTCTTGCAAAAGGGAAGTTTCCCGTCCCCATCTGTGGCAGAATTGCTGACTTTGTCTCTGCTTTGGGAAGGTTTTCCTTCTCCCTTTTCAGTCAAAGCTTTGCATATGTAAAACTTGCTCCTCTTCTCTCCCCTGTAACTTTTCAGGGGTTGCCTGTCCCAAGCTTTTACCTGTAAATGAGGGAGGAGCTGTGGCCAGCTCTGCTTTGCCTCACATTGCAAGTGTGAAGCTTTTTGATCTTCTTGGATCACTGGTTCTTCAGAAGATGAGGAGACATCCAGCCTGTTTGGGGTTTTCCTTCCATATTTAGTATTTACTTTTGGCCCTGGAGGCCGAGGAATAACTGCTACAAAGCATTTCCCCTGTCCCAGTTCTGTGTTTGCTCCCACTTCCCTCTCTGCCCCTTTCACCCCTCTCAGAGCTCTTTGGTTTGTCACAAACTGTTAAAATCAAATTGCTCAAGCTGAAGTTGTTATTTTTGTCTGAGCTTGTTCTGGGGAGTTCCCAGATGTGTCTTCAGGGCCTCAGGTCACCCTGTGGATCCTGACCTGAGCTTCCTGAATCCCTGCAGAGGATTGGAGTTCTGCTGGAGCAGCCCAGCTTCAACATTGGCATTTTCTGTACTTTGGAAAGGGATGCAAAGTTTTAAAGAGGATTAAAAGCTGTGCTTGTGATAAATAGCACTGAAGCTTCCTTCAGTTCAGATTTCTGGTTATTGCAGTAAATTCTGCTCCAGTCTCTTGGTTTGGGAAAAGCTGCATTTCCAAACTTAAGGTGTGAGCTTCAAATAAATCATAAATCAGTCTCCCCTACATTAAGTCTTGAAGACACCATGGGGAACATGTTCCTTAATTGAACCTGCAGTGACTTGGAGCCAGTGTCTTTGGGAAGTTTCCTCCCTTGGGGAGCTCCTGAAGTGACAGTTTTTGTGCTTGGATGAAGTTTCTCCACTTGTGTCTCGGGATGTTCCCTGTCAGAATCCAGCTGTTCTCTGGCACAAGGGAGTCCTGCCAGGGTCACTGGGCATTTATCCTGGTCTAGCACATGGATATCTGCTCCTGGTACTTTTCCATGGCATCCTGTGGTTTGGGATCTAGAAAAACACCCCAAAACTCCAAATAAAATGTGCCCCAGCATAACTTCTTAAGAAAGGTTTCCTTTGCCAGCTGCAGACCATGTTCTCCTGGCACAGGGGTTGGGTTGTGGCTCCTCTCACACATTTTGAGGTGAAATTAAAGCATTTTCATGGCAGTGGTTGTGGGCTCTGTCTTGGCTCAGAGCTGTTGCAGTGGGGGTGTCATTCCCTCCTCCTGCTGTTCTGAAATTGGGCTCTTCAGGAAGTTCAGGTGTCCTTTAGAGTAAAGCAGCTACTTCAGGCTGGACATTTGGATTTTCATGTGTCTGTAAGGCTCCAACAGGAAGCTCTGAGCAAAATCAGCACAGACCCAACTTTCCAAGGGATTCCTGGAGATCTTGTGCTTCAGAGTCAGGGATGTTCCATTGTATTGGATATCCTCAAGCTTGGCAAACTCCTTGGGGAGCTGTTTGTGAGGAGCTGTAGGTGGGAGAGGAGAGTACCAGGGAGTACCAGACCTGGAAGCTGTGGCTCAGAGAGGATTTGGAGTGGAGCTCACCTGGCAAGAGCTGGTGAATCCTGCCCCAGGTGAGCTTGGACTCTGGCTGCTGCTCTTGAGCTGGATGGCGACAGAACCTGGTGGCAGTGCTGAGCCCCCAGGACTCCTTGGGAACAGCCCCACGTGTGCTGGGGGAGCTCAGAGGGATTACAGCTGCAATTCCTTCTTAGGCTTGATCCCAGCGTGGATCCAGCTGCTGGAGCTGTGGCTGGTAATGGACACTCCACTGGAGTCCCTTTCAGAGGGACTTGTCAGCCTTCTCCAGCCTCCAACATTGTCCTCCCAAAAGCAGGAGTGGATCAGAGCTGTTCATCCTGTTCTCTGAATGGAATGCTCCTACTGCTAAATTAATGTTTAAAATAAGAAATGCAGATTACCAATCAGTGGTTTTGTTAAGCATTCCTGGTTTTTTCCAGCTTCCAGGCTGTCAGTTTTCCACAGTGTCCTGTAAATTGCTGGGCCTGGGGAGGTCAGGCTGAGCACCTCCCTCTGAGCCTGGCAGAGTCCTGTGAAACCCCAGTTCAACTATTCATACTCAACTGGCTCGTGGTTTCCCACAAATAAAACATTCCACTGTCCAGATAATGCAGCTTGGAGTCCTCCTGGTTTAAATTTAAACCCTAGGACTTCTAAAACCAGAAATGAAAAATATTTTTTTTTAAAAGTGTTCATTCCATTCTTCTGTGTGCCAGTCCCTTCAAAGGCAGCAGCCATTTGGGTAGTTGCATTCTGGAGGTCCCTGCCAGGGTTATTTGGTCCTAGAGAGGCAATCCCAATCCTGTAAGGAAAGGTGGAATTTTCCACGAACTGCCTTTTGCTGTTCACAGTTTTGTCTTGAGAGCAAATATGGCAGATTTTAATGCTAAAATAGAATTTATTGTGGCTTAACAAAAAACTGTTGAGTTAAATAGCAGGCAGGCAGTGATCTCTTGATCTGTTGCTTCAGTGTGACTCCTTTTTTATTTTTAAATCCTGATAAAACCAAGAAATTCTGGATTATGGAGCCAGGACTGCACCCTGTGGCAAGTGAAGGAAACTTGTTCCCGCAGCCTTTCCCATGGGTTTGGATTGCCTCAGGTAACGAGTGGGCACTAAAGATCCAGGGAACTGTGGAAATTTGTCTTTTGAGGTGGAGGAAAACCAAGAACATATTGGAAGTGCTTGAAGCCTTTACTGCATACCTGTAATTGTCCAGTTTTGTGGTCTAGAGAACATGGAGTGTTTCTGGGCTTTCTTATAAGGCAGAGGCTCCATACACGGTTGTTGATTGTTCTAAATTCCCATTGTTTTCTTGGCTTTTCTCCCTTGGTATCTGTGTCGTCTGGAATCTGATTTGTAGTTGGTGAGGTAACATACGTGGAGCTCTTAATGGACGCTGAAGGAAAGTCAAGGGTAAGTGTTTGAGAGTTTCTTTGTGGATTTTCTACCTGAAAATGTTTCTGTGTGCTGGACAGGAGGCCAGGGAGGCTCAGAGTGTGGATGTGCAGTGGCTCTAGGTCAGGAGGTGCCGTGGGATGGGAGGAGGTGGGGTGGGCTCTGCAGTCAGGAGCTGTTCCCCGCGTGCTGTTGGCGTTGGCCGTGTGACCCTGGAGCCCGGCAGGCAGGACAGGGCTCTGGAATATTCCTGTGCTTTGGAAAAGTCACTCGAGCGGTTGGCTGAGTTTGGAAGGGCCAGGGTGCAACAGCAGGCGCTGCAAACTCCACTTCCTGGGCCGGTAGAGAGAGGGAAATTCCTAAATGTAAACGTTGGGCCTTGAGCCCAGGATCAGGGAAGACAATAGGAGCACTCCTAAGTGTCCTGAAGGAGATGGATGTAGGGTGAGAGTGTGGAGGGTTTTGCTGTATGCCAGGGAAGAGCAGGTCACAGGAAGCGTGTGGCATTTCTTGGAGAGTCGGGATTTAGTGTTTGTTACCAGCTCAGAGACCCCAGGTTAATCCTGTTAAGGCATAAGAAGTTATGGAATTCCACTATTGGAGGCTTGCCTGTGTAAGGTTACATTTATGTTCGCTGGTAGGGCTTAACTGATGTGATTTGGCTTTAATAATAAAATAGTTGGGTGTGATTTGGGCTTTCACTGACTTTATTTCTTCTCTCTTCCCTCCTCCCTGTGACTGCCCTGGGGAATCACCTCGCCAGGGATGCGCGTAAGTTCACTCTGAATTTTTACCAGAAATCCAAGGAGGCTTCTTCAAACAAAACCTCCTGAGCTGTGCTGTGTCCCCACAGGGTGGTTGAGTTCAAGATGGAGGAGAGCATGAAGAAGGCTGCTGAAGTTCTGAACAAGCACAGTCTTGGTGGGAGACCCCTGAAAGTGAAAGAAGTAAGGAGGGATCTGTTCTGGCAGGGGTGGAGGGGGAAGGGGGAGTTCTTGTTAAGGGTTTAGGGCTGACTCAGAGGATAATGGACAGAAAGCAGGACTTGAATAGGATAAAAAACCCCAGTCAGCCTTTTTCTAATCGTTTTAACCACTGCTGAACTGTGATTATCAAGACTAAATTTGATGTGAGGACAAAGCAGGAGTTTGGCTTTAATTGCAGTTCCTTTGTTAATGATCTGACACAGAAACCCCCATGTTTGTTCTTTACAAACTTCCCTTTGAATTCTGCATCAGAATGAATGGACTCCACCAACAATTCCATAGGATCAGCTTTTTCCTGGAATACCTCAAAGATGTGTTTCCATTTTAGTGGCTTTGCTACTGACAGCCAGTCCTGGGAGTTCATTCCAAACCCTCTCCAGTGGCCCTGGGTGTTTATCAGGGTTTGGAACAGGTGTAACAGAGGTTTGCTCTTGGTGTTAATGATGGATAAACACACTGGGAACCAGGGAAATGCCTGGGGAGGAATAACTCCAATAATAAAGGCTACCAATAAAGGTGTTGAATTTGCAGGCAACCCTGACAAGGGAAGAGATGTCAATCTTGACTCCATGTTTCAGAAGGCTGATTTATTATTTTATGATATATTGAAAGAAAATGATATATTAAAAGAAAATGATATATTAAAAGAAAATGATATCTTAAAACTATACTAAAAGAGTAGAAGAAAGGATTTCATCAGAAGGCTAGAAAGGAATGGATAATAAAATCTTGTGACTGCTCACAGCCTCGACACAGATGGCTGTCATTGGTCATCAAATAAAAACAATTTCACATGCTGGGTAAACAGTTCTCCAAATCACATTCCAAACCAGCAAAAATGGAGAAGCTGAAACTTCCCAGCTTCTCAGGAGAAAAGATCCTAACGAAAGGATTTTTCATAAAATATGTCGGTATCATTTAAATGATAAGAGGGTGCTGGTGTTGGCTGAAATAAAACAAATTGCCAGTGAAAGGGAGGCAGTTGGCTGGGAATGCTTAGGGAGCAGATACCCTGGGATAAAGGGAAGCTCCTGTCTGTGCCTGTTGGAGCCCTGGCACTGACTGTGTGGATGGGGGATCTGATCTGTGTCCCCAGGACCCCGACGGGGAGCACGCCAGGAGGGCCATGCAGAAGGTGATGGCAGCAGGAGGGATGGGCATCGGGCCCGGCCCTGGTGGCCCTGGCATGATCAACATCCCCCCCAGCATCCTGAACAACCCCAACATCCCCAACGAGATCATCCACGCCCTGCAGGCCGGCCGCCTCGGCAGCACCGTCTTCGTGGCCAACGTGAGTGCTGGGCACCCCCTGCTGCAAATCCTGCATGGGAGCCCCTCAGCTGGGGCAAACTGAGGGAGGAAAAGCCTTGGCAATTCCAGGAAGAGTTCCTCTGTGTTCTGTTGATTCTCTGTGCAAAGGAGGTTCTCAGTTCAAGTGTCTGTTAATTGGGGTTTTTGATCAAACCTCTGTGCTTTGATTGAATTTTATCTCAGCTCTCTGACAGCTTCAATGCCAATACCAGGGAAGGACAGGAGCCCACTAAAGCTGTTTTCTCTCTTGCATTTCCAACGCTGCCCTGTTTTCCAGCTGGACTACAAGGTGGGCTGGAAGAAGCTGAAGGAGGTGTTCAGCATGGCTGGGGTGGTGGTGCGGGCCGACATCCTGGAGGACAAGGACGGCAAGAGCCGCGGCATCGGCACCGTCACCTTCGAGCAGGCCATCGAGGCCGTGCAGGCCATCTGTATCCTTGGCAGCAGCCTGGGAATGGGGCAGGGCACCCAGGGAACACAGCAGGGCAGAGGGGGCATTGTATTCCAAAGGAGGATGTTGGCATGGCAGGGAAGGTCAGGTTGTAGTGGATGGGAAATGGAATTTTGTCTCTTTTTCGCTTTTTCCTTCTTGAAGGAATTGTTGCAGTTTGCTCAGGATCTTTAGCAAAGGAAATTCTCTTTCCTTCGTGGATAAATGTACTTCTATCCCAGATGAGTTTCTGTCTCTAGGTTGTAATTAGCATTAAAATGCAATTGTCTGGAAAGGGAAAAGGTCCAAGGCACACGGAGCTGGTGTTTTCCTGTTCCCTTTCACTGGCCAAGCAATGATTTGCCACCTAGAAACCAAACAGCAATGAAATTCCAGATGTTACTCTCTCAGCTCCTGGTTGTGGTATGGATAGGAAGAAAATACTCCCTCTTTCCTTTCCCAAAGTTTCTGTTTCAGTGTTAATTCCCTTCTCCACTGCACCCACTAAACCTCATGTGAGCCAGACTTGGGCAGAGGATTTCCTGGCATGGCACACTTCAATATGTGGTGTTGCTGTGGAAATTCTCCCTGTTTTCAATGGATAAAGTGACTGAGAAAACACTTAAACACCTGGGCTGACGTTTTGTATCTCTTTGTGAACTTAATCTTACCCAGAAATGCATTTTTATTATTTTTTTTAATTTCAAAAAGCCTTTTTTTGAGTGTTCGGTATATTTGGATTTCAAGACTTTTTAGTTTTGGAGAAGGCAGAAGGATTTGGGATAATCTGTGAATGATAGCTGAGGAGATGAGATTTTCTGAGGGGTTTTTTGCTCCCTGTCAGAGCCCTCAGTGCTTGAACAATGATCCTTAACAGCCCCAGCCATGTTCAATGGGCAGCTGCTCTTTGACAGACCCATGCACGTCAAAATGGTGAGGACTGACCTGGCAATGCCCTCCTGATTTGAGGGGAATTTGTGGTTCCAAGGGTAGATCAAAATCCAGAGGGGGAAATGTGTGATTTGCCTCTTGCCTGCTGAATTGATGCAATCAGGGAAGGTTAATTCAGATTATTTTGCCAAAAGACAAATCAAAACTACAGTCAAGACTGCTTTAACTGGAAATTTCTGTATTTAATTCAAAGTTTGAAGAATCAGGAAATAATTTCCTGCTTTCCTTGCCAGCTTTAACATGTTGAATTCCTTTTAGGATGAACGAGCCTTCCCCAAGGGAGATTTCTTCCCTCCAGAGCGACCCCAACAACTCCCTCGTAAGTGTCCCCTGCATGATTCAACATCTTCTGCTTTTTATTTGGCTGTTCAGCACCTGGGAACCAGTCCCAGCCCCAGTAAAACTCTGGTTCAGACTGGAGAACTGGGATCCAAATTCCTGAATAATTTCAGAAAGGGGAATAGTGAAGAAGAGCTGCTCAGTGATTTTTTGGATACTTCTTTCAGCTCATGGCCAGAAGCTTGTCTTAAAACATTCACCTTCTCAAGGCTTCCAGAGCTCTCCATTGCAATTCCAGGATTCCAGTGCCTTCCATTAATAGTGGGATTTAATGGAAATACAGTGAATCAGCACCTCCTTCTGTGGGATGGTGCTCTGGGAATGGAATGTTCTCCCTTAAATTGGAAGGGCTGAATTCAGGACTTGGGAGCCTTCCAGGCCTTCACATTTCCAAAGGAGATCTTACCAATGTATTAAATATGGAAAGAAGAGGGAACCAGGCTCTTCTTGGAGGTGCAGGATGCAGAAAGCATCGACCAAAACCCAGGAGATGAAAATTCAGAATAATTGGCTGCCCCAAGCTGCTCCTTCCAACTTGGAATTTGAATGAACTAAAAGATGGAGTCTAAACCAGCAGTGGAAATCCACAGGCTCCACGTGGATGTAAGGAAACATTCCTGGGAGGGTGACTGGGTTGCTCAGAGCTCCTGAGGAGTCTCCATCCCTGGGAATACCCAAAGCTGTGGATGTGATCTGGGCTGAGCTGAGGCCCCTCCCAACCTCGGCCATGCTGGGATGAGATGCTGGAGTACTGAAGAGAAGAGTTGGGACTGGAAGAGCTGGAGGCTGAGTTTGTTCAAGTGCAGCTAAATTGGGGCTGTTGGTGGAATTTGAATTGTCCTGAGCAGCCTGGGCTGTGCAAGGGCAGGGGCTGGCAGTGGATGAGCTTTAAGGTCCCTTCCAACCCAAACCAGTCTGACATTCTGGGATTCTCTGAATTCAGACAGATGCTGTTTTCTTCCTGGGAACCAGACCCGTTGTGTGCTATTAAATTGCCCATTATTAATGATCATTAATTAGTCCCTCCCTAGTTCAGCTTTCAGTGCCTGTCAAGGCCTTCCTCTGCAGCAGTGTCCCTGTAAGGATGTTCCTCTCTTCAGGACAAAGTCATTGGGTTCCAATTGCATTACCTTGGTGTAAAAGTCCCTAAATCCCTCTGGAAGCCTGGATTTTGGCCTTTACTGGGGCGGGGAAGGGGGACCTTGTGCTGTTTTAAAACAAGATTCAACACTCCTGTGTTCAGTGCTGAGCTGGAAACGAGGGAATCCTGCAGGCAGAGGATGCCATGAGCTGGTGTTTGTGCCAAGCACAGAACTTTTCTTCCTGCTTCAGGAAAAAATAAAAAAAGGGCTTTTTCTTCTTTCTTTGGGCTGGGGAATCCTTAAGGCAGATTGAGCTCCATGCCTGGGAATGCCTGTTGTGTTTGCTCAGAGAGAGGCTGGCTGTGTGCTCCAATTCCATCGGTGGCTGTCATTGATCCATGGGTGCTTCAGTTCTCCCCTGCAAGGGGCCAACCCTGGCAGGGCTGGAGGGGAGAACTGTGCACAGCTTTAGGGGATCTTCTCCCAAATTGCCCACTCCACCCTCCTCAGATGAGGACTTTGCCCAAATGAAGCAGTGTTCTAGCCAGTTATTTTTCAGGAGTCAGCTCCAAACCAAGTTTTCTCAGCAGTAAGATGGAAATTTAAATATAAAACCAAATAATTGGAGATAGTTTTTAGCCTATTTCAAGACACATCTACTCTTGATTTATTCCACACTTCCCTGCTTTCAGTACACACCCCACAGGGGGGACACAGCAAGCTTTTTTTGCAGAATGAAAGTCAATTACTTAAGAAATAAAACTTGCTGTTTTGTCAAACTATGGAAAGAAGGCTTTTTTGATATCTGAATATTTTCTTCAGATGGTCTTGGTGGTATTGGCATGGGATTAGGACCTGGAGGTCAACCTATTGATGCAAATCATTTAAACAAAGGCATGGGAATGGGCAACATGGGACCTGGAGGTAAGAAGATTACTCCTATGCTTTTGTTTCATGAGAGCTTTAAGCTGTGTAGAAGGTAGATAGCTTTGTTTGCCTCCCCAAAAAGTTGGTAGTTTCTTAGGAATGTTAAAGCCAAATGAGTTTTTTTTGTTCAGCTTGATAATGGAAACTTGAATTTAACCAACTGCTCCATTTTTATTTTTTTTTTCACTGTGATCAAGACACAGCTCTCATTTTCTGACTCTTGAGCATGAGCAGCAGACACTGCAAAGATCCATGAAACTCCAAACCATCTCTCACTTTTAACACCTCTAGTGGGCTTGCAAATCTTTGGTGAGGATCTCTTGAAATAGCACAAGTTTCAAAGAGCCACCTAAAAAGTAGCACACACTCAGCTTTCCATGTCAAAATGCCAGTGGGTTTTTCCCCTTTGCTGCTTGATTTTCTGAGCAGGAATGTTGAAATCTCCTCAGACTTATCCCATGTAAGCTCTTCAGCCCAAGCCATGGATGTGTTGTGTGGTTTGAGTTCTGCAGCCTTTGGCTGGAATTTCTTGGATGACACCTGCTATATAAAGCTTTCTCTTTTATTTTGAGGAATGGGAATGGAAGGCATGGGCTTTGGAATGAATAAAATGGGAGGTAAGCTGTGGTTCTTGATCTGTTCATAGCTTGGCCTTTGTGCAAGTCCTGCAGATTGAGCTCTGTGTGTGGCAGGAATTGGTGTGCTGGGGAATCATCACCAATTCAGCAAGAATTTGCTCCTTTTTGGGCATTCAAACTGCTTCAGGTGTGTGGGGAGGGTGGGTACATCCCATAAAACATGGCCTGTGCTTCCTTAGCTCAGGAGGTCTGGAAGTGCCATCCCTGGGGGTTGGAAGTGGATCCTCAATATCCCAACCCAAACCACTCTGTGATTCCATGGTTTTTACAACGCTGTGCCCAAATCCTGACCCCTTTTGGGAGCTGTGTGGGACTTTTGTGTGGCAGCAGCTGCTGGCTGTGCCCTGCTAAAGAATCCCCAAATGTGTTTTTCAGGAATGGAAGGTCCCTTTGGTGGCATGGAGAACATCGGCCGCTTCCCCGCCGGGATGAACATGGGCAGGATGAGCGGTAGGCGCTGGCTCTGTGTGTCCTGCTGCCTTCCCTGGGAGGGATCCCTCATGCCAAAAGCCTCTTCTCAGTTGTATGGGAATAACTTGGGGTTTTTCCAGTTGTGTCCCCAAGTCCCTCGTGGTTTCTGAGCTGCACAAACCCAGTGATTTATTGATGGGACCTTGCAGGGTTTGTTCAGAAATATTTACCCCATGTGTTTGGGGTAAATCCTGCTGTTCCTTGAGGCTTTGGGCTCCTGAAGCCATGACAAAATCATCAGGAGAAAATCACAAAAACCTTCCTGTGCTGTGAATCTTCAGGATGATTCCTGTGGTAAAATGTTCTCTCAGGGGCCATTAAAGCCCCCTTCAAACTTCTCCACTTCCTCTTTGCAGAGATGGATCGAGCCATGGGAGGGGGATTTGAGAGGGAGTTTGGAAGAAATGAGATGGGAATGTCCCGGAGTTTTGGAGAGACCTTGGAGAGGGGAATAGGTGAGTGCAGAATGTGAAATCCATTTCCTGCCTGCTTTTCATCCCTGAACTGCTCACAAAAATTATGGGGATGTGACAGATAAAAAAAGCAGATTTTAGATTTGCTGTAGGCATTTGCTGTCTGGCTTTTAAATGCTGCTGGGAAGTTCATTTTTGTCAGTGAAAACAAAATCCTGCTTCTCCTGCTGCCTGTGTTAAATGTAACTTCCAAGCATGTTCCCTGAAAATACTGGACAGTCTCAATAATGAAACTGCAGAATTTCTGGAGCAAAGCTGAACCCAAACATCTCTGAGCAGGCAGAGCTCCTCCATCAACTTCCAGATTTAATTTGGTTTAATGACCAAATTCCGACATTTCAGAATCAAGGGAATCATTCCCTGTGCCCTGTCCCTCCATCCCTTGTCCCCAGTCCCTCTCCCAGAGGGCCTTCCCTGCTCCAGGTGAGCACTCCCGGAGCTCCAGAGGGGTTCCAGCCCTTGGAGCAGCTCCAGGGTCTCCTCTGGACTCTCTCCAGCAGCTCCACATCCTTATTTTGGGGTCCGAGGGCTGGGGCAGCTCCAGGGTCTCCTCTGGACTCTCTCCAGGAGCTCCACATCCCTATTTTGGGGTCCCAGGGCTGGGGCAGCTCCGGGGTCTCCTCTGGACTCTCTCCAGCAGCTCCACATCCCTATTTTGGGGTCCCAGGGCTGGGGCAGCTCTGCAGGGGGGTCTGAGCTGAACCCCTGAGTTTGCCTCACCCTGCAGGCGCAGAGCCCTGGCCTGGGGGAGCTCTGAGCGATGGGAACTGATCCCAGCAGAGCGAGCAGCCCTCAGGACTCTGCACGGCCGCCCTGCTGACGCTGTCTGTGCTGTGTTGCAGGTGGTGGCAACGCCAGCATCCCCGGCATCGAGAGGATGGCCCCTGGCATCGAGCGCATGGGCTCGGGCATCGAGCGGCTCCCGGCCGGGATGGGGCACGGCATGGAGCGGGTGGGCTCGGACATAGACAGGATGGGGCTGGTGCTGGACCGCATGGGCTCCAACGTGGAGCGCATGGGCTCGGGCATGGAGCGCATGGCCCCGCTGGGCATCGACCACCTGGCGCCCAACCTGGAGCGCATGGGGCCGGGCATGGAGCGCATGGGGCCGGGCATGGAGCGCATGGGCTCCGGCATCGGCTTCGGCATCGAGCGCATGGGCGCCGCCATCGAGCGCGTGGGCGGCGCCATGGACAGGATGGGCTCGGGCGTGGAGCGCATGGGGGCGGGCATGGATAGGATGGGCATCGGCCTGGAGCGCATGGTGCCCGCCGGCATGGGCGCGGGCATGGGGCAGGTGATAGAGAGGATGCCCGCGGGGCTGGAGCGCATCGGGGGCCCGCCCATGGACAGGATCGGGATAGAGAGGATGGGAGCCGCCCCCATGGACAGGATGGGCCTGGAGCGCATCGGGGCCACCAACATGGAGAGGATGGGGGCCGCCCATGGGGCAGGGCATGGGGGCGGGCATGGAGCGCATGGGGCTGCCCATGGGCAGCAACTTCGAGCGGCCCATGGACATGGAGCGGGGGCAACTTCGCAGGGAATTTTGCAGGGTCCCTGGGAGGAGCCGGAGGCCCCGCGCCCGGTGTGGCCCGGAAAGCCTGTCAGATATTTGTGAGAAATGTGAGTGCCTCTTCTTCCTTCTCCTTTTCGTGCTGCCTCCTCTTCCCACCCCTCCCTTCCCACCCATGGCATTCATTGTCACTGATGTGTTGATCTCAGCCATGCTCGGTTTCCAGTCTCAGTGTCTGATACTGGATGCTGCCACTCTCTGGGGACAGCTGGAGCCATTTCCTTACCAGGAGAGCTCCCGGCTGACTGTGATCCATGGTTTTATGGCAGTGGCTGTCCTGGGATAGATTCTGTTTTTGGGGAGCTGGGGGTGCCTGCAGGTCATTCAGCAGAGCCTCAGTAATGGTTTATTCCTCTCTTCCCACAGCTGCCTTTTGATTTTACATGGAAAATGCTGAAAGATAAATTCAATGAATGTGGTGAGTTACTTTCCTCACTCTGAAGAATTAATATGAATAACCTCTGAGTGCCAAAGCCTGGGTGGGGAGCACTCCTTGGTGTGGGGAACAGGGACTGGATGGAGAGTGCCAAGGCGGGGAGGTGGAGAATTGGGTGGAGAAAGCCAGGGTGGGGAGGAGCAGTCCTTGAGGTAGAAAATGGGGACTGGATGGAGAGAGCCAAAAGCCAGGGTGGGGAGCAGTCCTTGAGGAAATTGGGATTGGATGGAGAGCCAAAGGCAGGGTGGGGAGCAGTCCCTGATGTGGAGAATGGAGACTTGATGGAGGGTGCTAAAGCCAAGATGGGGAGAGTCCTTGGGATGGAGAGCAGGGACTGGATGGAGAGAGCCAAAGCCAAGGTGGGGAACAGTCCTTGGGGTGGAGAATTGGGACTAGATGGAGAGTGCCAAAGCCAAAATGGGGAGAATCCTTGGGCTGGAGGACGGGCACTGGATGGAGAGAGCCAAAGCCAGGGTGGGGAGCAGTCCTTGGGGTGGGGAATGGGGGGGACTGGATGGAGAGAGCCAAAGCCAAGGTAGGGAGGTGGAGAATGGGCACTGGCTGGAGAGTGCCAATGCCAGGGTGGGGAGCAGTCCTTGAGGGAATTGGGATTGGATGGAGAGTGCCAATGCCAGGGTGGGGAGCACACTGGTTTGGGGAACGGGCACTGGCTGGGGAGTGCCTGACCCTGCTGTGCCCGCAGGCCACGTGCTCTACGCTGACATCAAGATGGAGAACGGCAAGTCCAAGGGCTGCGGCGTGGTGCGCTTCGAGTCGCCCGAGGTGGCGGAGCGCGCGTGCCGCATGATGAACGGGCTGCAGCTGCGCGGCCGCGAGATCGACGTGCGGATCGACCGCAACGCCTAGGCACGCTGCGGGGCTGCACCACTGCGGGGCTGCAATGCTGCAGGGCTGTGCTGCACCGCTGCGGGGCTGTGCTGCAACGCGGCGGGGCTGCACCTCTGCCCTGCACCGCTGCGGGGCTGTGCTGCACCGCTGCGGGGCTGTGCTGCAACGCTGCGGGGCTGCACCTCTGCCCTGCACCGCTGCAGGGCTGCACCACACCTCTGCAGGGCTGCCCTGCACCTCTCTGCCCTGCACCGCTGCAGGGCTGCACCTCTGCTCTGCACCTCTGCAGGGCTGCAACTCTGCCCCGCGCCTCCTCCTCTGACTGGATGTAAAGCTGTTCAGCCCGACCCCGGTTGCTTTCTGGAGTAATTTTAAGTCCTTTTTTTAACCGAGGGAGCCCCGTTTTACTGTTTTTTTTGCATTGGAACTGCCATGTGCACAATCTTTTTTTGTAGTTGTGGCATTTCGTTGACCTGACAGATGTAAACAGTCTGACTTTGATAATAAATGCCAGTTCAGTATTTCAGTCGCAGCATCCTTTACTCTGCTTAAATCCCTGCCAGCTCAGCTCAGCAAACTCCAGTTTGTCTAAAGAATCCAGTGTTCCTCTTGATTTCTGTCAGAATCTCTTCCAGATGTGTCCGAGGGTGCAGGATCTTCCTTCTCCTCTATCCCACCTAATCCACAGGCACTCCCAGCTCAAGGTTTTTCTCTAGAGGCAACGTTGGTTTAAAAATAATCTCCCCTGGCTCGTGTTGATGCCAGTGGAAAGATTTGAACTAAAAATGGGATTAAAAACCTCTTTATTCTCTCAGGGGGCAGAGCCAGGTAAGGGGCAAACCCCTCCTGCAGGTGCGAGGGGGGCAGAATTCAGCTTTTTCTGAAGGAAACGCTTTTTAACACAAATGGAGCAGGTGTGGGACGTGGCGGGGGCACTGGGGGGGGTCCCGGTGGGACCGGGGACGGTCGGGGACAGCCTCGAATGGGGCTGGGGAGGGTCGGGGTCAGTCCCGGTGGGGCTGGAGAAGGTCGGGGACAGCCCCGGTGGAGCCGGGGAGGAGCTGGGACAGCCCCGGTGGGTCCGAAGCAGCCCCGGTGGGGCCAGACCGGGTCGGGGCCAGTCCCGGTGGAGGTTGAAGCAGCCCCCGGTGGGACCGGGAAGGATCCGGGACAGCCCCAGTGGGGCAGGGGAGGATCAGGCACAGCCCCGGTGGGTCCGGAGCAGCCCCGGTGGGGTCGGGCCGGGTCAGGAGCAGCCCCGGTGGGTCCGGAGCAGCCCCGGTGGGACCGGGGAGGATCCGGGACAGCCCCGGTGGGTCCGGAGCAGCCCCGGGGGTCCCCGCCCGGTCCCGCCGTTCGCGGCCACGTGGCGCGGGCGGCGCGCGGCAGTGACGTCACGGCGCGGCGGCGGCGCGCGGAGGTCACGGGGCGCGCGGGGCGATGGCGGCGGCCGGAGGGTGCCGGGTGAGCGCGGGGGCACCGGCCGGGACCGGGCGGGACGGGAGCGCCGGGGCCTGCTCGGGCCGCCGGGAGCAGCGAGCGAGCGGCGGGACCGGCCCGGAGCCGCCGATCCCTCCCGGCCCGCCGGGCCCCGGCAGCTCCCGGTGGGGACGCCGGTGGGGGGGGGGCCCGGTCCCGCGCTCGGTGCTCTCCGTCGGCGGGACGGAGCCTCCAGCGGGGCCGCGTACCCGGGGGTTTGGAGGGGTCGAGGCTCTTCCAGCCCAACCATTCCGGTGCTCCCGGGGCCTCTCCCGGTGCTCCCGTGCCCCGAGCTGCTCCCGGGGCTCTCCCGTTTTTACCGTGAGCAGGAGCGGCCGGGATGAGCCCGGTGTGCCCGGAGCCTCGGGATCTCTGCTCCGTCCGTGGCTCCTGCCCCGGGGCTGCTCGTGAGCGAGCTCAGATCTTTATGGGATTCCCGTGCTTCTGCCCTGAGCTCAGCCCCGACTCCTTCCAGATCAGAATCCGCGGCTTTGACCTCGGCAAGGGCAGCAGAACCATCCTGCGATTGTCCTGGGACCTTCCAAGAGGAGTTTTCCCAGACAAAAACCCCTCGCGCTTCTCGGGTTTCAGCTCCAGGTGGATTTGTGCGCGGCTGCTGTCCCGGATCCGGGTGCTGGCAGCTCCTGGGTGCTCCCCTGAGCTCCTGCTCTGCTGTTTTCCTTGCAGAAATGTCTCCTCAGCGGCCCCTGGCTGCTCTGCAGGCGATATCCCATCCCTGCCTTCCCCAGGAGTGCCCTGCTCAGCATCTGCAGCCCTGCCCTGGGCACCCCTCAGGTTGGTGCCACCTGAATTTATTCCATTCCCACCCCAGGGTGTGTGCCCTGAGTCCTGAGCTGCATGGGGATGTGGCTCTGGGAAGTGCCAGTTCTAGGCTGGGAATCTCCAGTTTTAAATGGAGCTCAAGGAATTTTGGGGGCAAATCTCAGGCTGGGAATCTCCCCTTTTTAAATGGAGCTCAAGGAATTTTTGGGGCCAGTTCCAGGCTGGGAATGTCCACTTTTTATTTGGAGCTCAAGGAATTTTAGGGGCAAATCTCAGGCTGGGAATCTCCACTTTTTATTTGGAGCTCAAGGAATCTTTGGGGGCCAGTCTCAGGCTGGGAATTTCCACTTTTTAAATGGAACTTAAGGAATCTTTGGAGGCCAGTTCCAGGCTGGGAATCTCCACTTTTTAAATGGAACTCAAGGAATTCTGGAGGCCAATCTCAGGCTGGGAATCTCCACTT
Organism: Calcarius lapponicus; assembly: GCA_039654755.1. NCBI lineage: Eukaryota > Metazoa > Chordata > Aves > Passeriformes > Fringillidae > Calcarius > Calcarius lapponicus. The sequence continues at coordinate 10,963,752 of JBBFKN010000011.1, forward strand.
TTTAAATGGAACTCAAGGAATTTTTGGAGCCAGTCTCAGGCTGGGAATCTCCACTTTTTATTTGGAGCTCAAGGAATTTTTGGAGCCAGTTCCAAGCTGGGAATCCCCACTTTTTAAATGGAACTCATGGAATCTTTGGAGGCCAGTTCCAGGCTGGGAATGGCCACTTTTTAAATGGAACTCAAGGAATTTTAGGGGCAAATCTCAGGCTGGGAATCTCCACTTTTTATTTAGGGCTCAAGGAATTTTTGGAGCCAGTTCCAGGCTGGGAATCTCCACTTTTTAAATGGAACTCAAGGAGTTTTTGGGGCAGCTGAGGTTGGACAGGGCTTGGAGCACCCTGGGGTAGTGGGAGGTGGCCCTGTCCATGGCAGGGGGTGCAGCTGGGTGGGATTTAAGCTCCTTTCAACCCCATCCATCCTGAGATTCCATGAAATCCGTTGGCCATGTGGCTCTTTGAAGGACCAGCTGCTGCTTTTCCAAGCAGCTCCGTGTTTTCCACACGTTCTAAAAGCGATCCAGGGCTTGCCTCAAGCCCAAAGCTTGTGAATTTTGGGGTCCTGTTTTGCTGGAATTCCTTGGGATTCTCCAACATGGAATGGTTTTCTCCAGTCCAGATGCTACTCCTCGGGAGGAAGGAAGGGATTCATCTCAGGTTTTGTGGAGAACATCAAACAGGAGTTAGCCAAAAACAAAGAGATGAAGGAAAGCATCAAAAAATTCCGAGATGAAGCGAAAAAGCTGGAGGAGTCGGATGCTCTGCGGGAAGCCAGGAGGAAATATGTGAGTGTTTGGGGTTTCCCTGGTTTGTTCCTTGGGTTATTCCCTGGTTTATTGAGCTTTTACTGCTCTGAGTGAACATTAAATCCACAGCTGAACTGTTCAGGAGAAGTTCTGCTTGGCTGGGAGCACTCAGTGCTAAATGGATGCCTCAGAATGTTTATTTGTTGGAATGTTTTAGGGTTTTATTTTATTTTATTTTAGTGGAAAGTCTTTCCAGCAGACACTTGGCTGCATTTCTGAGCAGATCAAATAATGAGGCATTAAATGGAGCATCAAATGTTTCTTTTGCATTGAACATCATCATTTGCAAAGCTGCTGCTGACTCAGGCCATGAACTCCTGAAATGTTCCTTTTTCCACCCTCAATTCCAGCCTTAATGGATTGTGCTCCATCCAAGCTGGGTTTGAGTAGTTTCTGTCTCTTGATTAATGTTCTCTTCCCCCAGAAAAACCATTGAATCTGAAACAGTGAAGACCTCAGAAGTGATCAAAAAGAAACTTGAAGAAATAACAGGGACGGTTAAAGAGGTAAAAGGATTTTTCCTCAGGGCAGCTCTGCTCAAGTTGGGCTTTTGAGGGCCTGGAATTGTCATTGCTGGGGCAAGTCCTGCTGCTCCTGGAGCTTTTAAAACCAGAGATTCATAAAATAATGGATTGTGTGTGGTCAGAGGAGACCCAGCCAGGGATTCCTCTGAGATTTGGGGGCATGGAGAAGAGGGAAACCCCACTTGCAGCCTTGGGAGCCCAAAATAAGGATGGAGAGAATCCAGAGGAGCCCCCAGAGCTGCTCTCAGGTCTGGAGCCCTCTGGGGAGAGCTGGGGATGCTCACCTGGAGAGGAGAAGGCTCCAGGGAGAGCTCAGAGCCCCTTCCAGGGGTAAAGGAGCTCCAGGAGGGCTGGAGAGGGGCTGGGGATGAGACCTGGAGCTGCAATGACTTTTCCCTTTTCCCTTTTCCCTTTTCCCTTTTCCCTTTTCCCTTTTCCCTTTTCCCTTTTCCCTTTTCCCTTTTCCCTTTTCCCTTTTCCCTTTTCCCTTTTCCCTTTTCCCTTGCAGAGTTTGGACGAGGTCAGCAAGAGTGACCTGGGCAGGAAGATCAAGGAGGGGGTGGAGGAAGCTGCCAAAACAGCCAAACAATCTGCAGAGTCTGTGACCAGGGGAGGGGAGAAGCTGGGCAGGACTGCAGCCTTCAAAGCCATCTCCCAGGTACTGCTGCTCCCTGAGCTCCCAGGGTACCCAGAACCTCGGGAGGGCCTTTTTGGGGAGGTTTGGGGTGAAATCCTGCAGGGGTGAGATCTGGAATTCTGCAGGGCTGAAATCTGAAATCCTGCAGGGCTGAAATCCTGCAAGGGTGAAATCTGAAATCCTGCAAGGGTGAGATCTGAAATCCTGCAGGGGTGAGATCTGAAATCCTGCAGGGGTGAAATCTGAAATCCTGCAGGGGTGAGATCTGAAATCCTGCAGGGCTGAAATCTGAAATCCTGCAGGGGTGAGATCTGAAATCCTGCAGGGCTGAAATCCTGCAGGTCTGAAATCTGAAATCCTGCAGGGATGAAATCTGAAATCCTGCAGGGCTGAAATCTGAAATCCTGCAGGGGTGAGATCTGAAATCCTGCAGGGCTGAAATCCTGCAGGTCTGAAATCTGAAATCCTGCAGGGGTGAGATCTGAAATCCTGCAGGGGTGAGATCTGAAATCCTGCAGGTCTGAAATCTGAAATCCTGCAGGTCTGAGATCTGAAATCCTGCAGGTCTGAAATCTGAAATCCTGCAGGGGTGAAATCTGAAATCCTGCAGGTCTGAAATCTGAAGTCCTGCAGGGGTAAAACCTGAAATCCTGCAGGGTTGAAATCCTGCAGCTCTGAAATCTGAAATCCTGCGGGTCTGAAATCTGAAATCCTGCAGCTCTGAAATCACACCTCCCCTGGCAGGGCTGAGCTCCCTGAGTGCAGGGTTGGAAAATGTCCCTCTCCAGAGGGATTTTAACTTCCTCAAATCCCTCTTTTTGCAGGAAACACAGAAAATATCCAAAGTTTTCTTGCTAGGCTGTGGCTGCCCCACCCCTGACCCACCCAGGGCCTTTTGCGCTCCCAGAGCACCACAGGATGGGGATTTTCAGCTTCTGGGAGAGCAGTAAACCCCCCTAACGGGGCTGTTTTCCTTGCAGGGAGTGGAAACTGTTAAGAAGGAAATAGATGAGAGTGTTTTGGGACAGACAGGTCCCTACAGGCGCCCGGAGCGGCTCCGGAAGCGGACGGAATATTCCGGAGAGAGGATCAAAGAGCAGCGAGTGTTTGAAGCCAATGAGTACGTAGGGAGTCCTCTGGGGGGAGATGTTTCTGTGTGTAATTTGATGGAAAAGGTAAAAAAAAAAAAAAACAGGTCAGGGGTTAAAATCCAGGAGCTGTGGGGTGGGAGCAGCTGGATCCTCCAGCACGTTCCCAGCAGGAGTGGGTGATCCCGGATCTTCCTGTGGTAAAACTGGAAATTTCAAATTCTAAAGGTGAAATTGGATGTTCAGAGGTGAAATCCTGAGCTGAGCGTTGCTTTGTGTTCAGTTTTAGTTCTTGCTGCTGGGTGAAGCTGGCAGGACTAAGGCTGAGCTCCTTTTTTCTGGGCTGCTTTGCTCCTCTGAGCTGAGTTTTATTTGTCTGGTGCTTTATTTATCTGGAGTTTTGTTTATCTAATGTTTTATTTAGCTGGGTTTTTATTTGTCTGCTGTTTCATTTATCTGATGGATCATTTATGAGGCTATTGTTTATGGGGCTGCAATTTATTTTATAATTGATGGGGCCATCATTTATCTTGTAATTGAGCTCATCATTCCTGTGCTGTCTCAGCCTCAGTGATGCCAAGTGCTGCAGGGATATTCCTCAGGGTGTTGTCTGTATTTGTTACAAGTTAATTTTTCCCAAATATCCACATTTTATCCCTGTTTTCTGCCCTCTCTAGGGAAGCCATGGGCATGGTGCTGCATAAAGACTCCAAGTGGTACCAGCAGTGGAAAGATTTCAAGGACAACAACGTGGTTTTCAACAGTGAGTTGAGCACATTCCCTTCCCAGCCCTGCTCCCATCTGGGCCTCCAGCCCCAGCAAATCCCAAATTCCCACTTTTCTCTGTGGGCTTGGAGTCCAAATTTCAGGAAAATCCTGAAAAATCGAGGGAGTTTCACACATCTTCCAAATTGGTGAAAGGCTTTTAAAAAGAAAAAAATCCTGTGATCTTTCTGTCATGTAAAGCTGACCTTTGATATTATCTGAGGCTGTTTCTAGTGCAAATGCCCTGAAAACAATCCCAGAGTTTAGGTTGGAAAAGCCCTCCAGGACCTTTTGAGTCCACCCTTGCCCCTGATCCCCACCCTGTCACCCCCAGTGCCGCCTCCAGGGATGGAAACAACACTGCTCAAAGTGAGCCTGATCCTGAATCTGCTCATTCCATTGGATAAATGCCATTCCCAGAGGTGTTAAATCTGAGTGTTAGCAGAGGAGGAGTTACTGAGAGATCAGAACATTGCAGGAAAATGGGGAGGAAAACAGGGAGGAAAAATGGGGAATAAAATGGGAAGAAAAACAAGGAGAAAAAAAATGGGGAATAAAATGGGGAGCAAACCAACTCCCAGGTGGTGCCTGGTGCTGAACAAAGGGGTGGAGGAGAGGTTGGGCCCTGCTGGGAGGGCTCTGAGCTCTCTGTTCCCTGCAGGGTTCTTTGAGATGAAGATGAAATACGACGAGAGCGACAACGCCTTCATCCGAGCGTCGCGCGCCGTCACCGACCGCGTCACCGACCTCATAGGTACAGGGACAGGGACAGGGACATCACCCTGGGACTGCTCATGGGGACGGGGACAGGGACATCACCCTGGGACTGCCATGGGGACAGGGACAGGGACATCACCCTGGGATTGCTCATGGGGACAGGGACAGCCCTGGGACACCCCTGGGACAGCCCTGAGCTACTCATAGGGACAGGGACAGGGACATCGCCATCACCCTGGGACTGCTCATGGGGACAGGGACAGCCCTGGGACACCCCTGGGACAGCTCTGAGTTGCTCATGGGGACAGGGACACCCCTTGGGACTGCTCATGGGGATGGGGACAGCCCTGGGACAGCCCTGAGCTGCTCCTGGGGACAGGGACAGCCCTGAGCTGCTCATGGGGACAGGGACAGCCCTGGGACACCCCTGGGACAGCCCTGAGCTGCTCCTGGGGACAGGGACAGCCCTGAGCTGCTCATGGGGACAGGGACACCCCTTGGGACTGCTCATGGGGACAGGGACAGCCCTGGGACAGCCCTGAGCTGCTCATGGGGACAGGGACAGCTCTGGGACACCCCTGGGACAGCCCTGAGCTGCTCATGGGGACAGAGAAACCACCCTGAGCTGCTCCTGCAGCTGGGGCTGCCAGCCCTGGGCACATCCCAGAGCCCTGCAGCACTTCAGGGTCACTGTCTGGGTGAGGGGTGGGAGGACAATCCTTGGCTTCAAGGCTGGAGTCGTTCCCAGGGTGGCTTTTCCTCCCTGTCTGTCCCCGTGTCCAGGTGTCTTTTCCTCCCTCTGTCTGTCCCCAGAGCTGTGTCCCCTGTCCAGGTGCTGGTGGCAGTGCCAGCTCCCCACTGGGCTGTTTTTGCAGGGGGATTGTTCTCCAAGACCGAGATGTCTGAGGTGCTGACAGAGATCCTCAGGGTGGATCCCTCCTTTGACAAGGACCGGTTCCTGAAGCAGTGTGAGCGGGACATCATCCCCAACGTCCTGGAGGTGCTCAGCAGCCACTGCTGCCTTCACTTCCCCCTTCATTACCCCATGGAAAATGGTTTTTTATTTTACTTTTTAATTGTTAAAATCAAAAGTTGGGTCAGGATTTGTTTCTCCAGCTTTGCACAGGAAAAGGTCTTTGCACAGACCTTGGGAAAGGAATCAGATCCCACTTTTAGGTTGAAACCATTGGATAATAAATATATAAATATAATAACTATATATAAAATCTATATTATAAATATTTAAATATATGCTTTAAAAAGAAATATATCTAATTTATATATTTATATACATAATATATATAAATATATATATAGATATGTAGCTATATATATTATATCTATATATTATATATATAGATATGTAGCTCTATATAGGTTATATAATAAATAGATAAAATAACTATATATGTTATTAAAATATGTATAATAAATATAGAAGTTTTTTATATTTATATTTAAATACAAACATAAATTTTATTTATTTTTATATATATATTTTAAAATACATAAATAATTATTTTCTGGCCTGGAAAACAGCAAATGAGGTGGGATCAGATGGAAGTGGGTGAGCAAATGGTGATAGCAGAGGGATAAGGGAAGGAATTTGGGATGTGCTCCTGGGTTTTGATCTGGGATTTGGGAAGAGCAGCAGGTTGTGACCAATGGTTCAGTGGTCATGGAAATGTCTGGAATTTGAGGTTTTTAGGGACTGTAAATGGGTGTGGGTCCCTGTCACTGCAGCAGGAAAGACAGAGGGGATTTGGGATTTGAAATAGAGCAGGAATTGTTCTGAATTTGGGATTTGAAATAGAACAGGAGTTGTTCAGAGGGACTCAGGAGAGACTGGAAAAAGTGGGGCTTGAGGAGCCAAATGTGGGATTGTTCTGTTCCTTCTGTGCCCAGAATTTGCAGTGTGGGAAGCTGCAGCTCTGCTCCTGCTCCTGTTTGATCCCAGGATTTGTGAGCACTGGGAGCTCTGCTGGCTCCCTGGCAGCTTGACCAGGAAGATTTAGTGGGAAGGTTCAGCTGGAATCTTTAAGAGAGTTTAATTATCCCAAGGTTTATATCCCTTGGCCTCAGCTCCTGTGTTTTTATAGAAATCCTTTTTGCTGTTCCCCTTTTGCAGCTCCAATTTCCCCCCAGAGTCCCACAAAATGTGGGATTTAAGGTGTTCTGCTGCTGGAAGGGCTGATTGGTCCCACTTTGATATAGGAGGAGCTTTAAAATGTTCTCTTTGATTTCCTTTGATATAGGAGGAGCTTTAAAATGTTTCTTTCCTTAAAATGTTCTGTCTGATTTCCTCCCCAGGCTCTGATCTCGGGGGAGCTCGACATCCTCAAGGACTGGTGCTATGAGGCCGTGAGTGAAGCTCCCCAAAACCTCCCCAAAACTTGGGATTCTCCCTTGAAAATGGGGTTCTTTTGAGGGCTTGGAATTCAGGGAGTTCCTGGAAGCAGAACCTTTCCTGCCAGTGTTGCTGGGCTTTTATTTGGGTCTTCATTCCTCCAAAATTATTGTGCTGTAAAATCCAAAATAATTCTGCTCTTCCAAATCCAAAATGAATTCAAGAGCTGAATTTCTCCAAGTGCTGTTCCCCACCACCAGAGGGCTGAGAGAGCCAATTTTTTTTCAATTTAATAAATCCTGATCAGCTTTTTATTTTTTTGTAACAATAATCCAGTATGAAAGCAAAGAATCTTCCCTGCTTCCAGCAACCTTGGGAATGACACCTTGGATTGCTCTGGAGGGAAGCAGCAGCTTCACTGCACTTTGTGAAGCCAAAATCAAACATTCCCAAAGCAGCTGGAATTGGAAATGAAGCTCCAAAGTCCAGAGTAATCAGTCAGATAAGCCAGGGGAGGAAATGGGAATCTTATCCCTGAGAATCTGGAGGATAAAACCTCTTAATGGATCCCATGGGTGCTGAGATGGTGATTCTGTTCACTGAGCTCCCTCATTTTCCCTGCTTTTCCCAGTTTTCCCTGTTTTTCTGAGTTTTTCCCAAGTTTTTCCCTGTTTTTTTTCCCAGTTTTTCCCTGCTTTTCCTTTATTTTCCCACTTTTCCCTTTATTTTCCCTGTTCCTGCTGTTCACTCCAGGTGTGAGGTCCTCAACTCTCAGCTGCTCTCAGGTCCTCGCATTCTGCCCAGTCAAAATGGGATTTTCAATGGGATTTTTGTGAATCCCAAAGCATTTTCTTGCAGTTCTTTAATCCCTTCCTTCAGCACATTTACAAAAAAAAAGTGACTTTTTCTCGTGGGTTTTTTTTTTCTCTCCAAGCAAAAATTCCCTTTTTTTTTTTTTCTTTGATGGTGACAGAACAATCCCAAACAATTCCCAACCCAAGTTTGTTCATCCCTCAGACCTACAGCCAGCTGGCCCATCCCATCCAGCAGGCCAAGGCCCTGGGGCTCCAGTTCCACTCCAGAATCCTGGACATCGACAACATCGACGTGAGTTCCCTGCCCAGCTCTTCCTCTGGGGCAGGAATCCAACTCCTGGGCTCAGGAGGGGTTTTGTAGGATCAGGAGGGTTGGGAAAAAATCCTCCAGGATCATCCAGTGCAACCTTCTTTGTTCTGAATGCTGGGTTTGAACTCTGGGGTTTGGGATTTCTGCTCCCAGAGGGGAAATCCCAGTGCTGGGAGGGAAAATCCCATTGGTGGAAGGGAAGTCCCAATGCTGGAGGGGAAATCCCATTGCTGGAAGGGAAATCCCAGTGCTGGAAGGGAAATTCCAGGGCTGGAAGGGAAAATCCCAATGCTGGAAGGGAAATCCCATTGCTGGAAGGGAAAATCCCATTGCTGGAAGGGAAATCCCAGTGCTGGAAGGGAAATTCCAGGGCTGGAAGGGAAAATCCCATTGCTGGAAGGGAAATCCCAGTGCTAGAAGAGAAATCCCAGTGCTGGAAGGGAAATCCCAATGCTGAAAGGAAAAATCCCATTGCTGGAAAGGAAATCCCAGTGCTGGAAGGTAAATCCGATTGCTGGAAGGGAAAATCCCATTGCTGGAAGGGAAATCCCAGTGCTAGAAGAGAAATCCCAGTGCTGGAAGGGAAAATCCCAGTGCTGGAAAGGAAATCCCAATGCTGGAAAGGAAATCCTAGTGCTGGAAGGGAAATTCCAGGGCTGGAAGGGAAAATCCCATTGCTGGAAGGGAAAATCCCATTGCTGGAAGGGAAATCCCAGTGCTGAAAGGAAAAATCCCGTTGCTGGAAGGGAAAATCCCATTGCTAGAAGAGAAATCCCATTGCTGGAAGGGAAATCCCAGTGCTAGAAGAGAAATCCCATTGCTGGAAGGGAAATCCCAGTGCTAGAAGAGAAATCCCAGTGCTGGAAGGGAAAATCCCATTGCTGGAAAGGAAATCCAATTGCTGGAAGGGAAAATCCCATTGCTGGAAGGGAAAATCCCATTGCTGGAAGGGAAAATCCCATTGCTGGAAGGGAAATCCCAGTGCTGAAAGGAAAAATCCCATTGCTGGAAAGGAAATCCCAATGCTGGAAGGTAAATCCGATTGCTGGAAGGGAAAATCCCATTGCTGGAAGGGAAATCCCAGTGCTGGAAGGGAAAATCCCAGATATCCAAGATATCTGAAATATCTTGGAGATTGAGTTAGGCTTGGGTTTGGGTGGAAAATTGGTTTTTATTTGGGTGCATTGAGCTCCAGTGTGGATTGGGATGGGGCAGCTCCAGGGAGCTCATTCCTTGGGATCAGGAATGGGAGCGTGGCAGAGCTGTTGAGATTCCCTCAGGGAACAGGAAAAAATCACCCTAAAAATAAATTTATTCCTTTGTGACACAGCCCAGCCTTGTCCTGGTGCTGCTTCCTTTATTAGGGATAAAACAGAATGTTTGGGAACATTTCAAAAGAGGAAAATCCTGCTGTCCTCAGTCCCTGTGGCTCCTTTTGGGGCAGCACAGGCAGGAATTCCTGAGCTGAAGAGCAGCAGAGCATTCCATGGCATCCTGCATTCCCACAAAAAAAGGGATGCAAAGAGATTGCCCACAATGGGCAAAAAGAGAATTTAAAAGGAAAAAAAAAAAGCTGAGTTTTCACTCCTCTTGCATTCCAGTGAATAAAGTGTTTAAATATTTAATGGAACAGCTTGGGGATGGAGGGGAAAAAATCCTGGCAAACAAAAGGATCCCACCTTGAAGTGTTTCTGGCACAGTTTTTGTCTGGTTCAGAACAACTTCCTGGCAAAAACGGATTTAAAAGCAGGAGAAAAGGCTCTGTTTGATCCTTGTGGGTCCCTTCCAGCTCAGCATGTTCTGATTCCAAACATTTCCTTCAGAAAATTCCGTTTTTTTTGGAGAGCAGGGTGTCTTTGATTTTGCTTTCTAATTGGAACTAACGGAGCAGAGCTCGTTCCCATTTCCCAGATTTACGGACTTGGGGAAATAACGAAAAAATCCACAACAGTTTGGGAAAAGCTTTGAGTTCCCAAGTTTTTACTTGGGGTTTTTTGGGGGAAAACAGCTTTTCCATCCTATCAGAACGATGGAATTGATGTGGTTGAGCAGCCAGGGGGAGCTGGGGGTGTCTGGGGCGGTGGGAGATCTTCCATGGGCCTGCAGGAGTGGGGTGATGTCCATGGGGTTGTGGGGTGATGTCTGTAGGGTTATGGGGTGATGTCTGTGGGGTTATGGGGTGATGTCCATGGGTTTATGGGGTGATGTCTGTAGGGTTATGGGGTGATGTCTGTGGGGTTATGGGGATGATGTCCTTGGGTTTATGGGGTGATGTCCATGGGATTATGGGGTGATGTCCATGGGGTGATGTCCTTGGGGTTATGGGGATGATGTCCATGGGGTTATGGGGATGATGTCCATGGGTTATGGGGTGATGTCCATGGGTTTATGGGGTCATGTCCATAGGGTTCTGTCCATGGGTTATGGAGTGATGTCCGTGGGTTATGGGGTGATGTCCATGGGTTATGGGGTGATGTCCATGGGTTATGGAGTGATGTCCATGGGTTATGGGGTGATGTCCATGGGATTATGGGGTGATGTCCATGGGTTTATGGGGTCATGTCCACGGGGTTCTGTCCCTACAGCTGGCCATGGGGAAGATGATGGAGCAGGGGCCCGTGCTGATCATCACCTTCCAGGCCCAGGTGGTGATGGTGATCAAGAACCACCTGGGGGAGGTGGTGGAAGGGGACCCGGTGAGTGGGGGACACGTCTGGGGCAGGGGACAGGTTTGGGGTCTGGGTAGGGTTTGAGACACGTTTGGGGTCAGGGACACGTTTGGGATCTGGGACAGGTTTGGGGTCAGGGTCACGTTTGGGATCAGGGACGTGTTTGGGATCTGGCCACGTTTGGGGTCTCCCACTGCAGCTCCAGCTCCATCCCATTCCCCCCTGGCCCTGCTGGGTTTCCCTCCCCTTTTCCTTTCCCTGGCAAACAGGGTGGGAGCAGGGCTGAATCACTGGATCAAAAAAACCTCCAAATCCACATTTTTAGCTCCCCACACTCCCACCAAGAATGCAGGGATTTAATGCCTTGAAAATCCCCCAGGGAACTCCCACCCCTGCCTGGAGCTGTGGGGGGCTCTTGGGGAGCAGGGAATGATCTGGGAGACAAATCCCTGGCACCTCCTGAGTGCCCTGGGCTGCCCTTGGGGCTCTTCCCTCCTGCTTCCAGCCTCAGCCTGGCCCATGGAATTCCCAGAATAAATATTCCTCTCTCCAGGAGGAATAATAATAATAATAATAATAATAATAATAATAATAGTACTACTATTATTTCTCTCTCCAGGCAGCTCATTTTCCTTGTAATTAATGCAGGCTTTTAACAAATATTGGCTTTTGCAACCCTGGCCTTTGGTCCAGGCTGGAAAAATGGGATTCATTTGAATGCTGGGGCCCATCTGGGCTGATTCACAAGCAGGGCAGAAAGAGCTGATCCAGAGATTCCCTGCATTAAACTCCTGCATTCCTGGGAGATAAATATTGATGGGATAATTATTGAACAGGATATCAAAGTCTGTTTGCTGTCAGATCCCTCCAGGGCTGCGATAAATCAGGGAGAGGAATTGAAATTCTCCAGTGGAGCCCAAAGCTCAGCTTTAATCAGGAGCTGGGCTTGGGTGGAGCTGCTGGAATATTGAACACAGGGAGGTTTGGGGAGAGGGGAGCCTCAAATCCCCAGAGTCTGGGGCTGGAAGGAGCTGGAAGGATTGGAGTTTGAATTTTGGGGTTGGAAGGAGCTGGAAGGATTGGAGTTTGAGTTTTGGGGTTGGAAGGAGCTGAAAGGATGAGTTTTGGGGGTGGAAGGAGCTGGAAGGATTGGAGTTTGGGGATGAAAGGAACTGGGAGGATTTGAGTTTGAGTTTTGGGGTTGGAAGGAGCTGGGAGGATTTGAGTTGAGTTTGAGTTTTGGGGCTGGAAGGAGCTGGGAGGATGTGAATTTTGGGGGTGGAAGGGTCTGGAAGGATTGGAGTTGTTTGAGTTTTGGGGCTGGAAGGATTTGAGTTTTGGGGCTGGAAGGATGTGAGTTTTGGGGCTGGAAGGATGTGAGTTTTGGGGCTGGAAGGATGTGAGTTTTGGGGCTGGAAGGATGTGAGTTTTGGGGCTGGAAGGATCTGAGTTTTGGGGCTGGAAGGATGTGAGTTTTTGGGGTGGAAGGGTGTGAGTTTTGGGGCTGGAAGGATCTGAGTTTTGGGGCTGGAAGGATCTGAATTTTGGGGCTGGAAGGATGTGAGTTTTGGGGCTGGAAGGATGTGAGTTTTGGGGCTGGAAGGATGTGAGTTTTAGGGGTGGAAGGATGTGAGTTTTGGGGCTGGAAGGGTGTGGAAGGATTGGAGTTGTTTGAGTTTCGGGGCTGGAAGGATCTGAGTTTTGGGGCTGGAAGGATCTGAATTTTGGGGCTGGAAGGATGTGAGTTTTGGGGCTGGAAGGATGTGAGTTTTGGGGCTGGAAGGATGTGAGTTTTAGGGGTGGAAGGATGTGAGTTTTGGGGCTGGAAGGGTGTGGAAGGATTGGAGTTGTTTGAGTTTCGGGGCTGGAAGGATGTGAGTGAGCTTTGGGGCTGGCAGGAGCTGTCAGGTGCCCTGCTGGCAGCCTGGCCCTGCCCCTGAGAGCAGCTCTCTCTCTCTCTCTCTCTCTCTCTCTCTCTCTCGTCTCTCTCTCTCTCTCTCTCTCTCTCTCTCTCTCTCTCTCTCCAGGACAAGGTGCTGAGGATGCTCTACGTGTGGGCGCTGTGCCGGGACCAGGACGAGCTGAACCCCTACATGGCCTGGAGGCTGCTGGACATTTCCTCCTCCAGCACGGAGCAGGTGCTCTGAGCAGGGCTGGGCTCAGGGCTGGGCCCTTCCCACCCTCTGGAAGCAGCTCCAGCCTGGAAACCCCACAGGGAGCTGGGGGATTTGGGAGAGCTCCTGATTCTCCCGATCCCTGAGGAATGGGAATCCCTGCTCGGGGACATCTGGGACGAGCAGCTGCTGCTTCATCCTCGTGCCTCAGAGGCTCCTGGGCAGCTGGGAACCCCCAGAGCTGTCATTCCCACCTCCTGGCACCCTTGGAGATCCCTGGAAGGGCCTTGCAGGGGCTCCTGGCTGCCAATCTCCTGGCCAGGCTCCAGCCTCGTGTCCCTGCCGTGTCTTGCACTTTCCCAAACCAAATACAACCAGGACTTTGCACATGGAGGTGTTGGATCCTCAGGTTGGTGGTGGGCTGGGGCTGATACCTGAATATCCAGGGGGGAGATTTGATTATCCACAGCTTGGAAGGGGGAATGTTGTTGGTTCTGGTCACAAAGAGCCACAACTGCATCCCTTGGACAGGAGGGGAAGGGCAGGGGGGTGTCTGAGGAGTGGGATTGCTTTGGGAACGCTGAATTTTTCTGTCCCATCCCATCTCATTGCCAGGAGGAAAGCTGAGCTCCTTGTTCACCTCCCTGGCCTTGTCTGCTCCTCATCCCTGCACAGACCCCAGGTCCAGGAGCAGAAACTTCCCCAGTGGGAAATCCCAGTCTGAAAAATGGAATTGAAAATCCCAAATCATGGAAAAAAAAATCCCCAAGTTCAGATTCCAGTGGCAGCATTCAGTGGGGTTTGGGACCCTCACCTTGAGCTTCTTTTGCTGGGAGGAAGAGCAGGGGGAATGGCTGAGGGGGAGCAGAAATTGTGGGGTTTGGGCTTCTGGAGGGGTTTGGGAGCTGAGCCAGGGCTGAGGCACCCCCTGCCCATGGAAAGGGAACTTGGGGAAAGGTTTGGAGAGGAAATCCAAGGATTGCTGTGGTGCTGAGGGTGAGGCAGGACAGCTCTGCCCTGCCAGAGTGATTAAAGAGAATAATTCCAGTTCCTCTTCTCTTGTGAGTGTCCAGAGCTTTGAACATCCCTGGGAGCTTCCCAGAGCCCTTTTCCCTGGCATGGGACAGCCCCAGCCCTTGGAGCACCCCCAGGCTGTGGGGATGCCACATTCCCTGGTTGTGTCACCCCCAGGGCAGGCTGGGGGTGGCACTTGGGTCACAGCCAGCCCAGGGAACGCTCCAGGCTGGCATGCTGGGATGGAGCAAGTCCAGGGAAGGGTTTGGAGCCCCAGGAGAGGCTGAGGGAGCTGGGAAGGGGCTCAGCCTGGAGAAAAGGAGGCTCAGGGGGGCTCCTGTGGCTCTGCACAGCTCCTGACAGGAGGGGACAGCCAGGGGACAACAGGCTCTGCTCCCAGGGGACACCAGGACGAGAGGGAACAGCCTCAAGCTGTGCCAGGGGGGGTTTAGGTTGGATATTGGGCAAATTCCTTCATGGAAAGGGTTGGAAAGCCCTGGCACAGCTGCCCTGGAGTCCCCAGCCCTGGAGGGATTTAAAACCCACGGGGATGTGGCACTTGGGGACAGGGTCAGTGGTGGCACTTGGGGACAGGGCCAGCGGTGGCCCTGGCAGTGCTGGGTTGGTGCTGGTGGCCTTGGGGGCTTTTCCAGCCCTGGTGCAAAGGCCTGGGGGGTTCTGGGGGGTTCCAGGGATGCAGGGCGCTGCCAGCCCTGCCCCTGGCTCCATCCCCGGGATGCTGCAGGGTTGCCATGGGGATGGGGATGCTGGGCTGGTGACTCAGAGCTGCTCCTGCTGCCTCTGCCATCCCGTGGGCTGTTCCCATCCCACCGTGGGGGGCTCTGAGCCCTTCCCAGGCTGCTCCAAAGCTCCAGCCTGGCCTTGGGCACTGCCAGGGATGCAGGGACAGCGCTGGGAATGCCACTCCAGGGCCTGCCCACCTTCAGGGGAGGGTTGAAATGAGATGATTCCAACCCATTCCAGGATTCTGTGATGCAACAGCTGCCCCTGGGCCATCCCTCACTGTCACCCCGAGGCATTCAGAGCTGTTCCCCAGTTCTGTGCTGGATTGGATGGAATGGGATGATCAGGGTGTCTCCCCAGTGATCCCTCAGTGCTCTTTGCTCCTCTCCTCCTCCCTCCAATGCATCTTTTAGGGATGCAGCCCCTGCTGCCAGGTGAAATTGTCCTCTCTGGGCCTTTCTGGCACTGGGGCTCTTCTTTCCAGCCTTTAGCACACAAAGCATCCCTGCCAAATGACAGCTCTGAGCCAAGCCCCGAGCACCAAGCTCGTTTAAGAGCAATTCATTAGAGGGGGGAGGATTTTTTGAATGAGGTGTTTTTCATCTGGGAAGGCAGCTGGGACAGATCCATGGAGCAGCAGCCTCCTGTGCTGCCTCTCCAGAGCTCAGCTCTTCTGCCAAAGCCTCGGAGATGGTTTGGGTTTGTTTTTTTTTTTAATTTTTTTTGTGGTGAATGATTCCAAAACGATTCTCCTCCTGTCTCAGATCAGCTCCAAGAGCTGTGAGTTCTCCCTGGAGCTGCTGGAAGGAGCGGGGGCTTTGTCAGGCTGGGTGGAGGGATGAGTTACTGAGGGATCCTTCTGGCTCTGACTGTTGCTGCCAATTCAAAGAAATAAATGAAGCTTCATCAAGGCAGAGGCTTAGAGAACGGGGAGGAAATTCACTTGGGAAGGTTCTGCCCCGTCCCTGGAGGTGTCCAGGTGTTGGATGGGGCTGGTGGGACTGGAGGGGTTTCAGCTCCTTGGCTCAGCCCCCTGAAGTGCAGGAGCCGGGAGAAGCAGCAGCAAAATCCCAAATTTTCCAATGCTGGGGCTGCAGGGTGCAGCACAGATTTGTATTCCAGAGGGGAAAAAGCTTCCAAATATCCCCTGGGAGCATCTGGACACCCAACAGGAGCAGGATCCTGGCACAGCATCCCCGCTCCAGAGGGCCTGGAGCAGCCGGGATGTGCCACCACCCATGGGTGGCACCAAGGGGGCACAAAGAGCTTTGGGGGATGTCCCTGCAGGGCTGGAAAACCCTGGGAATGCCCCAGGGGGATGGGATCCAACACCTCGGTGCCACCCCTTAAAAGGTTCCAAGGGCTGGATCAAATGACCACGGGTTGAGGGATGGATCCATTGATTTTATCCTGTCCTTGATCTCCATCTCGCCTTTCCCTGGGATGTTTTCAGCTGAGGTGCTTTTTAAAACAGCTTTTAATTCATTTTTCCTTGGCTGCTGCAGTGCTGCTAATTGGGAACTGGGACTATCTGACAGGATTTACATAGATTTTGAAACGGGAAAGGAAAAAACTTCCAAAAATACCTCCCTTTTTAAACGCAAAGGCAGCGGAAACTTCGTGAAACCATTTTCTTAAAATACCCTGAAAATCCGCCGTGGTTTTGATGGATCCTCTCTGCCAGCGAGGTTTTGCTCTGGGAAAGGAGGGATCCAAACAGCCCGGCAGGCTCTGATGGCAGCGGGGTCTGTGAGCACTGCCCGGAGCTTCCCTGGGGCTGAGAGAGAATCAGCATTCCCGGGATTGAGAGAGAATCAGCATTCCCGGGATTGAGAGAGAATCAGCATTCCCTGGGATTGAGAGAGAATCAGCATTCCCTGGGAACTGAGAGGGAATCAGCATTCCCAGGATTGAGAGGGAATCAGCATTCCCTGGGAACTGAGAGAGAATCAGCATTCCCGGGATTGAGAGAGAATCAGCATTCCCGGGATTGAGAGAGAATCAGCATTCCCTGGGATTGAGGCTCAGCATTCCCTGGGACTGAGGCTCGGTTTTCCCGGGAACCCAGCCTCAGATTTCCCTGGGAACTGATGTTTAGCATTCCCAGGAACACAGGCTCGGCATTCCCGGGAATACAGCCTCAGATTTTCCGGGATCACAGGCTCAAATTTCCCGGGAAAACGGTCTCAGATTTCTTTGGGAACACAAGCTCATTTTTCCCGGGATCACAGCCTCAGCATTCCCGGGAACACAGCCTCAGATTTCCCGGGAATACAGGCT
Source organism: Calcarius lapponicus (assembly GCA_039654755.1). NCBI lineage: Eukaryota > Metazoa > Chordata > Aves > Passeriformes > Fringillidae > Calcarius > Calcarius lapponicus. Next base: position 10,980,580 of record JBBFKN010000011.1, read on the forward strand.
CAGATTTCCCGGGAACACAGACTCAGATTTCCCGGGAACACAGGCTCAGCATTCCCGGGAACACAGGCTCAGATTTCCCGGGAACACAGGCTCAGCATTCCCGGGAACACAGGCTCAGATTTCCCGGGATCACAGGCTCGGCATTCCCGGGATCACAGGCTCAGATTTCCCGGGAACACAGCTTCAGCATTCCCATGAATACAGGCTCAGTTTTCCCGGGAATACAGGCTCATTTTCCCCGGGATCACAGGCTCAACATTCCCGGGATCACAGGCTCGGCTTTCCTTGGGCGCTGGAGCCGCGGCTCCCTCCATGCCCCGGGCCGGGCTCTCTCTCCCTCTGTCCCTCTGTCCCTCTGTCCCTCTGTCCCTCTGTCCCTCTCTCCCTCTCTCCCTCTCTCCCTCTCTCCCTCTCTCCCTGCGCCGTTTGTTTTGATCCGCGGGCTGTGAGCGGGACCTGCCCTGGCGGGGATGAGCCCCGCGGTCTCCATTGGCACCGGCACGTCTGAGTTCCCCGGGAACGTCTGCCACGGGCTCCCGTAGCCATGGAGACACCGAAGCCGTGCACAGAAACACTTTGCCAGGCGGGTTTTTTTCCCTTTTTTTTTTTTTTCCCTTTTTTTTTTCCTTGCCAGCCTCCCCGGGTCTGTGTGCCTCTGTTGTGCCCACAGCAAGGGCTGGTAATTTTAAGGGAATAGTGGAATTGTCTGTGGAATGCCAGGTGGGGCAGAGCTCAGCCTTGCTCCCTGCTGCTTCCAAGGTCTGTGCCGCTCCAGCGGGCGCCTCTTCCCATCTCCAGCCGAAAGGATTCCATGTGGGATGGGGCATCTCTGCCCTGGAGCCAGGCTGGGAGCGCTGGGGGCGCTCAGCTGGGGAAAGGAAAGGTCCAGGGAGAGCTCAGAGCGCCTTGCAGGGCCTGGAGGGGCTCCGGGAGAGCTGGGGAGGGTCTGGGGACAAGGCAGGGAGGGGAAATGGAGTCACCCCCTGCTCTGCCCCGGCGGTGTGGAAGGCAGCGCTCCCGAGGGACCGATCCAGCCGGGAATGGTGCAGCAGCAGGGATGGGCTTGGCTGCGGGGATGCTCTGAGGGAGTGCTGGGAGCTCCTGGCTGGAGAGGAGCAGCAGCTCCATCACCACGGTCCTGTCCCTGCTGTCAGCCCGTGCTGGCCACGGGAGCACCCCGGGGATCCCGGGCAGGACGGGATGGGCACGAGCAGCAGCAGTCCTGGAATTCCAAGCTGGCATTTGGACGGGACCTTGGCCAAAAACCCCGCGGGGCCTGGATCCCTCCTGCCTGTCCCAGCACGGGGCTGCTCCGAGGCTTCCTGCCACCCCCACGGCCCTTCTGTCCCCCGCAGCGCCAGGGCCACTCCCATGGATGCCCCTGCAGCCACCTGGACCCCCCAGTCCCGTATTTTCACAGCATTCCCATGGCTCTGCTCCTCCCTGCATCCCCAGGGTCCTCCTGCAGGACCACACCCGCTGCAGCCCCCTGTCCCTGCTCCCAGGGCCCGGCGCTGTCAGCACATTCCTCACATCACCCCCCGCGACAGCACAGCCCCTGCACCCCCGGGGACACCCCTGAAACCCCCCCAGGGACCACAGCCCTGAAACCCCCCCAGGAACCACAGCACTGCATCCCTAAAATTCCCCAGGGATTTTAGAACCACATCCCTGAAATCCCCCAGGGACCACATCCCTAAAATCCCCTCAGGAACCACATCCCTAAAATCCCTCCAAGGTATCACATCCCTAAAATCCCCCCAGGGACCACATCCCTAAAATCCCTCCAAGGACCACATCCCTGAAATCCCTCCAAGGTATCACATCCCTAAAATCCCCCCAGGGACCACATCCCTGAAATCCCCCCAAGGTATCACATCCCTGAAATCCCCCCAAGGTATCACATCCCCGCATCCCTAAAATCCCCCCAGGGACCACATCCTTAAAATCCCTCCAAGGTATCACATCCCCGCATCCCTAAAATCCCCCCAGGTTACCAGATCCCTAAAATCCCCCCACCCCACCTGCATCCCCGGCTCACCACGTCCCTAAAACCTCCCCCCGCACCCCCCGGCGCCACATCCCGCACACCTCCCCGCATCCCCCCGCGGTCCCATCCCCCCGCACGCCTCCTCGCAGCCGCTGCATCCCCCCCACGCCGGGTACCACACCCCCGCATCCTCCATCTCCCGCATCCTCCGTCCCTCCGCGCTTCCCCCGCAGCCCTCCACACCCTCCGCATCCCCGCACCCCACGCATCTCCCTCCCCACCCCGTAGCCTCACTCCGCCCCCCCGATCGCAGCTCCCCCCCCCGTTCCGCAGCCCAATCAGGGCCGCTCGGAGGAATTCAAACCCCGGCCCCGCAAGCGCCGGCGGCGGCTCCGCTCCGCTCCCGGGCCGGGCAGGCTGCGCCGTGGAGCGGCGGCGGGGCCGGTCCGGATGGGCTCGGGGAGCGGCGGGGCGGGCTCGGCCCCCGCCCGCCGCCCGGAGCGCAGGTGAGCGGGGAGGAACCGGGAGGAACCGGGAGGAACCGGGGGGGAGCGGGGGGAAGCGGGAAAGTTTTGGTGGCGGAGCCCCGGGGCTGCACCGGGCACCGCCCGGCCGCGGCTCCGCAGGGGCGGTGCGGGATGCGCGGGGCTCCGCTCCCGGTGCCGCTCCCGGTGCCGCTCCCGGTGCCCGGGTGGGCTCCCTGCGGGGATGGGGGGTCCCGAGAGCTGCGGTATCCCCGGGCTCGGGGTGCGCCCGGGGGTCTGTGACAGCCCGGGGCGGGGGGGAGCGAGAAAAAAGGGGGAATATTGGAAGGAATATCGCTGTTAGATAAAATCTGGGATGGGCACGCTGGGGAAGAAGAAGCGGAAAACAAGGAATTCCCGCAGCTGCTGCAAAGCCGCTGATTTCGGGGTTCGGCTGCCGAAGCCCCCGAGTGCTGAGGGGGTTTGGGGGAGGGCGGCTTCGGGAAACTTTGGGCTGAACCGGAGCCGGGGGGTCCCTGCTGGAGCCGGGGGGTCCCTGCTGGAGCCGGGGGGTCCCTGCTGGGGCCGGGGGGTCCCTGCTGGAGCCGGGGGGTCCCTGCTGGACCCGGGGGTCCCTGCTGGAGCCGGGGGGTCCCGCAGAACGCGGGGACAAAGGGCGGAGCAGGAGCCGGGGCCGTTCCGCTCTCAGCCCCTCGGGCAGAGCCGCGGGAGCTCCCCGGGAGCGGCAGCGGGAATTGGGGAAGTCTGGGCTGCCTGGAGGCGGCTTTTGCTGCAGAGCCTCGTGTGGAACAGGAGCTGAAGCTCCAGCAGGGCCGGCTGGGGGATTGAGGCGCTTCGGGGCCCCCAGGACCCGGCTGCCGTCCCCTCTTTGGGCGTTCCGCCGCCTCCCGGCTGGGCAGGAAGGCGTCCCCGAGCCCGGGAGGGGACAGGGTGATGCTCTGGCGGTGCCCGGGCAGGGCTGTGCGTGGGACAGGAGCAGGGGATGCTTTCCCTGGCCGGGGGAGGCGGTGGGAGCGGGATCTGCCCGGTTGCTGTGGCAGCGCAGCCCCAGCGCTGCTGGCAGTGCCCAGCTCCTTGGGTGAGGCTCTGTTTTCCCCTGAGCAGCCCAGGGAGGATGCCTGGGAACGCGTTCGGGTCTCTCGCCACGGTTGCTGTGCCAGGAGGGGAAGGGAGGGAGGTGGGATCACCCCCGAAAACTGCACGGGCTCCAAATCCCCCCAGAAAGGACGAGGACAGGGCCTCAGGCCGTGCCAGGCAGGGTTCAGGCTGGAGATGGGGGGAATTTCTCCACAGAAAAGCTGCTCGAGCGCTGGCGCGGTGGCACCGGGGGCGTCCCCATCCCTGCAGGCATTTCAAACCTGGATGTGGCACTCGGGGGTCAGGGCTGGCCTGGGAACGGGCTCGACCGTCTCGGGGGAGAGAATTCCCTGATTCCATCCCCTGGGCCGGCTGCAGGGCCGCCCTGCTGTCCCCAAGGCTGCATCCACCTGTTGCCGCCGGCCCCGGCCGGGCGCTCCCGCTGCCGGCGGCGTCTGCTCGGTGCTCCCGGGGCTCGGCGGGACCGGGCAGGCCGGGCTGGGGCTGGAGCGGCAGCAGGGCCGTGGGTGGATGCCGGAAAAGCCGGAGCTGGGAGCGGCAGCCGCGGTTCGTGAGCTCCGCGCCTCCCCCGGTGCCTGACACGGTGACAGCAGCGGGTGACAGCAGCGGGTGACAGCAGCGGTGACAGCAGCGGTGACACCTCGGGCTGGCTCTGCCGAGCTCTCTGGAGGTGCCGGTAAATCCCGAGCCGAGCTGCGGGAGCGGCTGATCCCGGCGAGGAAGCGCTGCCCGGGGCTGCGCTGCCTCCGAGCGCTCCCCACAAAGTCAAATTGATGGATCGGAGCTCCCCGGAGGGACCCCAGGGCCGTCAGGCTGAGCTGCAGCCCGGGGCGGGGCGCTAAAGCCGGGATTAAAGGAGGAACCGAGGATGGAGAGGGGGTGGTGGGATGGGGAGTGCTCCAAGGATGGAAAACTGGGATTAAAGGGGAGCTGGAGGCTGTTCCCTGCTGGAACCTGTGGGGACCCAAAAGAGGGATCTGGAGTGGAACTGTTGATGCCAGGGGTGCCTGGCTGGTGGGACAGAAATCCCATTCCCATTCCTATTCCCGTTTCCGTTCCTATTCCCATTCCAGCCGTGCCTGGTGTTGGAAACCACCCAGGATCCCGAGGGAGGGACCCAGCAGGCCCTCACACAGGCACCTGCTGGAGGACTCTGGGGTGTGGGAAGGGCAGGATGCTGCTGGGGAGCTGGGATGTGCCCGAGGTGCAGATCTAGAAGCTCCCAGGATTGGGCAGCACAGCTGAGTCCATGGATTTTAACACCCCCCAAGCCCTTGTGTGGCTTTCCCTTCCTGGCCTGGCAGAGCTTGGTGTCCAAGGTCTCTACAGTCCCGACCACGCAGGCAGAACCTCCTTCAGGGAGGATTTTTGGGATCCAAACCTTTCTTTGGAAGCACAGTTGGCTTCTGCTGGGGTTCCCCGGTCCTTGGGAATGGTTTGGAGCAGAGAGGGTTGGAGCAGAGACCCCTGAGCCCACAGGAGAGCCACAGCTTTGGTGCCACGGAGAGGAGCAGAGCCCTGGGAGCTCCCAAAGAGGCCGGGCTGGAGCTCCTGGATGCTCTTCCAGCCTGGAATGGCTCTGGAGCAGCCTGGGGCAGTGGGAGGTGTCCCCGACCCCGTTCCAGGATCCCACAGCTCCCTTGGAGGTGCCAGCAGAGGTGGCTTTGCCATCCCAGCCTCGCTGTCCCCGCACTCCCCCTGCCCTTGGGGCTCCCAGCTGGCCCAGCCCGGGGGGATGAGGGATCCTGGAGGGATCCTCTGGCCTGGGAGAGCTCTTGGTTGGGGGAATTCAGCTGGAAAATCCCTGGATCAGCCCCATGGGCTCCTCAGGGCTCCTCAGGCCGGAGACTCCGGTACCTGAATTCCCTGAATTCCCGGGATCTCCCGCAGCCCCTCTGCATTGCAGGGCTGGGAGTTTGTCTTTAATTGTGCCGGGCTGTGCTAACGAAGGGATTAAGGCCTGGGAGGGCGAGCGGGCGCCGGCCAAATTCCCGTCCAAATTCCCCTCCCTGCTCCAAGGGCTGTTTTGTAACGCTCTCCTTTCATTCCTTCATCCCTGCCTGGAGCATCCCGAGCTGGGATCCAGATCTGAGCGCCCAGCAGCTGCTGAGCCTTCCCAAGGACCGAGGGATGAGGGAACTCCCTGGATGGGGCTGGGCACTCCCTGGATGGGGCTGGGCACTCCCTGGATGGGGCTGGGCACTCCCTGGATGGAGCTGGGCACTCCCTGGATCCTCCCTGGGCAGCTGGGATCGTTCCAGAGGGATGGGGACGGGCTCAGGGCAGGGCTGGGGGAGGCTCTGTCTCCTGCTCCCTGCTGGATCCCTCGGAGCTGCTCCATCCATGGGATCCTCTCCTCTCCAGGCCAGGGGTGCACCCAAAGCTCCTCCAGGAGAGGAAGGGGCTGGAACCAGAGCTGCTGCCAGGGGCAGGGGATGGAACAGACACATGGATTCTGCAGGGCTGTGCGGGGCAGGAGCATCAGGAACGTTCCCTGAGAGCAGCAGGGAGGGAACCTTGTCCCCAGGGGACCTGGTGTCCCGCCAGGCTCGGGGCAGACGCAGCCCTGCTGGTCCTGGAGCAGGATCCCAGCCCAGCCTGGCTGCCAAGGTGCTTCCAGGAATGCCTGGGGCATGGCAGGGAGACAAACAGGCGGTGATGGAGAGAGCTTGGCACTGGCACGGCACAGAGTGTCCTGGCACAGGCGGGAGCAGCCCGGGGTGCTGGCACAGGGCTGGAGCTGCAGCCCAGAGCAGGGTGGGGGGCACACGGATCCCTGGGCAGGATGGGGGGTCCCAGCTGCAGATGGACAGTGCTGTCCCCCCGTCTGTCCCTGCCTGGCACAGGGGCAGCTGGAAGGTTCCAGCAGTGGGGTGAGAGGATTTGGGGGCTGGGGCTGGGGATGCTCCTTCCCCCTGCTCTGTCCGTGGGTGTCACTCAGCCCAACCCTGAACGGGCATTCCTGGCCCTGGGGGAGCCACGGAGGAGGTGAGAGGTGGGGATGGGCCAGAGGGACCTGCTGGGATCCAGGACCCTGCTGGGATTTGGACCCTGGGGGGATCTGGACCTTGCTGTGATCTGGACCTTGCTGGGATCCTGGACCCTGTTGGGATCTGGACCCTGTTGGGATCTGGACCCTGCTGGGATCTGGACCCTGCTGGGATCTGGACCCTGCTGGGATCCTGGACCCTGCTGGGATCTGGACCCTGCTGGGATCCTGGACCCTGCTGGGATCTGGACCCTGTTGGGATCTGGACCCTGTTGGGATCTGGACCCTGCTGGGATCTGGACCCTGTTGGGATCCAGGACCCTGCTGGGATTTGGACCCTGCTGGGATTCGGACCCTGGGGGGATCTGGACCCTGCTGGATCCCCCTGGTTTTGATGGAGATTTTTGGTGATTTTGGGAATATTTTTGGTGATTTTGGGAATATTTTTGGGGATTTTTGGGGTCTGTGGCCATTCCCGTCTTCCCTAATCCTGTCCACTCCGCAGCACACCCCTGGAGCAGAGGCTGGATCTGGGATCTCAAGGAGCCCAGGGCAGCCCCTTGGATCCACCAGCAGCTCCCAGTTCCTTCCCCTGCCTGGTCTGCCCCAAATGCGGGGAACCGTGGCCAGATTTTGATCAGAACCTTCCCCGAGGGAGGCAGGAATGGCATCCCCCGGCTCCCTGCAGCCCCCCAGCCTCCCGAGGGTGGATAAAATCCCGGGGAGTTCTCGGCATGGGAGCGGCATCGATTTCCCGGAGCTGCGCCCCGGCCCTGCTATCGATCTGCATTTCTATCAGCTCATCTCGGTGACTGAGAGGCTTCGGCACTGCGGGGGAGGAGGAGGAGGGAGAGACGAGGAGGAGGAGGAGGAGGAGGAGGAGCAGCTCTGCTCTGGGGGTGCTGCTGGGGGTCCCTCAGCTCCTCAGGGCTCCTGCCCGGTCCTGCAGGGCCCCACACGTCCTGCAAAGCCTGGAGGGATGGAAGGGGTGGAAGGAATCAGGGATGGAAGAATGAGGAATGCAGGGATGGAGGAATGGGAGGATGGAAGGAATGAGGGATGGGAAGAATCAGGGATGCAGGGATGCAGGGATGGAGGGAGTCAGGGATGGAAGGAATGATGGATGCAGAAATGGAGGGATGGAAGGAAGGAATCAGGGATGCAGGGATGGAAGGATGGATGGAAGGAATCAGGGATGGAAGGAATGATGGATGCAGGGATGGAAGGATGGAAGGAAGGAATCAGGGATGAAAGGAATGAGGAATGCAGGGATGGAGGAATGGGAGGATGGAAGAAATGAGGGATGGAAGGAATCGGGGATGCAGGGATGGAGGGATGGAAGGAAGGAGTCAGGGATGGAAGGAATCAAGGATGGAAGGAATGATGGATGCAGAGATGGAGGGATGGATGGAAGGAATCAGGGATGCAGGGATGGAAGGAATCAGAGATGGAAGGAATGAGGAATGCAGGGATGGAGGAATGGAAGGATGGAAGGAATCAGGGATGCAGGGACTGAGGGACGGATGGAAGGAATCGGGGTGGAAGGAATCAGGGATGGAAGGAATGATGGATGCAGAAATGGAGGGATGGAAGGAAGGAATCAGGGATGCAGGGATGGAAGGATGGATGGAAGGAATCAGGGATGGAGGAATGGAAGGATGGAAGGAATCAGGGATGCAGGGACTGAGGGATGGAAGGAGTCAGGGATGGAAGGAATCAGGGATGGAAGGAATCAGGGATGCAGAGATGGAGGATGGATGGAAGGAATCAGGGATGCAAGGATGGAAGGAAGGAATCAGGGATGGAAGGATGGAAGGAATCAGGGATGGAAGGAATGATGGATGCAGAGATGGAAGGAGTCAGGGATGCAGGGATGGAAGGAATCAGGGATGGAAGGAATGAGGGATGCAGGGATGGAAGGAGTCAGGGATGCAGGGATGGAAGGAATCAGGGATAGAAGGAATGATGGATGCAGAGATGGAGGGATGGATGGAAGGAATCAGGGATGCAAGGATGGAAGGAAGGAATCAGGGATGGAAGGCATCTGAGATGGAAGCAATCAGGGATACAGGGACGTTCTCCAGGTTCAAAGGACCCCAGGCAGACAGGCTGGGACACCTGTCGCGTTTTTGGGAAGGACGTGGAGCAAACCCAGCGAGGCTTTGCTTTCCCTCCTCACCTCCCTCTGCTGCCTCTGAACTGGGTGGGCTTCAAGGTCCCTCCAAGCCAACCCAACCCAGCCTGGGATTCTGTGCCAGGAGCAAAGCTGGCCAGGCTGGGATTGATGATCCCACTCTCGGATTATTTTGGGGGAATTCAGCTCCGTGATCCTCACAGGGCCTCGGATGCTGCTCCGGTGTTGGCGCACGTGGAGGGCGGCTCCAAACAGCGCCTCCGACCCAGGAATGATTAAAAATCCTTTAATTGCAGCGCCGGAGTTCTTCGGAGCTGAGTCTTTGCCCATTTGCTCAATAATTCATGGCAGAGCCCGGTAATTAAATGCTAAAGACCCGATTTGCCTGGCATTGTTTGCAGTTCCATTGCTGCTTGAATGCAAGAAATTACCGAGTCATTTAATTGGTAATTAAAAGTAATGATTGCTTCCCATGCTCCAGGAATTACTCAGCATTTCTGGGGTTGTTTGCACACAGCAGAAACGCCCTCCCTGTTTTCCAGGCTGAATTCCTGTAAACTTATCCCTGGATTGGTGCTGAGGGAAGCCTGTGCTGCCCCATCCTCTTCCAATGGCTCATAAAGACCAGGAAAAATGCAAATTAACACAAAAACGAGGCAGCACAGGCTGCCCATGGGTTTGATCCCCTTCCAGGCTCTCCCACTGCACGTGGCCTTGGATGGGTGGGTCTGGGGGGAATTTGGAATGTCCAGCTGCTTTTGGGGCTGGCTTTGGGCCTTTGGATAAGGGAACGCGGGGCTGTATTCATAAATATTCCACAATTCCTGACAGGAGCAGCCAGGGGAAATGGGGATCTGCTCCCAGGGAACAACAGGACAAGAGGGAAGAGCCTCGAGCTGTGCCAGGGGAGGTTTAAATTGGATTTTTGGGAAAAGTCCTGCATGGAAAGGATTGTCAGGATGAAGGGTCGGGAGCTGGCACGGGGATGGGATGGGATTGGCACTGGGATGGGCTGGGATTGGCACTGGGATGGGCTGGGATTGGCAATGGGATGGGCTGGGATTGGCAATGGGATGGGCTGGGATTGGCACTGGGAAGGGATGGGATTGGCAATGGGATGGGCTGGGAATGGCACTGGGATGGGCTGGGAATGGCAATGGGATGGGCTGGGATTGGCACTGGGAAGGGATGGGATTGGCACTGGGAAGGGATGGGAGTGGCACTGGGATGGAATGGGAATGGCACTGGGATGGGATGGGATGGAATGGGAGTGGTGCTGGGATGGGAATGGCACTGGGAAGGGATGGGAATGGCATTGGGATGAGATGGGAATGGCAGTGGGATGGGATGGGATGAGCTGGGAGTGGCACTGGGATGGGATGGGATGAGCTGGGAATGGCACTGGGATGAGATGGGAATGGCACTGGGATGAATGGGAATGGCACTGGGATGGGCTGGGAGTGACACTGGGAGGGTCAGGAGCTGGCACTAGGATGGGAAGGGCTGGGATTGGCAATGGGAAGGGCTGGGAGTGGCAATGAGATGGGTTGGGAATGGCACTGGGATGGGCTGGGAATGGCACTGGGATGGAATGGGAATGGCACTGGGATGGAATGGGAATGCACTGGGATGGGCTGGGAGTGGCACTGGGCTGAGCCTCCCCCAGGTGTTGACCCCCAGGGACGGATCCTGCAGTGTTCAGGGGGTGTCCCCACGTTTGTGGCACCGATGAAATCCTGAATTCCTGGGGCTCAGAGACCCCGACCCCGAGGGAAGCATCCCTTGAACGGTGCAGGGGCTCCTGGGGGAGCTGGGAATCCCTGCAGGGGCTGGAGCTGACGTCTCCCAGATCCTCAGGAACTGCCGCCCCAGCCTGGCACTGGAATTGCCATTCCCAAAGCTGGGGACAGGGAATAATTTCATTTTTTGTGCAGAGCTCTGGGGCTGAGCGTGGCTGTTCCACACGCAGCTCCAGGCACGGATAACCTTTGCTTATTCCCAGCCTGGCGTTACCCTGGGCTGGGTTTTTGCTGCCTAAGCCCTTCCAGCTGCCCTTTCCTGCTCTGATTCCCAAATCGCCGGCTCTGGAGGCACCTCGGAGCCAGAATGTGAATTAATAATGTGCTAAGAAAATAAAGACGCTTCAACAGCCCTTAAATCAAGGGGAACAGCCTGTTAAAGGCTTTGGACAAATCCCATTACTTTGTGTGCAGTTTTAGGGCTGGCAGGAATAAATCTCCCGGCGATTTATGGATGGTGACAGATTCTTTCAGGAAGGAAGAATCCCATGGGACGCTCCTGGTTATCCAGAGATTCTCTGAGGAGCTATGGAGCAGATTGATGCGTCCCACTGGGAGTGGCAACGCAATTTGTGGCCTCTGGGTCACCTGGGCTGGCAGCAAAATCCATTTTGGGAGCCTGGGATGCTCCTCCCTGGGCTCTGGAGCGGGGCTGGGGTGACAGGAGCAGAGCAGGAGGAGGGGACAGGGACTGGGAATTTCCTGTTGTTGGTGCATGGCAAGGAAAGAGGGATCAGGGAATTTGGTGCCTCTGGAGCTGCTGAAGCCTCTCCTGGGGTGGCTGCAGGGACCTGGACCCTGCTGGTGTCCCCAGAGCTCCCTGACCCCCCTGTCCCTCCCATTTTTGGTGTCACAAACCTCTCTGGCTCCACCAGGAAAGGCTGGTTTTGATGGAAAACTGTAGGAATTTGGTTGGGATTGTCCTGGCTGCAGCCCCCCGTTCCTGTCTGGGGACACCTCAGGGCTCCCTGGGAATTGGGGTTTCCTCCCTGTGTTTGCCTGACCCTGGAAATTCCCGCTCCAGGAGTTTCCTTTTCCTCTTTTCCCCTTTGGAGCATCCAAGGGAGCGGGGTTGCCCTCGTGGCCTCTCCTCAGCAATTCAGGGAGCTGCAGGGCTGGGATTGTGCACAGGGAGAGCTCCTGCAGCAGGCAGGGAGCAGCTCAGGTGTGGAACATCCCTCACCTGTCCAGGAGAGCTCTGCAGGGCTGGGCTTGGCTCGGGAAGGGGCAGCGAGCTGCAATTCTCTGCTTGAGCAGGGGAGCCTGGAGAGGACAGGACAGGACAGGACAATGCCTCAGTGTCACCAGGAAATGTCGGGAACGAGGCCTCAGCCCTGGGGAAGGGGCTTTGGGGCTGCCCAGGAAGGGTGGGAGGGGGCACAACCAGGATCAGGGGTTCTGGGAGGGCTTTGGTGTCATCCAGAATAACCACGGAATGATCAGGGTTGGATAAAACTTCCAGGACTGTTGACCCCAAGCATCCCCAGCACTGCCAAGGCCACCCCTGTCCCCAGGTGTCACATCCCCACTGATCTCCACCCCTGCAGGAGCTGAAATCCAGCCTGTTCCAGGGCCTGTCCACCCTTTCCATGGAGGAATTTCTCTTCCTGCAGCCATCCAGGCTCCCAGTAAACCCAAGGTGATTTTCTGTCATTTCCATTGGCAGTGAAATCCCACCTGCCATGGCTGGAAGCTGCAGGAAGCACAAATGGTTTTCCCCCAGCCACGGGCAATGTTTTGTTGGGGTTTTTTTGGTTTTTTTTGGCCTGGAACTGGAGCAGCCAAGTGTGGGATTGTCCTCCAAGCAGGAACAGTCACTCGGTGCCACAGGGCTGTACCCAGAGCAGCCACTGCAGCTTCCACAGATCCCTTTGTCAGCACTAAAAAGGGCTCAGATCCTGCCGGAGGTTTCTGACGTTTCGTAGGGAAGGGAGCTCAGGTTGGAGAAACGCTCGGATTTTCCTCTCCCCAGACCGCAGGGCTGAGCGTGGGACAAGGCAAAGGCTGAGCCTCGTTTCATTATCCAGCAGGAACCTGCTCCTTCCTGCCTCCACCTGGAATTTCTTCAGCGTCCCCCAAACCCCAGATCCCCCTGAGGCTGCAGCTCCAAACCTGGCTCTGAGGCAGGGCTGGGATTGATATTCCTGAGTGCCAGAATTTCTGAATATTCCTGAATCCCAGTGCCTCAGGGCACCGCTGTCCCCTGTTCCCCTGACACCACCCAGCTTTTTGTGCTGTAGGATGAACAGCTCCTCAGCACAAGGATCTCTTCCAGCTCTGAGAGCCTCCCAAGGAGAGAGGGCAGAGTGGGAAGCTCCACACAGCAATTCCCACAGCCAGGGGCTCTTTATCGAGGGCTTCGGGAGAGGCAGAGGAATTTCGGGACAAAAGTCTTGAAATTCAACGTGAATTAAAGCAACGAATCCCAGAATGGCTTCAGCTGGGAGGGACCTCAAAGGTTTTCCAGTGGCATCCCTGTCCCAGGGTGCTGCAAGCCCTGTCCAGCCTGGCCTTGGGCACTGCCAGGGATGGATGGATGGATGGATGGATGGATGGATGGATGGATGGATGGATGGATGGATAATGGATCCATGGATGGATGGATGGATGGATGGATGGATGGATAATGGATCCATGGATGGATGGATGGATGATGGATGGATGGATGATGGATGGATGGATGGATGGATGGATGATGGATCCATGGATGGATGGATGGATGGATGGATGGATGAATGGATGATGGATGGATGGAGAGGGAGGCTCTAAGCACCCTTGCCCACATTTGGGATTTGGAGATGGGACAGAGGATGGATTTCTCCAGAAGAACTCTGGGAACTGCCAGGGCAGCCACAGCAGGCTCCTGTGGCTCTTCCAGGAGCAGGTGGGAAGGAGACCTTCAGGAATTGTCCATCCATACCAGCAAAGCCGTTTTAATTTGCCCCTGCTGAGCTGCCCTGTGCCCCGGGCACCGAGCGTTCCCCGCGCTGCTGGAGTGTGGAAAACTCCCTGTGGGCACCTCCCAGGAACCCAAACTCCATCAGAACCGAGCCTGACAGAGCAGGAAAACTCACCTCCAACTATTTCCATGGAATTTTCCCTGTGGGAAGGGGACACGGGAGCTTCAGCACTTTGCATCCCAAAAAGCTGCATCCCTGAGCATCCCGGGCAGGGAAGGCGCCCAGGTGCTGCCAGGTGTGACCCCAGCGTGTCCCTGAGGCTGATCCTGGTCTGAGTGCCACCAGCAGGGTGGGCTGTGCCCGCCTGGCCATCCTGGAGCATCCTTGGACATGCTGGGGACAGTCCTGGATCCCGGGGGGACAGAGGTGCAGGAGCTTCCCGGGGATCAGAGCAGATTTGTGGGGATGCAGGAGCTCTCCATGAGATCAGAGGGGCTTTTCTGGGATGCAGGAGCTTCCCAGGGGTCAGAGCAGGTGTTTTGGGATGCAGGAGCTCCCCATGGGATCAGCGGGGAGGTTTTTGGGATGCAGGATCTTCCCAGGGGTCCTAGCAGACTTTTTGGGATGCAGGAGCTCCCTGTGAGATCAGAGGGGATTTTTTGGGATGCAGGAGCTTCCCACGGGTCAACAGGGACGTTTTTGGGATGCAGGTGCTCCCTGTGGGATTAGCAGGGAAGTTTTGGGGATGCAGGACCTTCCCAGGGGTCCCAGCGGATTTTTAGGGATGCAGGAGCTTCCCATGAGATCACAGGGAGGTTTTTGGGATGCAGATGCTCCCCGTGGGATCACAGGGAGGTTTTTGGGATGCAGGAGCTCCCCGTGGGATCACAGGGAGGTTTTTGGGATGCAGGAGCTCCCCGTGGGATCACAGGGAATTTTTGGGGATCTCAGGGGTTTTTTGGTGGATCACAGGGAATTTTTGGGGATCTCAGGGAATTTTTGGGGATCACAGGGAATTTTCGGGCATCTCAGGGAATTTTTGGGGATCACAGGGAATTTTTTGGGGATCACAGGGACGCGGAGCCGGGCCGGGGGCGCGGCTCAGCCCCACAGCCCGAGCACTCCCACGGTCTGGCTTTCCCAGGCAGGCGCCTCAGGAAACTTCTCCGGCTCCGATTGCTGCGCTCCTCCTTTTATTCTAATGCGTTCCGCATCGCCATAGGAACCCGCCGGGGCGGCAGCGAGCGCCGCCGCTCCCGGAGCCGGGGGATGGCCGGGGATGGAGCCAGGTACCGATCCCGGGGTGGGGGGACAGGGACCCCCAGCCCCGCATGCCAGGAAACGCTCCGGGAGGGTGGAGAGGGCAGGCAGCCGGGATTCGGGGTGGGAACAGCCCTTCCTGGGCTTGGGCGGGTTTGGGAGAAGGGTCCCTGGCAGGGTCGGGGGGTCTCAGGGTGTGGGATTTGGGGAAATCCATCCCTGCTTGGCTGGGGCTGGGCTGAGCCTTCCCCTGATGGGACATCCCGGACGTGCCGCGGGGCTGATGCACCGGGATCTCCCTGGATCCAGGCTCCATCTGCCCCAAACTGCCGGAGCCAGGCAGGATCCCAGCTTGGGAGAGGCGCTGGAGCCCTCCCATCATCCACAGGCTGCTCCAGAGCTGGAGAGATCCTGGGAGCAGGTTTGGGATGTGAGGGGACACCCGAGGAATCCTGGCGAGGCTCGGGCTCCTCCCTGGGCATGGTTCAGACCCTCCTGCGTCCCCGTGTCCGTCCCTCGGGGCTGGGAGGGAGCCAGATTCAGGAATATTCCGAAATTCTGGCACTCAGGAATACTCAGAAATTCTGGGAAGAGCTGGCACTGCCCGCTCCTGGCTCTGCCGGCTCCTCCGGGGTGGGATGGATGCGCTGGGGGTGCGGGGGGCGCTCAGCACCCCCCGGGCATGGACAGGGTGGGAAGAAGGGTCTGACCCTGACAGGGAATAGCAGGGAAAGGGAGATCCCAGTGGATCCCAGTGGATGGGAGCACTTTTACCCCTTCTGGGCCTGGCGCAGGGCAGAGGAGCAGCCCTGAGCTGAGATTCCAGGGGTAACAGAGCTTTGGGATTCACAGCTTTGGGAAAGAGGAAAATCAGGCTTGCCCCAGCCCCACAAAGCAGGGGAAGAGCCCCGCGCTCTGCAGGAGCCTCACACCCCGCTTTGGCCGGGGCCAGCTCCGTGCCCAGGGCTTGGATCCTGCTGGGAGTTCGGGATTGCCTGGCAGAGCCCCTGGATGTGCTCCAGAGGCGGCCAGGCCCCATCCCAGCAGCAGCATTGACTGAAAAAGGCAATGCAGGGATTGCAGCTGCTCCCGCGGGGGCACCAGGGCGTGCAGAGGGGCACGGAGCTGCCTCTGTCCCTCTGTCCCTCTGTCCCTCTGTCCGTCTGTCCCGCTGGACACGGCTCGGACACCAGGACCCGCTGCTGAGGAGGTGAAGGGGAGCAGGGAGGGACCCCCATGGCCCTAACCCTAACCCTAACCCTAACCCTTTCCCCACCTTTGAGGAGTTCAGGCATCAAAAATCATGGAAAAAAACGCTCCAGGGAGATTTTCCAGGGCTTCACTCATGAGCAAGATGAGGGTGGGGAAGTGGTTTTAAGGGAAGAGAGGGGAGATTTGGGGTAATGGTTTTAAGGGAAAAGGGGAGATTTGGGGCAGTGGTTTTAAGAGAAGAGAGGGGAGATTTGGGGTAATGGTTTTAAGGGAAAAGGGGAGATTTGGGGTGGGAATGAGGCAGGAATTTGTTCGGATGAGGGTGAGGAGGGGCTGGGATGGAATTCCCAGAGCTCCATCCCTGGATGTGCCCCAGGCCGGGGGTTTGGAGCAGCTTTGGGCACTGGAAGGTGCCAGGGCTGGCTCTGGATGGGCTTTAAGGTCCTTCCAGCCCAAAGCTGGATCCTGCCCTCCATCCCACCTGGATCACACCCAGATCCTGCCTGGCTCCGTGCTGACTCCCTCCTTTGTTGGTAATAAGCATCTCATTAGATATTCGCCGGTTCCCAAATTAACATTTAATTCGTGCCTCGTTTCCCAGAAAAAACCTGGGCACAGCCTCCTGGAATTGTTGACAGTGATCCTGTTCCTTTGTGAGCTCTGTCCCTATTAAGCAATTTCCTCGCCTGTGTCTTTTGAGTTACTAAGGGAACAGGAATAAAATCTTAATAAAACTCCATCAACTGTTCCTGAAATAACAGCAGCTCCTTGGAGGGGCCTGAGCGCAGGGATGGGGCTCTGCTCCAAATTCCCAGGAAATCCAGAGCACGGAGCCAGGGATGGGTTGGGCTGGAAGGGCCCAAAGCTCGTCCAATCCCACCCAATTCCACCAGCCCAGGGTGCTCCATCCTGGCCTTGGACAATTGCAGCCACAGATGCTCTGGGAGCCCCCAGTGATGAAAAGGCAACAAATCCCGAAGGGGAATAAATCCTTTATTTTCAGGATGAATAATATTTAATATAAAGAATATAGAAACTATAGAAATATATAATTTATATTAGTAATATAGAAATAAAATATAAATATGTATTAAATAAATATAAACATATATTTTTATATATTTATATTTCTTTAATATATGTTTTAGATATTTAAATAATATTTATATTATTGATAATATATTTATTCAGGAATTTTTCTCTTTTGTCCTGGCTGTGCCTGATCCTCCCTGGATTTGGGACCTGAGCCATAGGGCATCTCCAGATCCAGGATTTATTGCTGTCCTGAGCACCACAAAGGGGAAGTTTTTAACCCAATATGTCCATGGGGGAAGCATAAATAGAGATTCAAGCTAGGTTTAGGATATTGGAAGAATTCCTCCATGGAAAGGGGTGGAATTCCCATTCCTGGGGGATTTAAAATCTTGTGGATGTGGCACTCGGGGACAGGGTCAGTGGTGGCCTTGGGATTGCTCTGCCTTGCCCTTCCCCTTGGATATTGGATACAGGATATTGAAAATTGGATATTGAATATTAAATATTGGATATTAAATATTGGGTCTTGGATGTTGGATATTGGATACGAGATATTGAATATTGGATATGGGATATTGAATATTGGATATTGGATATTGAATATTGGATATTGAATATTGGATATCGCTGCCAGGGAGGGCAGGGGATGCCCCTGAGCTCTCCCAGGGAGATTCTGGGCTTTTTTTTCCTGGAGCCTGAATTTTCTGGAGCCTGAATTCAGGCTCCAGGATGCTGCAAGGGGATATTGGGGTGGATATTCCAGGGATATTGATGTGGATATTCCAGAGATATCGATGTGGATATTCCCGGGATGATGGTGTGGATATTCCAGGGTGGATGGTGTGGATATTTCAGGGATATTCCAGGGCTGATGGTGTGGATGTTGCAGGGGGAATGGTGTGGATACACCAGAGATATTGATGTGGATATTCCAGAGACTTTGGTGTGGATATTCCAGGGTGGATGGTGTGGATGTTTCAGGGATATTCTAGAGATTGTGGTGTGGATGTTGCAGGGGGGGGTTGGTGTGGATGTTCCAGGGATGATGGTGTGGATGTTGCAGGGATATTGATGTGGATATTCCCGGGATGATGGTGTGGATGCTGCAGGGGGGATGGTGTGGATGTTCTCCTGAGGGGGTGGTGTCAATGTTCTCCCAGGGAGGATGACGTGGATGTTTTCCCAGGGAGGTTGTCATGGATGTTCTCCCAGGAATGTTGGTGTGGATAATGCAGCGATATTGGTGTGGATATTCCAGGGAGGTTGGTGTAGATATTCCATGGATATTGGTATGGATATTCCATGGATATTGGTGTGGATATTCCATGGATATTCGTGTGGATATTGCATGGATATTGGTGTGGATATTCCAGGGATATGGTGTGGATATTGCAGAGATATTGGTGTAGATATTCCATGGATATTGGTGTGGATATTCCAGGGATATTGGTGTGGATATTCGATGGATATTGGTGTGGATATTCGATGGATATTGGTGTGGATATTGCAGAGATATTGGTGTAGGTATTCCATGGATATTGGTATGGATATTGCAGGGATATTGGTGTGGATATTCCAGGGATATGGTGTGGATATTGCAGGGATATTGGTGTAGATATTCCATGGATATTGGTATGGATATTCCATGGATATTGGTATGGATATTCCAGGGATGATGGTGTGGATATTCCATGGATATTGGTGTGGATATTCTGGGGACTTTGGTGTGGACATTCCAGGGATGATGGTGTGGATATTGCAGGGAGGTTGATGTAGATATTCCATGGATATTGGTATGGATATTCCATGGATATTGGTATGGATATTCCAGGGATGATGGTGTGGATATTCCAGGGATATGGTGTGGATATTCCATGGATATTGGTGTGGATATTCCAGGGATGATGGTGTGGATATTGCAGGGAGGTTGATGTGGATATTCCATGGATATTAGTGTGGATATTCCGGGGGTTTTGGTGTGGATTTCTCCTGGGTGAGCTCCCCCAGTGCTGGGAATTCCGGGGGGTGTCCCGGGATGTGCTGCTGTGCTCCCTGCAGTGGCCAGGGCCCCTGTTGTTAACCCTGTCCCTGTTCTCTCTGTCCCTCTCCCCCGCCTCCCAAAGCCCTGGAGAGCCGGAGCCCAGCTCGGTGACGGGGCTGTGTGGGCACAGCCTGGCCCTGCTCCTGTCCCCGCGCAGCTGCAGCCAGGTGGGTGCCCCTGTTCCTCGGGAATCAGCTCCCCCTGCTCCAAACCCCAGCAGGGATCAGCCCCCCTGTCCTTGCTGAGTCCAGCCTGGGACAGCTCCAGGCCCCCCTGAGCAGCCCCTGTGTCCCCACAGCTCCTTTTTGGTGGGGATCACCTGGGATTTGGGCTCCCAAAGGGTCCCTCGGCACCAGCCTGGGCCTCTCCAGGGATTGCTGGGGATTCATGGTCAGAGGAGCAGCCTCTGCACCAGCACCTGGAGCTGCCCACCCTGTCTTGTGCCCTCACCAGTGTCTTCCTGAGCTTGCCAGGAATTCCAGAACTCCCTGAGAACCTCCTGAGCGCCTCCCTGGGCCTGTTGCTGTATCCCGTGGCCGGTTCCTCCTCCCCAGCCATCCCTGCTTTCCCCACATCCCATTCCTTCTCCTTCACCATCTGTTTTTCCACATCCAACCCCTCCTCCTTCACCATCCCTGCTTCCCCCACGCTCAATTCCTCCTCCCTCACCATCTCTGCTTTCCCGTGGCCGATTCCTCCTCCCTCCCCATCTCTCCATGCCCGTACCCAATCCCTGCTCCCTCACCGGTTCTGCTTTTCCCTCCAGGAGCTCTGGGCTCGCCCAGGAGCTGATCCCGAGGGTTTCCCCATGGAATAGGCGCTTTTCCAGGTGCCTGGGCACAGCGGGAGCCTGAAGTTGGTCGCGCCGGGGCACCCAAACCTGCCCTGCCCCGGAGCCCCCGGCCTCTGCCATGAATGATGCATCCACCATGGATTATGAACTGCTCTCCCCGTCCCTGGTGGAGCACCCCGCCGGCGCCGCGGGCATGGACGCCGAGCAGAAAACTGTCTTTGCCTTCGTTATCTTCCTCCTGGTGTTCTTGGTGATGCTGATGGTGCGCTGCTTCCGCATCCTGCTGGACCCCTACAGCCGCATGCCCGCCTCCTCCTGGACGGACCACAAGGAGGGCTTGGAGCGGGGCCAGTTCGACTACGCCCTGGTGTGAGGGGAGCCCGGGCCGAGCTCCGGAGCCGCCCCCAGCCCCGCTCCCTCTCCATCCATCCATCCATCCATCCATCCATCCATCCATCCATCCATCCGTCCATCCATCCGTCCATCCATCATCTATCCATCCATCCATCCATCCATCCATCCATCCATCCATCCATCCATCATCCATCCATCCATCCATCCATCCATCCATCATCCATCCATCCATCCATCCATCCATCCATCCATCCATCCATCATCCATCCATCCATCCATCCATCCATCATCCATCCATCCACCCACCATCCCTCCATCCATCCATCCATCCATCCATCCATCCATCCATCCATCCTTCCCTCCCTCCCTCCCTCCCTCCCTCCGCAGGGATGCTCTGGGCAGGGGGTCCAGCCCCGGGGAGGTTTTCTAGGCGTTTCTCTCTTTTCTAAGCACTTTTCATTTCTCTGGGCAGCCCGAGGGACGCTGGGGGTCTGACGAGGGTGGGGGGGGCTGGACGGGGACCCCGCTGCCCCTCGTGCCCCCGGGCACTGCGGACGGGGCATGGCGGGTCCTGCCCTCGGCCCGCGGGGCCCCTGGGCTGGGCTCTGCCCGGTGCCAGGCCCGAGCTTCGACCCCCGCTGCCCCCCGTGCCCCCCGGCAGTGCCCCCCGGCAGTGCCCCCGTGGTCCAGTGCGTGTCTGTGTGTCCTGTAGCTGAGCTGTGTCCGTCAGGGGTTTCTCGGCACCGGCCCCCAGCGCTGGCTTTGTTCCTCCTCTGTGCCGCTCCCGAGCCCCCCAAAAGGGAGGGGAGGGTGGAGACCCGCCCTGTGCAGCCCCCCTTGGCTCCAGCCCTGTCCCCTGCCCCTGTCCCTGCCCAGCTGGTGACACTGGGCTGAGCGAGGGGCACTCCTGGCCTGGGGACACCGGGATGGGTCAGGGGTCCCCAAAACACCCGGGAGAGGCTCCTGGGCCATCCCTGCCGGGGTGTCCAGCCCTTCCCGGGCTCTCCCAGGGCTCTGGAAGCGGCCGAGGGGCTGCCAAGGGCCGTGGTGGGCAGCGGGAGGGTCCTGCCAAGGGATTTGGGCCCGCGGGGGAGGGAGAACCTCGCGCCCGTCCATGGAAATGAAGGGATTTGGAAATAAAGCCGCACCGTGCCGACCCCAGCCGGCTCCTGCTCCGCTCTGTGCTGCGTCCCGGGAGGGGAACCCGACCCTCCCCAGACCCTGGAGGAGGAGGAGGAGGAAGAAAAGGAGGAGGAAGAGGCGAGGGGTCGCTGCCAGGTGTGACCAGCAGGACACGGGGACCCAGCCCGGCCAGGCACAAATCCCCGCTGACGCACGGAGCCGCTCCAGGACATTTTCCGGCTGTCCCAGCTCCCGTTTGCCCCTGCCCGGTGCTGTCCCCGCTCCCTCCCGGCCCCGGGTGCCGCAGTCCCGCCCGCCCTCTGCTGGCACCGGGCACTGTCTGCGCTGGCAGCCGGGAACAGCTTCCAAAAACCGGGAGTATCCAAACCGGGAGTATCCAAACCGGGAGTATCCAAACCGGGAATATCCAAACCGGGAATATCCAAACCGGGAATATCGGCCTGGGCTGGACCCGACCCCGGCCAAGCCACCCAGGGACACCTCCCACTGCTCCAGCCTGGCCAGGGATCCACAGCTGCTCTGGGAATCCCATCCCAGCCAGGAATTCCTTCCCAGCACCCACCCAAGCTCCCCATGTCCAGTTTGAAGCCATTCCCTGTGTCCCGTCCCTCCATCCTCATCCCCAGTCCCTCTCCTGGAGCCCCTTCAGGCTCTGAGCTCTCCCCGGAGCCTTCTCCAGGCTGGGCAATCCCAATTCCACCTCCAAGGAAGCTCCAGGTTGGAGCTGGATGGGCCCAGTCTGTGCCCACACAAAGACACAGCCCCGCTTAACCCAAAATAATTTTATTGTTGCCGTTGCTTCTGATACAAAAAAGGAATTCCACAAAGAGCCGCCTCTCTGTGCGGGACAAGGGGCACAGGTTTGGGGTTTCAACGTTTCCCCCCAAAAAAACCAACCAGCAAGAAATGTCAATATAAAACAAATTTAAAAAAAAAAAAGTTAAAAAAAAGAACCAAAAAACAAACCAAAACACCACACCAGAGAGGAGGAGAGGAAACCTTGAGCTTTGAGACTTTGGCTCAACACACGCACACAAACCCAGCTCTGCTAATTTATTATTATTATTATTATTAATACTTTTTGGATTTTGGTTTTTCTTTTTTTTTAAAAAAAAGCACCTGTTGGAAAAAAAAAAAAAAAAACAAACCAAAAATAATAATTAAAAAAAAACCCAAAAAAACAATCCCAAACATCAGGCCACCCATCCTGTCACAAGCTCTGGGACTCTTGTAAAATCCAGAGTCTGGAGCTGCTTTGAAGAGTTTTCAAGTTTGCCTGGAGCCCCGATACAGTAAACACACACATCCCCCACCCCAGAGAAATTCCCACCCCTCCAAAAAAAATGTAAAGCTACAGGAAAATGCACTCCTGACAGCACCGAGCCAGCATTCCTTCGGTGGTTTTCCATAAATACGGGAGGGTGGATGGATGGATACAGTGCAGAACGCTGGCCAGGAACCAGCACCAGCTCCCAGGAGCACCTCAGGCCTGGGGATGAGGCAGCTCCTGGGAATGAGCACCTTTATCCCGGGAATGAGCACCTTAATCATGGGAACGAGCACCTTTTATCCTGGGAATCAGCACCTTAATCACAGGAATGAGCACCTTTTATCCTGGGAATGAGCCTCTTTTATCATGGGAATGAGCACCTTTTATCCTGGGAATCAGCACCTTCATCACAGGAATCAGCACCTTTTAGCCCAGGAATGAGCACCTTTATCCCGGGAATGAGCATCTTAATCACGGGAATCAGCACCTTTTAGCCCAGGAATGAGTATCTTTATCCCGGGAATGAGCACCTTTTATCCTGGGAATGAGCACCTTTATCCCGGGAAGGAGCATCTTAATCACGGGAATCAGCACCTTTTATCCTGGGAATGAGCACTTTTTATCCTGGGAATGAGCACCTTTATCCCGGGAATGAGCATCTTAATCACGGGAATCAGCACCTTTTATCCCGGGAATGAGCACTTTTTGCCCCAGGAATTAATCAGCACCTTTCATCTCGGGAATGAGCCCGCAGGGTTGGTGGAGAACTGCAAAGGATTCCTGCAAACGCAGGGAATGGCCCTGCAGGGATCAGCTGGGAGAGGCAGGAGGGGCTGCAGGCACCCCCAGAGGGGCTGATCCCACAGAGGCATTTCCCATGGTTTGTTCTTGTGGTGGCTGATCCCACAGGGACATTCCCCATGCCTGATCCCACAGGGACATTCCCCACGGCTGTTCCTGTGGTGGCTGATCCCACAGGGACAGTTCCCATGGTGGCTCATCCTACAAGGACAGTTCCTGTGGTGGCTGATCCCACAGGGACAGTTCCCATGGTGGCTCATCCTACAGGGACAGTTCCTGTGGTGGCTGATCCTAGCAGGACATTCCCCACAGCTGTCCCAGCAGGTGCTGATCCCACAGGGACATTTCCCATGGCTGATCCTAGCAGGACATCCCCATGGCTGTCCTGGTAGTGGCTGATCCTACAAGGACAGCTCTTGTGGAGGCTGATCCTACAAGGACAGTTCCCACGGCGCTTCCTGCGGTGGCTGATCCCACAGGGACATTCCCCATGGCTGTCCTGGTGGTGGCTGATCCCACAGGGACATTCCCCATGGCTGATCCCACAAGGACATTCCCCATGGCTATCGTGGTTGTGGCTGATCCTAGCAGAACATCCCCATGGCTGTCCCAGCAGGTGCTGATCCCACAGGGACATTCCCCATGGCTGTCCCAGCAGGTGCTGATCCTGGCAGGACAATTCCCATGGCTGTCCCTGTGGTGGCTGATCCCACAGGGACATTCCCCATGGCTGATCCCACAGAGACATTTCCCATGGCTGTCCCAGCAGGTGCTGATCCTACAGGGACAGTTCCCAAGGCTGTCCCAGCAGGTGCTGATCCTAGCAGGACAATTCCCATGGCTGTCCCTGTGGTGGCTGATCCCACAGGCACATTCCCCATGGCTGATCCCACAGGGACATCCCCGCGTTGTCCCGGCGGCGGGGTGGCGGCGGCGGGTGGCAGGAGAGGATCCCGTTGTTCCCGGGTTGGGTGGCGAGGGGCAGGGCTGCGCTGTCGGGTGGGACTGGGGGGGTCTCTGGTGGCTTTAGTAGAGCTGGAGCTGCAGCTTCATCCTCAGTGCCTGGCCCAGCTCCCCCGCCAAGTAGTCGAGGTGGTTGTCGGCCTCGAGTTTGTGCAGTTCCCGCCGGCGGGGCAGCCCCACGCTGACGATCTCCAGCACGTAGGTGCCCGGCAGGATTTTCTTGCGGCCCAGGTGCAGGAAGCTGAGCCCCTCCCTGTGGTGGATGCGGAACAGCCCCTCCTCGTTGCCCTGGGCGATGGCGTAGCGCACGCGGTTCTCCAGCGGCTCCAGCGCCGGCAGCAGCTCCAGGATGTGCTCCTTGTGCGCCAGCTCCGACAGGTTCAGCGCCATGGACAGCGGCGCCTCCACGTCCATGCTGGCCAGGTTCACGGCGTGATCCTGCTGGGAACAGCAAAATTAACCCACAGAAAGGAGACAGAGGAGTCCTGACTTTATTCGAATAAAGGGAGAACCATGCTGGCCAGGTTCACGGTGTGGTCCTGCCGGAGGACAGCAAAATTAACCCACAGAAAGGAGACAGAGGAGTCCTGACTTTATTCGAATAACGGGAGAACCATGCTGGCCAGGTTCACGGCGTGATCCTGCTGGGAACAGCAAAATTAACCCACAGAAAGGAGACAGAGGAGTCCTGACTTTATTTGAATAAAGAGAGAACCATGCTGGCCAGGTTCACGGTGTGGTCCTGCTGGGAACAACAAAATTAACCCACAGAAAGGAGACAGAGGAGTCCTGACTTTATTTGAATAAAGGGAGAACCATGCTGGCCAGGTTCATGGTTGATCCTGCCCAGGAACAGGAAAATTAACCCACAGAAAGGAGACAGAGGAGTCCTGACTTCATTTGAATAAAGGGAGAACCATGCTGGCCAGGTTCATGGTGTGGTCCTGCCCGGGAACAGCAAAATTAACCCACAAACAGCAGAGGTTTGTGCCCAAAAAGGAGACAGAGGAGTCCTTCTGACTTTACTTGAATAAAGGGAGAACCATGCTGGCCAGGTTCATGGTGTGATCCTGCCCGGGAACAGCAAAATTAACCCACCAACAGCAGATACGGATGAGCTGCTGGCTCTGCCTGGACTGAGGGAATGGGGTCCTATTCCCGAAGGGATCCAGCCCCTGCCTTGCTCCAGCCCCTCCAGGATGCCCTGGATTCCTCACCTGGTGCCTCTCCGTGCCGTTGACGCTGCGCCGCTGCCGGCCCCTCTTGGGGTACCCGTTGATCTTGCACTCGTAGCAGGTCTCGGGGGACAGCAGGTTGTCCTCATCCTCCTCCTGGGGCGCAGGCAGGTAGGGACCCTTCCCAAATCCCAAGCCAGAAATGCAGTGGCTGGCGGGAGAAGATAAAGAAGAACTAGCGGCAAATGTAACGTGAAATTCGTAAAAATGAATATGAATGAACATACTGTGAAATTGTATGCACATGTATCTGAGAGGGGGATAAAAAGGGACCTGAAGTTCCCAGAGGTACACATGTCATTTTAGGGGAACAATTTCCTCAGCTGTAATAAACACACCGGCTTTACAACTTGCACAGAAGTTGTGGAGTTTGGATTATCTCCGCAAAAAGGATAATTTTGTCACTTCCGTCACTCAACAGGGCACACATTGAAGCTCTTGGGACCGGAGGAGAAGCTGAGGGCTCCTTATCCCACATCCCCCCGCAGTTCCCAGCTGGGGCAGCCCCTCCGGGCGCTCCTTACCCCTGTCCTGCTCGGAAGTAGCCGCCGGGGCAGCCGCACAGGTACCCCCCGTCCGTGTTGGAGCAGCCGTAGCTGCAGGGGCTGCCCCCGGCCGAGCACTCGTCCACGTCCTGGCAGCCCCCGAAGGCCTGGTCGAAGTCGAAGCCCGAGGGACAAACGCACTTGAAGCTGCCCAGGGTGTTGTAGCAGGAGGCAGAGCCGCAGGCAGAGGGGCTGGAGCACTCGTTCTCGTCTGCAGGGAGCCGTGGAGGGGTGGAATGGGGGAGTCAGGGGGTCACAGAGCCGTGGGATGTCACCCACGGGTACAGGGGGCATCCCACAGGTACAGAACGTACCCCACAGATACAGGATGCACCCCATGGGTACAGGATGCACCCCACAGGTAAAGAATAGCTCCCACGGGTACAGGAGTGCATCCCATGGGTACAGGATGCACTCCACAGGTACAGAACACACCCCACAGGTGCAGGATGCACCCCACAGGTACAGGATACACCCCAGGGGTACAGGGTAACTCCCATGGGTACAGGAGTGCATCCCATGGGTACAGAAACACCCCACAGGTATAGGATACAGCCCACAGGTACAGGATGCACACCACAGGTACAGGATGCAGCTCAGAGGTAAAGGGTAACTCCCATGGGTACAGGATACACCCCACAGGTAAGGGATACAGCCCATGGGTACAGGATACACCCCACAGGTACAGGATGCACCCCACAGCTATGGGGTGCAGGATACAGCCCATGGATATAGGACACATATCCACAGGTACAGGATACAGCCCATGGATATGGGACACATCCCACAGGATGCACCCCACAGGTACAGGATGCACCCCACAGGTACAGGATGCACCCCACAGGTATAGGATACACCCCACAGCTACGGGATCCCTCCCACAGGTACAGGATACAGCCCATGGATATGGGACACACCCCACATGTAGAGAATGCACCCCACAGGTATGGCACACCTCCCCCAGGCATGACAGCCCTCCAGGTGTGCCCCCACTCACCCACGCACTGGTTCCACTGGTAGTGCTGCACGTAGCCCTGGGGGCAGCCGCAGCGGTACCCCCCCAGCACGTTCTGGCAGCCGTGCTGGCACCGGTGGTTCCCGTCACACTCATCCACATCTGCACCCAAGGGACACACGGGCAGCTCAGACACTGTCCCCCGGCCCTGGGTGGGGCTCAGGGACCCACCTGGCACCCTCCAGGCTGCTCCTGTGCCCCATTCTGGG
The DNA here is from genome assembly GCA_039654755.1 of Calcarius lapponicus. NCBI lineage: Eukaryota > Metazoa > Chordata > Aves > Passeriformes > Fringillidae > Calcarius > Calcarius lapponicus. Next base: position 11,007,851 of record JBBFKN010000011.1, read on the forward strand.
CCTGCAGTGACATCCCCGGCTCCCAGACAGCCCTGCTGGGACGGTCCCTGACCCCTCTGCCTCAGGCTGAGATCTCTCCCGCTGGAATATGGCACCATTCCCTTCCCCAAGGATCCCCCAGTCCAACCCCCAGCCCTGCCCAGGACCCCCAGCAACCCCAACCCATCCCTGAGAGCGCTGTCCAAACACTCCTGGAACCTCAGAGTTCCTCCCCATGGAAGCTCCCTGGAGGCCCAGCCCCACCTTCACAGTTGACCCCGGAGCTGTCCAGGGAAAATCCCTTCTGGCACTCGCAGTTGTAGCTGCCCGGGGTGTTCAGGCACTGCCCCTTGGCTCCACACAGCGAGGGCTGAGCTGTGCACTCGTTGTTGTCTGCAAAACACCACCAGGAGGGCTTTGTGGCCACCTGGAAATCCATCTGGAAATCCATCCCTGGCCACCTGGAAATCCATCTCTGCTGACCTAGGGAAATTCATCCCTAGACACCTGGAAATACACCTGGAAATACACCCCTGGCCACTTGGAAATCCATCCCTGACCACCTGAAAGTCCACGCCTGGCCACCTGGAAATCCACCTGAAAGTCCACCCCTGGCCACCTGGAAATCCATCTCTGGTGATGTGGAAATTCATCCCTAGACACCTGGAAATACACCTGGAAATACACCTGGAAATACACCTGGAAATACACCTGGAAATCCATCCCTGGCCACCTGAAAATCCATCTCTGGCCACCTGGAAATCCACCTGGAAATCCACCTGGAAATCCATCCCTGGCCACCTGAAAATCCACCTGGAAATCCATCCCTGGCAATGTGGAAATCCATCCCTGGCCTGGAAATCCACCTGGAAACCCCCCCCCCGACCACCTGAAAGTCCATCCCTGGCCCTGTGGCCACCTCAGAAGGTGGGGCAGAGCCCAGGCTGAGCAGCAGATGGACAATGCAGCCACTGCCAGGGTGACTGCAGAGGGACAGGGCTCAGTTTGGGGGGTTTGGGAGCTGGGACTTCTCTCACATTCTCTGCTGAGCCAGAGCAGCTCGGTGGGAACGGGCAGGGCAGGAATTGTGCACTCAGGAATTGTGCACTCACTCAGGAATTGTGCACTCAGGAATTGTGCACTCAGGAATTTTTTGCACTCAGGAATTGTGCACTCACTCAGGAATTGTGCACTCAGGAATTTTGTGCACTCAGGAATTTTGTGCACTCACCAATGCAGGACGAGTGGTGCTGGGTGAAGCCAGGGGGGCACTTGCAGTTGAAGCCCCCGATGACGTTGACACAGAGGAACTGGCAGTTGTGCTGCTTGGTGGAGCACTCATCCAGGTCTGAGGGGACAAGGAGAAGGTCTCAGTTTATCCCCCCGAGGCTGTGGCACCTCAGTGTCCCTGTGGATGCACAGCAGCAGCCCCAGGAACAATTCCCCCTGAAGTTCTCCCAGGGGAGGGACAAACCTGAGGATGTGGGGACCCCATACCCATTATTTTCCTTGTTTTTCCCAATTATTTCCCCCAGTTTTGCCCATTATTTTCTCCCAATTTCCCCCATTATTTTTCCCATTTCCCCCCTATTTTTCCCCCATTATTTTCCACAAATTCCCCAATTTTTTCCCCCTATTTTCCTCAATTATTTCCCCCTGTTTTCCCCATTCATTTTCCACAATTTTCCCAGTTATTTCCCCCTGTTTTTCCCAGTTATTTCCCCCCATTTTCCCCAATGATTTTTCCCGTTTTCCCCCATTATTTCTCCAAAATTTTCCTGATTAATTTCCCCCAATTTACCCATTATTTTCCCACCCCACACAGACACATCTGCAAGATGCAGGGATGCTCCCCTGCCTCTCCTGCAGGTCACAAATCCCAGGTTCTCCCGGATCCTGAGGGGGTGGGCACAGCCCCAGCCTGGCTGGTGACAATGCCACGTGCAGGGGACATCCCTCTGAGCTGCCTGGAGCTCAGGATGTGCTGTGCAGTCTCCAGGAAAGAACCAGAAGCTTTTTTTTTTCCCCCTGATGAGCCACACCTGGGGCGTGGAAGGGTGAAACCCTCATGCGTGGAATTTTCCCCACATCTTCCTGCTGATGTTTCTCCACGTCTGGCTGCCCTGTCCCCTCTCCCCTTTTTGCTCTACCTTTGCAGATCTTGCCATCCTCCTGCAGGACGTAGCCCCGAGGGCAGGAGCACTGGTAGCTGCCCTCGGTGTTCTTGCAGATGAAGTTGCAGGGCTTTGGGGACTGGTTACACTCGTCCAGATCTGCACTCCAGGGACAAAACACATCAGGTTGTGCTGCTGGGCAGGGTCCCCTCCACCCCTCTCAGCCCACTCAGGGGCTCCTGAACAGGAGGTTTTGTGCTCAGGGCTGAGATATCCCCACGGATTCTGGCATTCCTGGATAAACACCCCATTTCCACTCTGCAGGAAGCAGCTGAGCAGAGCCAGGGCCTTTGGGGGAGCAGCTCAGTTGGATCCAGCACAACAAATGTGGGACAAACCCTGCTGAGAGAGCACTGTGATTCCAGATGTTTAGGCCAACATCTGGATCCAGCAGGGCGCTCAGCCTGCCTGGAACCAGCTGTGCTGCCTGGAAGGGGGTTGGCAGCTCCCAAATTTCAGCTCGGATCCCAGTCCTGGGCTCGGGGAAGACTGAGCTCATTTTTAGGGAGTTAATGCGAGAGCTCCATGGAGGATTGAGACTTAGCAGTAGGAACAGCTGAGTAATGATGAGACAGCAAAATAAGCTCCTGTCTTCTGTCTCGATCCATAGCTTATCTCTAACCCCATAGGCCACCTTTCCCCTAACCCCTACTATTGGACAAGTTTGGATCCCCCTGAACTCTATTAAAAGGGGCTGTTTTAGCCCATCTGACAGAAGAGCTGTCGCTGGAACCCTTCACAGACCCCTCAATAAACCATGGCTGGGGAACCACCAGGACCTCTCCTTCTTCTCCCTCTCCCTCTGCTTCTGCCCCAGCCAAGGGCGCCCTAGCGAGCAAGCAAAGAGCTGAAATCCTGAGAGAGCTGAGAATCACCAAAGAGCTGAAATCCTGAGAAAGCTGAGAATCACTAAAGAGCTGAGAATCACCAAAGAGCTGAAATCACTGAGCTTGCTGAGGGTGAGAGCTGACTGGGTGTTCGGGCACTCTGTCTCCCAGAGGGACTGAGCTATCCGGACCATCCTGCATCGCTCGGGGATAAGCCCAAGATCTGGGTGGCATCACCCGGGGCTGGTGGGGCCGTGCCCGGTGCCCAGGGCTGGTGGGGCTGTGCCAGGGGCTCGGGGAGGGCAGCCCGGGGCTGGTGGGGCTGTGCTGGTGCCCGGCTCACCCTGGCAGGCGGTGCCCGTGATGTCCGGGGTGTAGCCCAGGCGGCAGTGGCAGCGGAAGGAGCCGATGCTGTTGATGCACTGCCCGTTCCTGCACAGGTTGGGCAGCACCTTGCACTCGTCGATGTCTGGAGGGAGGACAGGGACAGGAGGAGGTGTCAGTGCCACAGCTGCTCTGTCCCCACGTGCCAGGGCAGCCCCACAAAAAGCTTATCTGGTGTTTGTGATCGGATAATTCACACAGCACAAGTGTCTCGGGGTTATTTTGGCAGCTCCCAAGGGCCAATAAACATCCCCCTGCTGAAGTGGGAGCTGGGAAGATAAACTGGATTTGTGGCTGAGCTGTCACAAAGCAGAAATCTTCTGCACATTCCCTGGGGTGTGTGGGGGTTGTCCCCAGAGCAGGGATGGAGGCTGAGTGAAGGACTCTGTTAATTTATCATCTCCAAGCTAAGTTCCATTTGGCTCCTGATCAATCCTATTTCTTTTGCCAGCTTTAACACCTCAGTATCTGCACAGTTTATGTTCTGCTCTAATCCACCAGCAGTTCTTTTGATTTTGCACTGTGTAATAAGTAATTCTGATTAAGATCTTTTATCTCCTTTGTTAATATGTAACTCATTCTATAATGGACCTGATCTGACATCAGCAAACCTCAAAGGCCAGAGGGATTCCTTAAAATTAAGCCAAAAATCCAGTGCTAAGGCAGGGCTGATCTGAAGCTCCCCGTCACCCCACAACAGGCTGGATTCTCCCAGAGAGCCAGGGAACCCTGCAGAGGCTCCTTGTCTGCTCTGGGGGATCATCCCTGTGCCCACCCCTGCCCTGTCAGAGTCAGATTTTCTGGAAAAGTCCCCTTGCCCAGGATTCGTCTCCTGGGAAGCCTCAGAGAAAAAGGAAAACAATCATTATCTCATTTGCTTCTCCTGTGTTTTGCTGCTCTGGAATGTGGTTTGGAGATTGTTTATCCAATGTGTGAATTGTTTAGTCTTAATGACCAATCATGCTCAGGCTGTGTTGGGACTCTGGAAGGAGTCAGGGGTTTTCATTGTCGTTCTTTGTAGCCTTCTGTCTGTGTCCTTTCTCTGCTCTTTAGTATAGTTTTAGTATAATATAATGTAATGTAATGTAATGCAATATATATTATATTTTTAATATCATTATAATTTATAATATATAATATATATAATATAATATTATTATATATAATATATTATATTGTATATTGCATATTATATATTATATATTATATAATATAATATTATATATTATTATTAAAATTATTAAATAATATATTATATGTTATATTATTAAGTATAATATAGTTAATATAATATTATATAATTAATAGATTATAATATAATATAATTTCCTTCTAAGAACATGGAGTCAGATTGATTTCCTCCTTCGTCCTGGGGACCCAGCAAAGACCACCATGCCCCACTGACCTCTGCCATCCGTGGAGTACCCGGGGCCATGGGGACACATCTTCTTGTAGTGGGCAGTGCCAGGCAGGGGGCAGAGCTCGCACTGGGGGCCCCAGCTGCGCCCGCTGTTGCAGCAGCACTCGGACTTGGTGACCAGGTTGCGGTTGGTGGAGGACATCTGGCACATGGTCTGCAGCACCTCCGTGAAGCAGAAGCCCTGGCGGGTGTCTGGGCACAGAAAGGGGACACAAATCCGGGCTCTGAGGCAGTGCCAGCACCAGGGGGAACCCAGGTGGTGCCCGGGAGCCTGTGGGGTTTGGATAAATGGGATGCTCCAACAGCTTTCCTGCTCGGGAGCAAAGAATCCCAGAGAGGTTTGGGTTGGAGGGACCTTAAACCCACCCAGTGCCACCCTTGCCATGGCAGGGACACCTCCCACTGTCCCAGGGTGCTCCAAACCCCATCCAACCTGGCCTTGAACAGTTCCAGGGGCAGCCCCAGCTGCTCTGGGCACCCTGTGCCAGGCCCTCCCCACCCTCCAGGGAACAATTCCTGCCCAGTACCCCACCTGCCAGCAGGAAGCCATGCCCCGTGTCCCTGTCCCCAGTCCCCTCCCACTCTCTGAGCCCCTCTAAACACCCGAAAAGCTGCCTGTGCTGCCGGGGGGCGCTGCAGCAGCCCAGCAGGGCGTTACCGATGCACTCGGTGCCCGAGGCGCTGACTTCAAAGCCCTCGTTGCAGTCACAGCGGTAACTGCCGGCCGTGTTCACGCAGCGCCCATTGGGGCAGATCCCGGGCTTGCTCCGGCACTCGTTCTCATCTGCAGGGAGGTACCACACACACACAGCCCTGCTGAGGCCAGGCACAAACCTGCCCAGCTCCCCACGCCCCGTGGAGAGCCCTCACTGGGCCCCTGAGCATCCCTTCTGTGTCTTTGGGCAGCTGGGAGGAACTTCCACCTGCCCCGGGGAAAACAAACATCCACCTGCCCCAGGGAAAACATCCACCTCCATCTGCCCCGGGGAAAACATCCACCTCCACCTGCCCTGGGGAAAACAAACATCCACCTGCCCCGGGGAAAACAAACATCCACCTCCACCTGCCCCAGGGAAAACATCCACCCATCCCAGTGTTCTCCCAGGGCAGGGTGGCCAGAACTCAGCTTCCCTGGCTTGGCCATGCTCCAGCTGCTGCTGGGATTGGATTGGGTTGGGTTGGGTTGGGTTGGATTGGACTGGACTGGATTGGGTTGGGTTGGATTGGGTTGGACTGGATTGAGTTGGACTGGATTGGGTTGGGTTGGACTGGATTGGGTTGGACTGGATTGGGTTGGACTGGATTGGGTTGGGTTGGGTTGGGTTGGACTGGATTGGGTTGGATTGGACTGGATTGGGTTGGACTGGATTGGGTTGGGTTGGACTGGATTGGATTAGATTGGGTTGGGTTGGGTTGGGTTGGATTGGATTGGATTGGGTTGGGTTGGACTGGATTGGGTTGGGTTGGATTTGAGCTGTCTCTGTCCCATGCAGCTCTGGGCTGTTCATTCCTCTCCATCCCAAAAGCAGCTTGGAACACTCAGAAAAACTCAAAGGCAAGGACGCCTGGCCCAGGGCTGTGTCACCCTAGGGGTGACACACGGCTCCAGGGATGGACAGAGGTTTTGTGTGTCCTACTGGGACACTCAGAAAGCTGTGACATGTGGGAAAGCCCAGGGAGGAGCCCGAGGATGTAAAACAGAGAAGGATGTAAAATAAAGAAGGACATAAAATCAAGAAGGACTTGAACCAACGAAGGATGTAAAACAAAGAAGGGTGTAAAACAAAGAAGGGTATAAAGCACAGGTCTGTGGATGATCCTTCAGAGAGGAACATTCCTGTCTGTGCCCCAGGAATGCCCCAGGAATGCCCCAGGAATGCCCCTGGTACCTGTGCAGCCCTCGCCGTCGGGCCTGCGCTGCATGCCAGGAGGGCAGATGCACATGAAGGTGCCGATGAGGTTCTTGCAGAGCATCCCCCGGGACTCACAGTCGTGCAGCCCCTCTGCACACTCGTCCAGATCTGCAACGAGACCCATCAGAGCCCCTGCCAGCCCTGCCAGCCCAGCTCTGCCTCCCTGCACTGCCCCATCCATCCCTGCAGCCTCAGCCAGGCTGGCTGGCACACAGGTTAAAAATTGTCACGGAATGAGTTGGGACTTTGAAACTCATCCAAGGCCATGGCAGGGACACCTTCCACTGTCCCAGGCTGCTCCAAGCCTTGGACACTTCCAGAGATCCAGGGGCAGCCCCAGCTTCTCTGGGAAACCTCCCCACCCTCCCAGGGAAGAATTCCTTCCCACCAGCACACTGAGGTGGGTGATGGTGTGAAAAGCCAGTGCAGAATTCCCACCTGCCAAGTGCAGGGGCTGGGGGCAGTTTGGGCAGTGCCCTGGGGGCTGCAGAAGGGGTTTTACCTCTGCACATCCTCCTGTCCTCCCGCAGGGCGTACCCAGAGGGGCAGGTGCACTCGTAGGAGCCGAAGGTGTTGATGCAGCGGAAGGCGCAGAGCAGGGGGTTCAGGGAGCACTCGTTGATGTCTGCAGGGAGGAGAGGACAGGACTCACCTGGGTGCCCTCAGCAGGGCCAGGAGCTCCCCAGGGCACATCCACCCTCCCTGGGCATCCATCCCACCAGAGCTTTGCTCCACCAAAGCCTCCTGCTGTGCTCTGCCCTTGCAGAGGGACAGACCCCAGCAGCTTTGGTGGGAATGGCTGCTGCTCCTTGGGGAGGCAGCTCCTGTGCTCATCCAGGGCTCCAGGCCTCCTCCTGGGCTCCAGAGGGAGCTGAAGGAGCCCGGTGTGGGAGAGGAGCCTCACCCAGCTTTCCACACCATCCATGGGGGGCTGGCCCAGGCAGGGAGCAGGGGGGTCCCACAGAGCCCAGTGGGGTGGGAATGAAAAGCCTGGCCCAGGCAGGGAGCAGGGGGGTCCCACAGAGCCCAGGGTAGTGGGAATGCAGGGGCTGTCCCCCAGGTCATTACCTTCACAGGTCATCATGGGTCCCGGCTCAAAGCCCTCGTCGCAGGCGCACTCGAAGCCTCCCACCACGTTGGTGCAGGTGCCATTCCCACAGGGATTGCCGATGGAGCACTCGTCCGTGTCTGGGGAACACAGAACGTGAAGAAGAGGAGGAGGAGGAGGATGGGGAAGGGCTGGGCTCTTGCAGGCAGAGCACTCCAAGTGTCGCAGCAGAGCCGGGATGGAAGGGAAGGGGCGAGGGAGCAGTGATTCCCTCCCTGCACGTGCACACACGGATCCATCCCCTCTGGAAGGATGGGGATGGAGCAGGAGGGAGCAGGTCACCCCCCCAGACCCCCCCAGAGCCTCACCCACGCAGTTGACCCCGGTGTAGTCCAGGTTGTAGCCGAAGGGGCACTCGCAGCGGAAGGAGCCGTCGGTGTTGATGCAGGCGCCGTTGATGCACACGCCCAGGTTCTCCGAGCACTCGTTCACATCTGGAAATGGAAAATCGCAGCTTCACAGGGCCACAAACTGCCCTGTCCCCTCAGCACTCAGAGAGTCTCAGGTGTTCCCTCTCCAGAGCTGAGGGATGAAGCCCTGGTGAGCAGTTTGGGGGGTTTGGGGTGTCCAGTCCTGTGTGTCCCCCCAGGATCCCACCCTGCTCTCCAGCAGCCCAGGTCTGATCAATTCCAGGCAGCAACCCCCAGCACAAGCTTCTGCTCGTCCCTCCACACAGCCTCACCTTCCCGGGTGTCACCTGGGCCTGGGATGGCCCCGTGGCCATAGGGACACAGCTCCTGGAAGGCAACTGGGAGAGAAAGAAAAAGTGGGAATGAAAAGAGAAAGAAAGGTGGGATGTGCTGAGGGGATTCTGCTCCCAGCAGCAGAAATGGCCTTTGAAGGCTTGTGGAAGTAGCGAGGGGACACACCCACCACTGTTCCTGTGGGGACACCCATCCCTCCATGGGGACACACCCATCCCACTCCCATGGGGACACACCCATCTCTTCATGGGGACACACCCATCTCTCCATGGGGACACACCCATCTCTTCATGGGGACACACCCATCTCTCTCCCATGGGGACACACCCACCACTCCCATGGGGACACACCCACTGTTCCCATGGGGACACATCCACTGTTCCCATGGGGACACACCCATCCCACTCCCATGGGGACACACCCATATCTCTCCCATGGGGACACACCCATATCTCTCCCATGGGGACACACCCATATCTCTCCCATGGGGACACACCCATTCCTCCCATGGGGACACACCCATCTCTTCATGGGGACACACCCACCACTCCCATGGGGACACACCCATCTCTCCATGGGGACACACCCATCTCTCCATGGGGACACACCCATTCCTCCCATGGGGACGCACCCATCTCTCCATGGGGATACACCCATCCCACTCCCATGGGGACACACCCACTGTTCCCATGGGGACACACCCACCACTCCCATGGGGACACACCCATCCCTCCATGGGGACACACCCACCACTCCCATGGGGACACACCCACTCCCATGGGGACACACCCATCCCTCTCCCATGGGGACACACCCATCCCACTCCCATGGGGACACACCCACCACTCCCATGGGGACACACCCATCACTCCCATGGGGACACACCCATCTCTCCATGGGGACACACCCATTCCTCCCATGGGGACACACCCATCTCTCCATGGGGTCACACCCACCACTCCCATGGGGACACACCCATCTCTCCATGGGGACACACCCACTGTTCCCATGGGGACACACCCATCTCTCCATGGGGACACACCCACTGCTCCCAAGGGGAGCCTCCCAGCTCTCCCCTGGGGACAGCCCTGTCCCTGTCCCCTCCCTACCGTTGCCCTCCTGCGGGCACAGCTCGCAGGGGTCTCCCCAGCCCTCCCCGGGCATTTTGCTGCAGCAGCACCGAGCCTTGGTGGTGTTGAAGGCCTTGGGCACCGAGCACTTCCCGTTGTCGAAGCGAGTGAAACAGAAGCTCTGGCGGGTGTCTGGGGGAGGATGGGGACGTGCCAAGGTCAGGGAGGTTCCCGGGAATTCTGCAGGAATTCCAGGAACTGGGCACTGACCGAAGCAGCGGCGGCCGTTGTCGGACAGCACGAAGCCCGGCGGACACACGCACTGGAAGCTGCCAGGGGTGTTGGTGCACGTCCCAAAGAGGCAGATGTTGGGCTCCTCCTCGCACTCGTTGATGTCTGGGAGCAGCAGGGACACAGCCAGGGGTCACTGGAGCAGGTGAGGGGGGTGGACACCACCCCTGCCCCAGCCCAGGGAGAACGGGCACAGCAACGCCCCAAAGCCTCCCGTGCCACCAGGGCTGGGCTTGCCTGGCTCCCCGCAGGGATTTGGGGGTGCTGACCCCCCCTGGGGTGCCCTGGCCCCCTCGGGAAGGACAGGCGGGGGTGTTGAGGGGCTGTGATGGGGGCACAGGGCCGGCCTTACCGATGCAGTTGTCGTTCTGCACCTCGTAGCCAGGGGGGCAGATGCAGCGGAAGGAGCCCTCCAGGTTCTGGCAGGTGCCCGGGGAGCAGGTCCCGGGCAGGCTCACGCACTCGTTGATGTCTGGAGAAGGGAAAACAGCCAGGGCTGGGGTCTGGGCTCTGCTCTGAGCACCTCAGGCTGCACCAGGCCCTGCCTTGCCCCAAAGGTGACAGGGAACAAGGGAAATATTTCCAGGATGGATCCCAGGTATCCCTGGTAGGACTTTGGGGCATGGACAGGACGTTCCTCCCGCAGCCTGCAGGTCCCAGCACACGGAGGGACAGGCCTGGAGGGAGATGGAGGCAGGGAGGGGCCAGTCCAGCTCTCCATGGGCATCTCAGTGAGCAGGCTTTGCTTCCAGGGGACTTTGTGGGTGCTTCTGGAGAATGGAACTGCTGGGACCAGCTCGGGGACCACGTGGACAGCACCAGGCAGGCCAGAGGACCCTGGCCATGGAGAGGACACTGGGGTGGACACTCACCCACACAGTTCTTGCCGTCGGGGGTGCGGTCGTAGCCCTCCTGGCACAGGCACTGGAAGGAGCCCACGCTGTTGATGCACTGCCCGTTCCTGCACACCTGCCCCACCAGCGACGAGCACTCGTCCACGTCTGCAGAGCCACAGCAAGGGTGCCAGGTGTCACCTGTGGGTGACAGCCAGCAGGGCTGGCCCCAGGGCTGGCCCCAGGGCTCGGGGACTCACCCATGCAGTCGTTGTTGTGGGTGAGCTCGAAGCCAGGGAAGCACAGGCAGTTGTAGGAGCCCACGGTGTTCTTGCAGGTCCCGTTGCCGCAGGGCTGCCGGTCACACTCGTCAATGTCTGTGGGGACAAGGACACACCTGAGAGGCCAGGGGGCTGCAGGGCACAGGGACAGACTGGGGACAGGCTGCAGGGCACAGGGACAGCCTGGGGACAGGCTGCAGGGCACAGGGACAGACTGGGGACAGGCTGCAGGGGACAGGGACAGACTGGCAGGACACTCAGCTGTCTTTGCAGCACCTTAGAGTGTCAGGGACTTGTGTCCCCCAGGAGTGACACTGACCCCGAGTGTGACACTGACCTGGGGTGGATGGCACTGACCTGGGGTGGGTGACACTGACCCAGGGGGATGACACTGACCCAGGATGGGTGACACTGACCCAGGGGGATAACACTGACACTGACCCAGAGTGTGACACTGACCCAGGGGGATGACACTGACCCAGGGTGGGTGACACTGACTGGGGGATGTGACACTGACCCAGGGTGGCTGACACTGACCCAGGTGGGTGACACTGACCCACAGGACGTGACACTGACCCAGGGGATGTGACACTGACTGGGGGATGTGACACTGACCCAGGATGGGTGACACTGACTGGGGGATGTGACACTGACCCAGGGTGGGTGACACTGACCCGGGGATGTGACACTGACCCAGGGTGGGTGACACTGACCCAGGGGATGTGACACTGACCCAGGATGGGTGATACTGATCCACGGGGTGTAACACAGACCCAGGGGATGTGACACTGACCGGGGATGTGACACTGACTGGGGGATGTGACACTGACCCATGCACATGGTCTGCTCCCCGGTGGCCTTGAAGCCGTTGTGGCAGATGCAGACGTAGCTGCCCTCGGTGTCCACGCAGTCCCCGTGGCTGCACACGTTGGGGATCTCCTGGCACTCGTTGCGACCTGGAACGGAGCCCAGGGGGTGCAGGTGAGGGGCAGGGAGGGCACAGGTGGGGAGTGCAGAGCCCCGCCCATGATTTTGGACAGGTGACTTAACAGACAACAAGATTTATGTGCTGTCATCCCTGAAAAAAGGAGGGTGTGATCAGGTGTGTGCTCAGGCGTGTCCCAGGTGTGATCAGGTGTGTCCAGGTATGATCAGGTGTGTCCCAGGTGTGATCAAGTGTGTTTCCCAAGTGTCTCCAGGTGTGCCCAGGTATGACCGGGTGTGTTCCAGTGTGTTTCTCAGGCATGAGTGGCTTGGGTATGACCAGGTGTGTCCCAAGTGTGTTTCCCAGGTGTGCCCAGGTGTGCCCCAGGTGTTTCCCATATGTTTCTGAGGTGTGTCCCAGGTGTTTCTGAGGTGTGTCCCAGGTGTGTCCCAGGAGTGTTTCCCAGGTGTGACCAGGTGTGTTTTCAGATGTGAGTGGCTCACTTATGACCAGGTGAGTTTCCCAGATGTGCCCAGGTGTGTTGCCCAGGTGTGATCAGGTGTGTCCCAGGTGTGTGTCCCAGGTATTTCCCAGGTGTGCACGGGTGTGTCCCAGCTGTGTGCCCCAGATGCTTCCCAGGTATGCCCAGGTGTGTCCCAGGTGTGTTTTTCAGATGTGAGTGGCTCACTTATGACCAGGTGTTTCCCAGGTGTACCCCAGGTGTTTCCCAGGTGTGTCTCAGTGTGTTTCCCAGGTGTACCCCAGGTGTTTCCCAGGTCTTTTGCCCAGGTGTGTGTCCCAGGTGTGTCCCAGTGTGTTTCCCAGGTGTACCCCAGGTGTTTCCCAGGTGTGTGTCCCAGGTGTGTTTCCCAGGTGTACCCCAGGTGTTTCCCAGGTGTTTCCCAGGTGTTTTCCCAGGTGTACCCCAGGTGTTTCCCAGGTGTTTTGCCCAGCTGTGTCCTCACCCACGCAGGCTCCCCCCGGGGACAGCCGGTAGCCCGTGGCGCACTCGCAGCGGAAGCTGCCGGGGATGTTGACGCACTCGGCGTGGCGCTGGCACAGCGTCTCCCCGCTGCTGCACTCGTCGATGTCTGTGGGGACAGAGGGCACGGGGACACTGGCATGGCACCGGGGACACCCCGGGGGGATCCCAGGGATGGCTGAGCGGGGCTGGGATCGCTGATCCTGGAGGAACAGCCCCGGAAGGAGCACAGGGATCAGGGAGTGCAACTCCCGGCGCTGTGCAGGACACTCCCAAAATCCTCCCCATGGAGCTGCCACAGGAGGAGCCGGAATTCCCTGGGATTCCCGAGGTACCTTCGCAGATGAGCAGGATGTTGTTGTAGCTGAAGCCGATGGGGCACTCGCAGCGGAAGCTCCCGATCTGGTTGATGCAGACGCCGTTGGTGCAGATGGCCGGGATCTCGCTGCACTCGTCGATATCTGCATCAGGGCAACATCAGCATCCCCCCTCTGCAGCCTGGGAATCCCAGGAATGCTCCACAGCATCAGCATCCCTCCCTCTGCATCCCAGGAATGCCCCTCAACATCAGCATCCCAACCCTGAATCCTGGGAAATGCTCCACAGCATCAGCATCGCACCTTGGTATTCCAGGAATGCTCCTGAACATCAGCATCCCATCCCTGCATCCCAGGAATGCTCCACAGCATCTGCATCCCTCCCCCTGCATCCCAGGAATGCTCCTCAACATCAGCATCTCCCCCTCTGCATCCCAGGAATGCTCCTCAACATCAGCATCCCACCCTGGCATCCCAGGAATGCCCCACAGCCTCAGCATCCCATCCCTGCATCCTGGGAATCCCAGTAATTCTCCACACCATCAGCATTTTGGGAAAGCTCCACCCAGGACACAGCCCATGCTTGCTCTGAGTGTGTCCCTGCAGTCCCAGCTCAGCTCTGGGACCAGGCTGGAAATGGGGAGCCCAAGGGGCCACTGGAATATTGGGATGGCTCTGGGGTCCCACCACCAACTCCCTCTGTTGCACTTCCTTCCCAGGAAGAGAGGATTAACTCATCTCCCACCTCTTCAGTCCCTGGCACTGCCAAGCCTCTCCTCCTTGCCCCAGCCTTTCATTCCCTAAGAAGCTCCCGTGGGATGACAGGAGCAGCCCTGGCCCCGTGGGATGCAGGATTGACTCACCAATGGGCTTCCCTGTGTGGATGTCAATGATGAATCCAGGGGCTTGGTTCCCACACAGGATCTGGTACTCGGCTGCAAAGGGAACACCGAGGTCATGGCTGTGCCCAGGGAGGGCCAGGGGGGCTGGAATTGGGCTCTGAGAGGCACCAGGGGCTCCCCACTGGGCTGGGAGTCACCCCCAGAGCGCTCTCCTTCCTCCCCATTTACCTTGCTGGCGCCCATGCCCCAGATTTCATGGGAAAAGGGAAAATTGATGGGACAGGGATCACATGGGAAGGCTTATGGTGGGCATGGGTGGCACAGGGACCCTGTGGGGACACTTACGGCTGGCAGGGGTGGGACAGGGCTCGCAAGGTTTGTTCCAGGCCTTGCCAATGTTGTAGGAGCAGCAGCACATCTTCTTGGTCATGTTGAAGGACAGCTCGTTCTCGCAGGTGTCGTTGTAGTTGCGGTAGCAAACGCTCTTCCTCATGTCTGCAAGGGCAGTGCCAGGCTCGGGACAGCCCTGGGAGTGGCACTGCCAGCCCCAGAGTGGCACTGCCAGCCCCGGGACTGGGAGGAAACACCTCCAAATGGAGCCCAAGCCATCACCCAGAGCAGAGCACCGAGCGCCACTCCAGCTCTGAATCCCAGCTCCTGTTTCCAGCACTTCTGCTCCATCCCCTTGGCACAGCCCCCTCTGGGATGGCAGTGCCAGCCCCCTCCCCAGAGATCTGGAGCATTCCCCACAGATTTGAGCCCTCCCCAGGAATCCAGAGGAGCCAGAGCCATACCCATGCAGTTGTTTCCCCCGTTGACCTGCATGTACTCAGGTGGGCACACGCAGGTGTAGTTGCCCAGGGTGTTGTAGCAGGTGCCAGGGCCACAGATCCCGATGTGGGCAGAGCACTCATCAATATCTGTGGGAGGAAGGACTCAGAGCACTGGGCACGGGTGGAGAAGGGCACAGGTGGGGTGGGGACAGGCTTGGCACGAGGGATGGGTGGGTTTGGCACAGGGACCAGGTTGGTGACGAGGGAATCTGGAAAGGAAAGGGCAAGGGATGCTCCCAACCATTCTTGGGGCAGCTGGCACACACACGGTCATCACCTTGGCACACACACAGGGTGCCACCCCTGTCCCCAGCCCCAGGAGCAGGTGCCACCCCTGTCCCCAGCCCCTGGAGCAGGTGCCACCCCCTGTCCCCAGCCCCTGTCCCCGGTACCCTCGCAGATCCGGGTGTCCTCGTTGAGGTAGTAGCCCAGGGGACACTCGCACTGGAAGCTGCCGAAGGTGTTGACACAATTCCCGCCCTGGCACAGCCCTGGCAGCTCCTGGCACTCGTCAATGTCTGAGGAGGGACAGCAGTGGGACATTTTCACTGCCTGTGCCACCCCCCAGCTGCAGAGAGCTCAGCCCACCACGCCCAGCCCGGCTCTTTGTGTCCGTCACTCGGGGGTCAGTGGGCACCCAGTGCCATGGCACAGAGTGTCCCCACAGCCCTGGGGTCCCCCAGCACCCAGTGCCATGGCACAGAGTGTCCCCACAGGGCTGGGGTCCCCCATCCCTCAGGAAGGGCTGTAGGAACAGGGGTAACTCACCCTCCAGGATGACAGTGATGGGGTTGGGCCGGAACCCTTCTCCCCCAGGGCACAAGGTCTTGTACTCGGCTGTGGAGAAAGGCAGGGGGAGCTGAGGGGGCTGAGGGTGGGGAGAGCCAGGAGAGGCCCAGCAGGAACAGCCATGGGGCTGGATGGAGCAGCTCCATCCCCATCGCCTGCTCAGCCATCCCACAACATGCCCTCCCTTCCAGGGGGGGATCCCACATTCCCTCCCCAGCCCACTGGGAATGAAAGATCCCAACCTGGACCCCCTAAACACCACAGCCTGGCCTCCCCCACCCCACTTCACCTCTGCCCTGCCCCGGATGGAGCAGCAAATCCCAAACTCAGCACCTCCAGTCCGGACTGAGGATCCATCAGGGAGTGACCCTGCCCCTCTTCCCTCCTTCCCACCCGTGTCCATCCCGAGCTGTTCCCCGCTCACTGGTGTTGGCTGGAGGGCAGAGCTCGCAGGGGTTGCCCCAGGCCCGGCCCAGGGAGCAGCAGCAGGAGGCCCTGGTGACCCCCACGCCGATCTCGGCGCTGCAGGAGATGCCCCCGTCCCCTCGGTCCTGCGTGTCCAGGAAGCAATTCCCAACGCGGGTATCTGCACAGACACAGGGCTGCTGAGCACAGAAACCCCTCCTGGAGAGCTCGGGGGTGCAGGAGGGATGGGATGGTGGAGTTCTGGAATGGTTTGGGATGGAGGGGACCCTAAAGGTGACCCCATTCCACACCCTGCAAAGGAATGGGAAATCTCCCAGGGATAAGGAAAGATTGGGGGTTACTGGGGCCCTGTGCTGGGAGCTGTGTGGGATCATGGAACCCCAAATGGTTTGGGCTGAAGGGACCTGAAGGATCATCCTGGCCAGGGGCAGAGACACCTTCCACTGTGCCAGGCTGCTCCGAGCCCCATCCAACCTGGCCTTGGGCACTGTCAGGGAATAAAACAGCTCCAGAGCTGCCCTGGAGCAACATGGCTCAACAAGAGGGGCACCCACAGTGGTGACAGTGACGCCAGGTGAGGCACACTCAACAGGACGTGGGTTCTGCTGCTGCTGCAGGGTTAAACCCTGGGGGTACAGCCAGGCAGGGACAGCCAGGCAGGGACAGCCACCCTCGTCGTGTCCAGTTCCAGCCACATAGGACCACCAAGAAGGACCCCCAGGGTGGGTCTGGGTGGGGGTCCCACTCACCCACACAGCCCACCCCCGTGGGGTTCAGCTCGAAGTCCTGGGGGCAGTTGCACAGGTAGCTGCCCGGGGTGTTGACACAGAGCCCGTTGATGCAGTTCACAGGGTCTGCACACTCGTTGATGTCTGAAAGGACGGACAGATGGACACTGAAGATCAAGGGGAGCACTGCCAGGAGAGCCCAGCCCAGCCTGAGCTCTGTGCCCAGGTGTATCCCCCCCTCCAGAGCACCCCCAGCTCTGTGCCCAGGGGAGGAGCAGAGCCACACTCAGCTGTCCCCCCCTGGCCACCCCAGCAGCAGAGGCACCACAGGGACCATGGGCTGCTTTCAGGCTGCCACGGGTGGGCCCAGCAGAGCCCAGAGCAGGGAGCCAGGAGCCCTGACCTGTGCAGTTGCCCCCACTCCTGTCCAGCTCATATCCATCGTCGCAGGCACAGCGGAACATCCCGGGCAGGTTCTGGCAGGTGCCGAAGACACAGATGTTCTGGAAGGTGCATTCATCAATGTCTGCAAAACAGGGACAGCTGGGGACAGGCTGGGGCAGGCTGAGGGCCAGGACAGGCTGCTCCTGCTCCCACCTCCTGCCCAGCTGTGACCAACCCACCCCAGGATGATCCTGGTGCCATCTGAGACAATCTCCTGGGGGAGCTGGGCCAACCCACCCCAGGATGGTCCTGGTGCCGTTTGAGACAATCTCTTGGGGGAGCTGGGCCCCCCCACACCCTCCCACTCTCTCCCCTCAGCCCTGCTCTCCTGCTTTTCCATTTTGCAGGAATCCAGGCTCAGCCCAAGCTCTCTGAAGTTTGGGGACCAACCGCCGCCAGTGGCAGAGGTGGCACCTCAGGAGCCTGGCACCAGCAGGTGCTGGGGGGCCTGGCTCATGGATCAGGAGGCGCCAGCAGAGGCCAGAGAGGGCCAGGAGGGGGTCAGGGCCCGGGCACTCACCCTGGCAGGCCTTGCTGTCCTCGGTGGGGTTGAAGCCCATCTCGCACTCGCAGCGGTACCCGCCGGGGGCGTTGAGGCACTGCCCGTTCTCACACAGGTTCACGTTGTCTGCACACTCATCCACGTCTGCAGGGAGGGACACGGGGCTGGGGGCTGCCCTCAGCCAGCCCAGGCACCCCAGCAGTGTGCCCACCCACGGCTGGGAGGCTGCAGCTCCTGCCATGGCCCTGAGCCTCCCCTGACACCTGTGAGGAGGTGCTGGAGCCCTGCTGGAGCCCTCTGGCACAGACCAGGCTGTGCTGGATCCCTGTGGCACACACCAGGCTGTGCTGGAGCCCTTGGCACACACCAGGCTGTGCTGGATCCCTGTGGCACAGACCAGGCTGTGCTGGATCCCTGTGGCACAGACCAGGCTGTGCTGGAGCCCTGTGGCACACACCAGGCTGTGCTCTGGGGGGACCCCAGCCAAGGCAGAACCCAGCAAAGCTGGTGGCTCAGAGGGGCTGTCCTGGATTGGAAGATAGGGTGTGCATTCTATCGCCATCTGTCAGAGGTGGGGCAGTGATCTGCTGTTCATTGGGCAGTTTTCTTTATCTCTTCCACAACCAATCCTCCCTCCAGGAGATACCTTCTGTTAATTATTTATTAATTATTAATTTTCTTCATGGGGCTGTGCCACCACCCTGACACACAGCGTGTCAGTTCCTCTTCTGACACTGTCAGTGGTTTGTTTGTACCATTGCATTTGTATTTTAAATTTTCCTGGTAAAGAACTGTGCTTCCCATTCCCGCATCTTTCCCTGCGCGCCCCTTAACTTCAAAATTATAACAGTTCGGAGGGAGGGGGTTTACATTCTCCATTTCAGGGGAGCAGAACCTGTCTGTTCAAACCAGGGCAGGGGCTGGGGTCTGTCCCAGCCCTGTTCTGTGCCAGCCCCGGGCTCACCTGAGCAGGAGAAGCCGTCGCCGTTGAAGCCGTCGCGGCAGGCGCAGCGGTACGAGCCGGGCGTGTTCACGCAGTTGGCGTTCAGGTTGCACTTGTGCTCCTCAGTTGCACACTCATCCAGGTCTGGGCATGGATAACAGACTGTCAGTGCCTGGCCTGGCTAACCTGGAAGGAGCTTGGGCTCCTGGATGAGCTGGACTCACTTATGGAAGCACAGAGCGGTTTGGGTGGGAAGGACCTTAAAGATCAACCAGTTCCACCCCCAGGGACACCTTCCACCAAGCCCTGTCCAGCCTGGCACTTTCGTGGCTTTGCTCTGATTCTGAGCAGCTACAGGGGCACACAAATGGCCCAGGAGACAGTCTGGAGGCTTCAGCACATCCCTGAGAGCCACTACGGCCATCACCAGGACACTGCCAAGCCACTGACCGTGTCACCAACCACCACATCTGCATGGCTTTAAATCCCTCCAGGGATGGAGACTGGGCCAGGGCTGGACACTTCCATGAAGCCATTTTCCCAATGTCCAACCTAAACCCCCCCTGGCACAGCCTGAGGCTGCTCACTCTTGTCCTGTTGTCCCCTGGGAGCAGAGCCCGACCTCCCAGCTGCCCCCTCCTGTCAGGGAGTTCTGCAGGTCCCCTCTGAGTCTCCTTTTCTCCAGGCTGAACCCCTCCATCTGAGCCCAGCCTCCCCAGAGCACCTGGAGAGGGCTGGCCCTGCCCTGGTGAGCACTCACCGTTGCACTTGAGCCCGTCCCCGAGCCAGCCCGAGCGACACTTGCACTTGAAGCTGCCGGGGACGTTGATGCAGGAGGCGTGCATGTCACAGTTGTGGGCCCCGATCTCACACTCGTCGATGTCTGCAGAGGAAGGACACCAGGGCTGGCCCAGCTCAGCTCCCCCAGCCCAGCAGGGCTGAGCCTGGGCTGATCCCACTCCCGCAGCTCCCGGGGCTCTGGGGGAGAGGCTGCCTGGGCTTGGGCCCTGGAGCTGAGGAGCTCAGCCCTGGCAAACGTGCAGCAGGAAGGGCAAGCTCCTGGCTTGGCCATCACCTGGGAACAGGTGGGTCCTGGCCCTCTGTGCCTGCCCAGCACACCCCACAGCATCCCCCACACAGCACCCCCGGCTGGGGCTCCCTCCAGGGCAGCTCTGGGAGGGGTTTCCTGAGCTCCCACCTGTGCACCCCGTGGTTCCCTTCTTGACAAAGTAGCCCAGCTGGCAGTGGCAGATGAAGGAGCCCTTGGTGTTCTCACACTCGCCGTGCAGGCAGATGTTGGGGTTGAGGTCGCACTCATTCACATCTGCAGGACAAAAGCACCCATGGGACACCCCGAGGACCCCCCAGTGTGGCTCTGGGGACAGGAGGCAGAGCTGGGACACGGCCAGGGCACGGCCAGGGCCTCACCAATGCAGGTCTTCATGTCCAGGGATGCCATGAAGCCGTCGAAGCAGAGGCAGCGGTACTCTCCGGGGATGTTGGTGCACTGCCCCCCGTCACAGATCTCGGGGTTATCCTCACACTCATCAATATCTGCAGAGAGGAGACCATGCCAAGGTGAACACAGTGAATGTGGAGCATGAGGGCGAAGGAGGAAACCCCAAATTGTGAGCGGCTGGGTGTGGCAGCGCAAAGCAAAATCATCCATCTCTGGAAGGGACTTAAAAATGAGACCCCCTCATCCTGGAGCCAGCTGTGGGGGACACAGAGGTCCCTGGGGCAGCACCTGCAAGAGCCAAGGTGGGCACTGACCTGCACAGGACCTCTTGTCTGGCATCAGGGCGTAGCCTTCACTGCAGCTGCACTCGTAGCTGCCCTCGGAGTTGGAGCAGTGGGTGTCACAGCCCCCGTTGGTGATGGTGCACTCGTCGATGTCTGGGGACAACCACAGCACCCTGAGCTGGGAGGGACCCACAGGGACCCAGCCCTGCACAGACAAGGGCCCAAGCAGCAGTTTGGGTGGGAGAAGAGGACACAAATCTCTGCCAGCCACAAGAGAACACCTCATTCCTTCTGCCCAGCCCCTGGCAGTGCCCTCACAGCCCTGTGCCAGCAGCACAGGCTTGGCTGCCACTCATGCAGGACATTTGCTTTACCCTCTGAACACAACACCCACGAGCCTGGGAGGGTTCTGGGGTCGTTCCAAGGCTCTGGAAGGACCCTTTGGAGGAGCACTCACCCACACAGCCCTGCCTGTCCGGGGTGGCCTGGAAGCCCGAGTCGCAGGAGCACTGGTAGGTGCCGATGACGTTGACGCAGCGCCCGTTGCGACAGAGGTTGTCACTGAGGGAGCACTCGTTGATGTCTGAGGGAACAAGAGCACTTGGAGCAGCCAGCCCTGCTCAGGCCATGCTCAGGCCATCATCTGGTGCCCAAACTGAATTTTTCCCCACTGGTCAAAGGGAGCAGCAAAATGAACATCAATGCAACAAAACGCCGGCAATGAGCTTGGTCTGGATGAGCTCTTGGTCTTGGAATGAGCTCCTCTGGGATGAGCTGGACCCACTTATCATGGAAGCACGGAAGGTTTTGGGTGGGAGGGACCTGAAGGATCATCCATGGGCAGGGACACCTTCCCCCAACCCAGGCTGCTCCAAACCCTTGGCCACCTCCAGGGATGGGACCTATGGGATGGGAAGGAGGCACCCACAGCCCTGCAGGAGCTCTGCCTGTGGGGTTTCCCTGCTGAGCCCCTCACCAATGCAGGTGTTGCCCTCGGCTGTCAGCTCGTGCCCAGGGGGGCAGATGCACTCGAAGCTGCCGTCGGTGTTCATGCAGATCCCGCCCCGGCACAGCAGCGGGTCCCGCTCGCACTCGTTGATGTCTGCACGGGAAAATGGGATTGGTCCCTTCCAGAGGCTTCTCCACTGGGGGAGCATCCCAGAACGGGGAATATCACAGGGGTAACAGGGCAGGGAGTGCAGGGCTTGGCTCCCAGAACAGGGAATATCACACAGGTAACAGGGCAGGGAAAGCTGGGCTTGGAAAAGCTGGGCATGGAAAAGCTGGGCATGGATCCTAGAACAGGGAATTTCACACAGGTAACAGGACAGGGAAAGCTGGGCTTGGAAAAGCTGGGCATGGATCCTAGAACAGGGAATTTCACACAGGTAACAGGACAGGGAAAGCTGGTCTTGGAAAAGCTGGGTTTGGCTCCCAGAACAGGGAATGTCACAGGGTTGACAGGGCAGGGAAAGCTGGGCTTGGCTCCCAGAACAGGGAATATCACACAGGTAACAGGGCAGGGAAAGCTGGCCTCGGCTCCAGTGGTCTCCTGGTTGGAGTCTGGATGTTGGGAAATCCCAGCTCATGCCTCGACCTCAGCAGAACCCAAGAGCCCCTCAGTGATAGCAGAGAAAGGGACTGAGGTTGGATGTGTTTTTAAAAACTCATTTTCCTCTCATGTTTATTTTCCTGACTCCAGCCTTGAAGTTAAGAACGGGTTATTTTCCCTGACTTGGCTAAAACACTGATGAGATTTTCAGGTAAAGAGGGCTGGGATACACCTGAAAATGGGGGTGACAAACACCCCCAGATCAGTGGGAGCCTGCTCCTGGTGAATCCCAGGCTGCATTTTCACTGCTGGTGCTGTCCCCTGCCCCAGGCTGCAAAGAATTCCTCCCTCAGGAGGCTGAAGCCAAATTCTTTTGCCAAACACAGGTGGGAAGAAGTCAATCCTTGACCACAGGCAATGACAAAACGTCACCACCCCCTTTGGGGTGAGATGACTCAGCTCCCTGTCACCCAGAAAAAAAGGATAAAGTGGAATTGGACAAGTAAGAGCGAGCATTACATTTCAAAAGAGAACAATGAAATTTATATCCTTCTATAAAGATTAGAAATCAGGCTACAGCAAGAAGGCAGCAGGTCATGGGTGAGGACTGTGACATTCCCAGGGTCCCAGAAATGGAGCAGGAGGAGGAGGGTGATCAGTGGGAGCTGTGGAAACCCACGCTACAAACTGCACGGAAAAGACAAAGCCCCTGCCAGGGACAGTGATTTATTTTTAAGAGCACAGAGAATAAAACATGAAAAATAAATAAAGGGTGTTGAATCATGGCTTGAAGTGGTTTGAAAGCCCAAGCCAAAGCAGAATATTAAGAGCAGGTCAGTGAGACAAGTGAGTCTGGCTGGACAGAGGACAGGAACGTGGAATGCCAGGAATTAGAGGACAGCAGGAGTCTGGCTGAGCTGCTGGAGACAAACCGAGGTACTGAGGTCACTGATGGGGTTTTTTTTTAAGCTCCGAACAAGAAATTATTCAATTGAAAACAGATGAGACTCTGACAGAATAAAAACAAGCGTCGGGCAGACGGGAGGAGCTGTAAGGAACTGTGTGGGGATAAAGGGAGGCTAAAAAGGGCAGGGAGGTGAAAGGAGCCCCTATAACTGAGAGGGTGGAAGGGAGCACAGGGTGTCCCAGAGGTGGAAGGGGGCACAGGGTGTCCCAGAGCCCCTATAACTGAGAAGATAGAAGGGGGCACAGGGTGTCCCAGAGGTGGAAGGGGGCACAGGGCGTCCCAGAGCTCCTCATGGAGGGCTCCATCCGTGCAGTGTTGGGGGATCTGGGCAGCTCTGGCTGCGCCCTGCCCTGCCCCAGGGCCCTGCCCTGTCCCAGGAGGGTCAGGAGGTGCCCTCAGGGGCTCAGCCCTGCTCACCCATGCAGTTCTTCATCATCATGAAGCCGCTCTCGTAGCCCTCGAAGCACTCGCACTCGAAGCTGCCCGGGGTGTTCACGCACGAGCCGTGGCCGCACAGGTCGGGGGAGATGCGGCACTCGTCGATGTCTGGGCCACAGGAAAAGATTTTCAAATCATAGGAAATTCGGGGAATTAGAAAGAAAGCCAGGCTTAGTAGGGAAAATGTTAAAGGTGGGCGCTGGGAGATGTTAGGCCTTGTGTTTGCGAGATCGTGTGAAGCTGCACGTGTGTTGTCAGTATGTGATAAGTGATGTAATTGTTAGATGTGATTAGATATGATTATGGTTTAAAGAATCATGGGAAACTGTTCGGGGTTTGAGGGGGATCATGAGAAATCCATGCTTGGATGAAATCAATGTATACAATAGAATAATGTAAGTTTAATAATTAATATGTAAGTTATATAACAATAGAATATAAAACATGTTTGGCTCAAAACCCTGTCGGGTCAGATTTGGGTCTGTGCATCCCTGACACCCAGAGCTCTTCAATAAAAGCACCTGCATGGAATCATTCTGTGATTATGTGCTCCTGAATGCTTACATGGGGACAAGGACAGGCCACCAGCAGGGCCAGAGCCAGGGCTGGGCTGCCTGCAGGCTCCACAGGCAGGAGGAGCCTTGTGGAATCATGGAGTTCCAGGATGGTTTGGCTTGGAGGGACCTTAAATCCCACCCATGGACAGGGACACCTCCCACTGTCCCAAGCTGCTCCAAACCCCGTCCACCCTGGCCTTGATGCTCCTGCTCATGGTCCTGCCCTTGGCTCCTCCCCACGCAGGGACTCCTCTGGGCATCCCCATCCCTCTGAGCCCCCCAAAAGCAGCAGCAACAGCCCCGAGGGGGTTCCCTCACCTGTGCAGTTCCTCTCCTCAGCATCCAGAGCGAAGCCGTTGCCGCAGATGCACCTGAAGCTGCCGATGGTGTTCCTGCAGGTGCCGTGGGTGCAGAGCCCGGAGAACACCTTGCACTCGTTCACATCTGGGGGCACCAGAGACATCCAGCGAGGGGGGCTCTCCACAAACCCCCTCACTCCAGCTGAGAGCCCCCTCAGCTCAAGCACCAGCCCTGACTACCCTTCCTCACCTGTCACAATGTAGTTTCAGGGTTTACCCCAGAACCCTGGGTCCCTCCCCTGAAGATTCCCTCCCAGGTGTGTCAGTCACCTCTCCTTTCCCCACCCTGACCCCTGCCCAGCTCTGTCTGTCAGTCCTGGCATTCCAGAAGGGATTGGCAGATTCAAAGGATGCCCTCTACCCCTGGGGGGCATTGGGCCATCCGGGTGTCCTTTGTCCCTCCCCTCCTGTCCCTGCTTGGTGGCTCCCTGCCCCTCTCCTGGGGTTCAAAGGAACAGCAACCACAGGCTCAGGGAGTTCTGTTGGAGCTGTTGAGCCAGAATAAAGCTCTGGATCCAAACCCTCCATCAGAACTGACTCCTTTCCTTCACCATCGCCTTAAAGCTTCTCCAGCAGAGGGAAACCTGAGGAGCAGCCCCTGTTATGGGGGGAAGCTCCATCCCAGCACCACCAGAGCTCCTGCAGGCCTGGACTTGTCTCCAAGTGTCCAGCCGCAGCACCCAGCCAGCCAAAAGTGTCTCTGGGGTGACACAGCACAGTTGTCACTATTTGGTTCAACACCAAGGACCAGACAAACCCAGGCACATCCCGACTGTGCTACTCCAACGCTCACCTTTGTAGAAGGGCCGTCCCGAGAGCACGTCGCCGCGGTTGGCGAAGCCGGGCCCGCGGGGGCACAGCGCCTTGAACTCGGCAGAGCCGGCGCGGGGGCACTCCTCGCAGTCGGAGCCCCAGGCCGAGCCCACGGAGCAGCAGCACATGTCCATGCGGAACTTGCCGGGCAGCGGCTCCGTGCACTCGTCCTCGTCCCAGCGCATGTAGCACTGCTCCACCCGCACGTCTGGGGACACAGCACATGTGAGAATGCTAATTATTAGAAGCTGGAAAAGTACTGTGTTTAGCCTTCTGATCTGAGTTCTTGCACCTGCAAAAATACTGTGTCCTTAGACATCTCTAAATGTGATAACAAGGAGTCAGAGAAGCGTAAGAAAGTGGAATGCAAGACTAAAAAAATGAAGAGTTGATGTTAAGCTTAACGGATAGAATGCTTAGGTTACAGAATATGTATGAGCTTATTAACACTATTATAAAAGTATGTAACCTGATCAATAAATTGGAGACCAATAATCATCAATACAGATGTGTATGTCTCCCTTTATCCTGTGAGCACACATGTGGGTTTGCTGCCCAGCACGGGCTCGCCCGCTGCGCCGTGATTTCGGGGTTCACCTCAGAAACCCCGTCCCTCCCATGATCGTTCCCTCCCAGGTGTGTCAGTCGCCTCTCCCTTCCCCTCTCTGACCCCTGCCCAGCTCTGTCTGTCAAGCCTGGAATTCCAGAAGGGTGGATTCAAAGGATGCCCTCTACCCCCCCCATCTACTCTGTCCCTTTGTCCCTCCCCTCCTGTCCCTGCTTGGTGGCTCCCTGCCCTCTCCCCGGGGTTAACAGGAACAGCAACCACGGGCTCAGGGAGTTCTGTTGGAGCTGTTGCTGCTGGGGAGGTGGCAAGTGGGAGGGCAGGATTCGGGCAGAGGGGGTGTCCTTACCCACACAGGTCCTGGCGGTGCCATCCAGGGTCAGCCCCTCGGGGCACTCGCAGCGGAAGGAGCCGGCCGAGTTGACGCAGCGCCCGTTGGGGCACACACCCGGGAACACCTCGCACTCGTTCACATCTGCGGGGCGGCACGGGTCAGGGATGGGGAGGGACAGCACGGGGACACGGCCTCAAGGGGCTCCTGGAGGAGCTGGGAGGAGCCCAGAGCTGCCCACCAGGCCCCAGGTGGCAACTTACCCACAAAAACCCGGCAGAAACAGAGCCAGGATCTGAGCACAGACACACAGACACAGACACACAGACACACGGACACAAACACAGACAGACAAAGGGCCAGAGAGTGGAGATTCCCCCCAAGACTCAGAGAGGCAGGAGAACAGGGATCACATTCCCGAGAAAAGCAGTTTTCCATTCCTGCAGCGCTTTACCTTCGCAGGTGACCCCCTTCATGCGGGCGTAGCCCCGGGGACAGGCGGTGTCTGCAAGGGACAGGGATGTCAGCAAGGAAACCCTTCCAGCTTTCCCACGGAGCCATGGAATATCCCGAGCAGGGAGGGACCCACAGGATCACCCAGCCCAACTCCTGCCCCTCCACAGCACCCCACCAACCCCACCCCGTCCCCGAGAGCGTCGGCAGTGCCCGAGCACCCTCTGGGGATTTCTCCCTGTTCCCGCTCCCCATCCCCACTCCAGCGTTTCCTCGGGAACGCCCGGGCCCGGCAGAGCCTCACCGATCTCGCAGCGCTCGCAGGGGCTGCCCCAGGCTGCCCCCAGGGTGGCACAGCACTCGGATTTCAGCGTGGCCCCGTTGATGTTGACCTCGCAGCGCCCGTCCTGGATGTTGAGCCAGCAGGTGCCCTTCATGCTGTCTGCAGGGGCACACCGGGGGCTCAGGGGCTGCCCCCTGCCCTGAGAGGCAGCTGGGAGGAGCCGGCCCTCCCCACTGCCCCTGGGAGTCACTGATCCCTCAGGATGTGGCTGTTCCCACAACCCAGAGCCTTAAAACCCCTCCAGTGCCACCCCTGCCATGGGGACACCTTCCCTCGTCCCAAGGGGCTCCAGCCTGGCTTTGGACACCGCCAGGGACCCAGGGGCAGCCACAGCTGCTCTGGGAAATCCCTCCCAGGCCCCCAGCGCCCTCCCAGCCAGGAATTCCCCCTCATCATCCCATCCATCCCTGCCCTGTGGGATTCCTGTCCCCGTGCCAGGCCGGGTGACGGTGCAGGGTGACACTGGCAGCGCCACCCGGGCTGGCAGGAGTTGGCCCTGCTCACCCACACAGATGGTGCCACTGGGGTCCAGCTTGCTGCCCGGGGAGCACTCGCAGGCGAAGGAGCCGGCGTTGTTCCTGCACAGCCCGTTCACACACGGGTTGGACGTGCACTCGTTGATGTCTGAGGGGACAGAGGGACAAGGGGACAGAGGTCACTGGGGACAGGGACAGGGACACAAACTGGAGGAGGTGAGAGCACAGAGGGTGAAGAACGGTGGGTTTAAATTGGATTTTTACATGTTTTAAATAGAAAATTTAAAATTCAAACTGTGTTAAATGTATTATATATAAATATATAAATAATGTAATATAGAAATTACATAAAATAGACATAAAATATAAAACCAAAATATTATATAACATACTAACATATATAGTACATCATAAATATATATATGGTATGTTATACATCGATTATATTATTTATTATATTATATATTATATATTATAATCTATTATATAGAAAATCTATAATATATCTATATATAATATAATATATAATATATATTATAATCTATTATATAATATCTAGTGTATAATACCTAGTATATATTTATTATATTGTGTATATATAATATATTATAAAATTAATAATAAATTATAAATTGCATATACATTCCATATAAATGTATCAATTATAGGTATAAACATGTAATATAGAGAGCCCTAATAATATAGAAAAAGACAAGATTTAAAAAAATTATTTGGGTTGAGGGTGGTTGGAGCACTTTGCGCAAAGTGCCAGTTCTCAAATATTTGAGGCCTCTGCGCACAGGAAACCATTTTTCCTCCTCCAAATCACAGCCTTTCAATCAAATTCCCCAAACCTTGCAATTTTGGTCAGGCCTCAAGCTCAAATTTTGCGGCCGTGGAGGAAATTGCTCTGGTTTCCAGGCTCAGATGTTTTGGGGTCAGGTGTCCATTCTGCTTTGAACCCAGTGTGAAATATCATTAAAAACCATGGAAAAAAAAACCCTAAAAATGAGGTAAACCGCCCTGAACGTCAAAGGTGCAGCTGCTGCAGCCCAGAGCAGTGTGGAGGGGAGGGAAGCAGGGATTTGCAGCTCCAGGCAGGAGCTCAGGCCGTGGTTTTTGCAGCTGCTGGGGCTGCCCAGCCCCGTTACCTTCGCAGGTGTCGGTCTCGGTGCGGAACACGAAGCCCTTGGGGCAGGTGCAGGTGTAGCTGCCAGGGGTGTTCCTGCACAGCCCGTTGTCACACAGCAGCCGGTTGACGCTGCACTCGTCCACATCTGGGGACAGACGTGGCATCTGTCAGCTGTTTTGGGCTGGGAAGGGTTAATTTCCCCCACGCAGTCACGGGAGGGACCCAGGGGATCGTTGGTCCAACCTCAGCCTCTGCACAGGCACCCCAATAATCCCAGGCTGTCCCAGAGCAGTGTCCAAGGGCTCCTGGAGCTCTGGCAGGGCTGGGGCTGGGACCATTCCCTGGGGAAATTCAGTGCCCAGCACCCTCTGGGGGAAGAACTTTCCCTGATCTCCATCCCAAATCCCTGAACCTTTCCTGATCCCCATCCCAAATCCCTGAACCTTTCCCTGATCTCCATCACAAATCCCAGAACCTTTCCTGATCCCCATCCCAAATCCCTGAACCTTTCCCTGATTTCCATCCCTGAACCTATCCCTGATCTCCATCCCAAATGCCCTGAACCTTTCTCTGCCGTCCATCCCACCGCCCTGGCACAGCTCCAGCCATTCCCTGGGTCCTGTCCCTGCTCCCAGAGCAGAAATCAGAGCTGCTGAACACCAGCCCACGGGGAGCATGGCACGAATTCCCTGTTTTCCTTTCCCCACTGAAATCCTTACCCCAACCCATGAGCTCTCCAGCTTCCACCCTTCCCATTCTCCCCCCAGTCCCACTGCTGTGGGGAGTTTGGGTGGTGCTCAAGGGGACCAGGTGCTGCAGCAGCTCCTGGAGGTGCCTGGCACGCCCTGAGCCCCCCCTGAGCCCCAGCCCTGACTCACCCACGCAGTTCTTGCCCGTGGGGTCGGACTCGTAGCCCAGGTTGCAGATGCAGCGGTAGCTGCCCCGCAGGTTCTCGCACATCCCGTTGGGGCAGATGTCGGGGTTCAGGGCGCACTCGTTGATGTCTGACAGGCAAAAAGAGGCACGTGAGGTGGAGCCCAGCAAATGCAAAGACAGAAACACTTCACCCCCTGGCTCTTCGCTGCAGGAACTGTGGAGTGCCGGAGTGGTTTGGGTTGGGAGGGACCTTAAAGCCCATCTTGCTCCACTTCCACCATCCCAGGCTGCTCCAAACCCTGCCCAGCCTGGCCTTGAGCAGTCCAAGGATGGGGCAGCCACAGCTTCTCCCTGTCCTGAGCCAGCCTGGGGCCCTGAGCTCAGGAGGAGAGAGCTGGGTAAGGGGCTGGGATAAGCCCAGTTTAATATCAAGGGCTCTCAGGTCCCTGTGTGACATCCCAGAGTCTTCTTTATCCCAGCACCGACCTCAGGCCCTTGAATTATCCCTGGGTTCAGCACCAAGTGACCCAGAAGGGTGGCAGCCAGGTGGGCACCGTCCCTTCCCTGCAGCAGCATCCCTTCCTCTGCTCTTTTGGAGCCAAGCCCCAGTGCCAGGGCAGAGATTTCAGCCTGGCAAGCCCCAGCCTGGCCCAGCCCAGGCAGTCTGTGCTGGCACCACAGCGTCCCTGCAGTGCCAGATGGCCACGGCTGCCCAGGCACTGCTGGCCTTTGTCCCCACGCTCTTGGAGCTCAGTTCCATCCAGGGAAACCCAGCCTGGAGAGCTCTGAGCGCAGCCCTGGCTCCAGGCAGGGGTGGAATGACCAGAGCATGGCCTTGCTAGAAAGAGTCTCATCCTTCCCATGGGACTGCCTCTGGCCAGGACAAGGAGCCCTGGATGGGAGCCCAAGGAGCCACCGGGGCTTTGCCTCTGGCTCCTTCCCTCTGGAAGGCTTGGCAGGGCTGCCTGGCTGCTCTGTGCTCTCCCTGCTGATCCGAGCACTGCCCAGGGCTGGCACTGGCACCTCTTGGAACTCAAAGCAGCCCCTTGGCAGCACAGTTTGTCACCTCCCTGTGCCTGGGACACCCCAAGGAGGAGCTGGAGAGCAGAGGAGGGAAACAACCAGGAGGCTCCCACTGCTCATTCCCATCACAGCAGGGATGGGAGCCCAACCTGTCCTGGCACAGCTCCCACAGATCCCACCTGAAAAGCAGCTGAGGGTGCTGTGGGATGTGTCTGTGGAATCCTGCATGCCCCTGAGGAATCCTGCACGCCCCTGAGGAATCCTGCACGCCCCTGAGGAATCCTGCACCCACCTCTGGAATCCTGCACCCACCTCTGCCATCAGCCGTGATCCCGATGCCGCTGCTGCAGAGAGCCTGGAATTCCGCTGGGGACAGAGCACAACAGAGCCATCAGCCTGGCAGGACACTCCCTTCAGGGGGCTTCACCAAGCTCAGTGCTTCAACCCACCAGGGTTTATTTCTGGGTTTGCCACAGGGGCAGTTCTAGGCCTGTTTATGCTCATACAGCACAATCACAGAACGAGGTGAGCTGGGAGGGACCCCAAGGATCATCCAGCCCAAGCCATGGCCCTGCCCAGACACCCCAACAATCCCAACTGTGCTGGGAGCGCTGTCCAAGCTCCCCCTGAGCTCTCCCAGCATTGCTGCTGTGACCTTGTACATTTTAATGGCAATACTCCCACTGGATTGTGGATTATGGGTATGGATTATGGATTGTGGATTGTGGATTGTGGATTATGGATTGTGGATTGTGGATTGTGGATTGTGGATTGTGGATTGTGGATTGTGGATTGTGGATTATGGATTGTGGATTATGGATTATGGATCGTGGATTATGGATTGTGGATTATGGATTGTGGATTATGGATTATGGATATGGATCGTGGATTATGGATTGTGGATTATGGATTGTGGATTGTGGATCGTGGATTATAGATTGTGGATATGGATTGTGGATTATGGATTATGGATATGGATTGTGGATTGTGGATTATGGATATGGATTGTGGATTGTGGACTGTGGACTGTGGATTATGGATATGGATTGTGGATTATGGATTGTGGATTGTGGATTATGGATTGTGGATATAGATTATGGAGTGTGGATCATGGATTGTGGATTGTGAATTATAGATTATGGATTGTGGATTATGGATTGTGGATCATGGATATGGATTGTGGATTGTGGATTGTGGATCATGTCCCAACCACGGCCATGGCCCAGCCAGGCGTGGCCTCACCCGAGTTCTTGGCCGGGCAGGGCTGGCAGGGCTCCCCGAAGCCGTGGTCGGGGTTGGCGCAGCAGCACTCGGACTTGGTGACGGCGCCGGGGAAGGGGCGGGCGCAGGTGCCCTTCTTGATGCCGCCGTAGCAGG
The DNA here is from genome assembly GCA_039654755.1 of Calcarius lapponicus. Taxonomy (NCBI): domain Eukaryota; kingdom Metazoa; phylum Chordata; class Aves; order Passeriformes; family Fringillidae; genus Calcarius; species Calcarius lapponicus. Next base: position 11,039,571 of record JBBFKN010000011.1, read on the forward strand.
TGCTGCGCATGTGGGTGTCCACGCAGACGCGGCCGTCCACGCCGATGGCCAGGCCGCCCAGGCACTCGCAGCGGAACGAGCCCTCGGTGTTGATGCACCAGCCGTTCATGCAGATCCCCGGCGTCTCGCACTCGTCGATGTCTGGGCAGGGACGGGACGGGAGAGGGGTGAGATCAGCGGGAGGGACACGGGGAGAGGGCTGGGACATGAGGAAAGGGGACTGGGGCACAGGGAGAGGTCTGGGACGCAAGGAGAGAGGATTGGGACATGAGGAAAGGGGACTGAGACTCATGGAGAGAGGGCTGGGATATGAGGAGAGGGCTGGGGTATGAGGAGAGAGGGCTGGGACATGAGGAGAGAGGGTTGGGACACAGAGAGAGGGCTGGGACATGAGAAAGGGGACTGAGACACATGGAGAGAGGGCTGGGATATGACAAGATAGGTAAGGACACAGAGAGAGAGGGCTGGGACATGAGGAAAGGGGACTGGGGCACAGGGAGAGGTCTGGGACATGAGGAAAGGGGACTGAGACTCATGGAGAGAGGGCTGGGATATGAGGAGAGGGCTGGGACACATGGAGAGAGGGTTGGGACACACAGAGAGAGGGCTGGGACACATGAACGGGGGCAGAACACATGGACCGGAGCTCAGGACATGCAGAGAGAGGCTCAGGACACAGGACAATGGTCAGGTCACACAGAGAGAGGCTCAGGACACATGGCCAGGGCATCAGGACGCATGGACAGCAGTTAGAACATGCAGAGAGAGGCTCAGGACACACAGAGAGGGGATTTGGACGCACAGAAAAGGCTCAAGTCACACTGAAAGAGGCTCAGGACACTAAAACAGAGGGTTGAAGACACTGAGAGAGGCTCAGGACACAGACAGGGGCTCAGGACGCACAGACAAGGGCTCAGAACATGAGAACCTTTCCCCTTTTGCCCATTCTCCCACAAAGGGACAATTTCTGGTGGCACCACAGGAGCTGCCTGGCCACGTGCTTGAATTTCTCAGCTCCCCTTGCCCTGAGGAGCTGACAGGTGGGCAGGGGCTGGGGGTAGGAAGAGCCCAGCTGGGTTGGGAGCTCACAGGTGCCCAGGAATGTGGGCAGGGGCTGGGGGTAGGAAGAGCCCAGCTGGGTCTCACTCACCCACGCAGTAGCGCCCGTTGGGAGCCAGGACAAAGCCGGGTTTGCAGATGCACTTGAAGCTCCCGTCCTCGTTGATGCACATCCCGTTGAGGCACATGTTGGTGGTGGCACACTCGTCGTGGTCTGGGGAGCACAGAGAGCACCCCAGAGCTGCAGCAAGACCCTCCTGTGCCCCAAACCACCCTGAGCACCATCCCATGGCCAAACTGTGGGTGCTGGGCCTCAAAGATGAGGGGGAGGTGGAGGGGGAACCTCCAAGAGCATCAGCTCCAAGCCCAGGGTCACCTCTCCTGGTCAGAGCTGTCCTGCTCCAGCCTTGCTGATCCCCTGCACCCCAAACACTCTCACAGAAACACCTCCCCAGCCCTCCCCTAGGGGCACAGCCCAGGGAGGAGGTGGTCCCAGCCCAGCCCTGAGCTGCTGGAGGCCAGGGGAGCCTCACCCACGCAGTTCTTGCCGTCGGGGGTGATCTCAAAGCCGGCGTTGCAGATGCACTGGAAGCTGCCATCGGTGTTGACGCAGCGCCCGTTCCTGCACATCACCCCGTTCATGATGCACTCGTCGATGTCTGCAGGGAAAGCACCAAAAAAGTGGCAGCAGGGAGAGAGGCAGGAGCAGCCCCAGCTCAATGTCCCGTGTGAGAAACCCAGGCAGTGCCCTCAGACACGGGAATCCATCTTCAAAAACCCCATCTCGCAGACATCTTTCATGAAAAATCCTTTCTTAGGAGTTTTCCTTGTGAGAAGCTGCAGTTTCAGCAACCAAAAGTAAACAATGGTTATCTGCTGCTGTGGAATGCAACAGGTAGACCCTTGATTGGTCTCCTGTAGATGTTTGGATTTACTGACCACTCATGGCAGAGCTGGCTCTTTGATTATTCATTCTTTTCTATTCTTAGCTTAGCTTCTGAAGAAACCTTTTCCTTCTATTTCTTTTTAGTATAGTCTTAATGTAACATATATCATAAAATAATAAATCAAGCCTTCTGATCATGAAGTCAACATTCTCGTCTCTTCTTCATCCTGAAAACCCCTGTGACCACAGTCACAATCCCACTTGGGAAATTGCAATCTTTTCACCTTGACGGGCAGCTGGGGGAACCTTTGGAAGCCACTTTGTCAGGAAGGGAGCAAATGAACATTTCAAAGCTTGGGCACTGCCATGGGAATCTGCCTTTGCTGCTGTTCCCATGTGGAACAGTCCCTTCCCACCCCTGTTTTTTGGCAGTCCCTCACCTGCAGCAGCCTCTGGGCAGAACAGCCTTGCTGGAAATCCTGCATCCACACCAACATGGCCCAGAACCTCCCCCCTTTTGTCAAATAAAGTTCTCCCAACAGAATTGTGTTCATGGGGAGGACTCTGCAGGTCCCTTGACTACCACCAGAAAATTTTAAGGAAAGCCAAGGCAGAGGAAACTTCTGGAGAGATTCCATCCCACGCTTGGCCCTGCCGGGGACCCCTCTCTGCATTTCACCCCTACCAGCCTTTTTTGGTGCCAGGGGCTCTGCTGAGCCCCCTGCCAGCCCCCAGGAAGGGGGGGGACAGCCCTTACCAATGCAGGCCTGCTTGGTGGGGGTGCTCTGGAAGCCCTCGTGGCACTTGCAGTGGTAGGAGCCCGGCGTGTTGACGCAGTCGCCGTGGACGCAGGGGCTGCTCGAGCACTCGTCCACATCTGCAAGGGGGGAAAACCCCACCCGTGAGGGACCCTGAGGCACAGCAGAGCCCAGGAGCAGCAAGAGCAGCCTGGGGGAGCCCTGGGGGCTTTGGGAGCAGCCCCTCTCACCGATGCATTCCCCCCGGACGTCCTGCTTGTAGCCCATGTTGCACTCGCAGCGGTAGCTGGACGGGGTGGGGATGCAGCGCCCGTTCAGGCACAGGTTGGTGAAGTGTTTGCAGATGTCGATGGTCTGGTTCAGAGTGGCTGTTCCTGGGGGGCACACGGAGGGTTGGGGAGCCCTTGGGAGAGGTTATGGAGCCCTGGGATGTCCCCAGGACTCAGGATGGGGTGGCAGCTCCTGGGAAGCACAGGGAGGGTTGGGGACCTCTTGGATATCCCCAGGACTCGGGATGAGGTGGCAGCTCCTGGGAAGCACAGGGAGGGTTGGGGAACCCTTGGGTGAAGCACTGGGAAGGGTTATGGAGCCCTGGGATGTCCCCAGGACTCAGAATGAGGTGGCAGTTCCTGGGGGACACAGGGAGGGTGGGGACCTCTTGGATATCCCCAGGACTTGGGGCAGCAGTTTGGGGGACACAGGCAGGGTTGGGGAGCCCCGGGATGTCCCCAGGACTTGGGGGTGGCAGTCCCTGGGGGACACAGGGAGGGTTGGGGAGCCCTTGGATGTCCCCAGGACTTGGGGTGGCAGTCCCTGGGGGACACAGGGAGGGTTGGGGAGCCCTTGGATGTCCCTAAGACTCGGGATGGGGTGGCAGGTCCTGGGGGGACACAGGCAGGGTTGGGGAGCCCTGGGATGCCCCCAGGACTTGGGGTGGCAGTCTGGGGGACACAGGGAGGGTTGGGGAGCCCTTGGATGCCCCAGGAGCTCTCTGGGGGGATGTTAGAGGGGTGCAAGGTGGGCAGGACGAGGCCGAGGCGGTGATGGGAAAGCTCTGTTCCTATCTGGAGCTTTTGGGAACCTATTTGGGAACCAGGGAGCGATTCCAGAGCAGAGCCAGCCTCGCTGGAGCCGAGTGGGGGCTCAGCATCAGCGTCACATCCCAGCTCTCCCCCCTGGGGCTGGGCAGCCGGGACAAACCAGGACAAACCGGGACAAAATGGGACAAACCGGGACAAACCGGGACAAACCGGGACAAAGGGGGAATTACCGATGCTGGAGCTCCCCGGGCCCATCCCGGGCAGCCCCGGGATGCCGCCCTGCCCGTTGGCCCCGTTGGGGCCGATGCCCCCGGGCCCGTTGAGTCCCGGCCCGACCCCGTTGGGCCCGAAGCCGGGAATGCCTGGGAAGTTCCCGGGGAAGCCTGGCAGGACCGGGAGTCCCTCGATGCAGAGCCTGCGGTACTCGTCTGAAACAAAAGAGGGCTTTGGAAGCAGGGCCTGGAGCAAAGGGTGGGTCCTGGTGGGGTGCAGGATTTTGGGGTGCAGGGTTTGGGGTGCCGGTTTGGGGTGCCGGGCTTGGGGTGCAGAGTTTGGAGTGCAGAGTTTGGGGTGCCAGTTTTGGGATGCTGATTTTGGGGTTCAGGGTTTGGGGTGCTGGTTTGGGGTGCAGGGTTTTGGGGTGCTGGTTTTGGGGTGCTGGTTTTGGGGTGACTCACCCGAGCCCCGCACGGGGCACACCTCGGGGGTCTGGCCGATGATGGCCCAGCAGCGCCCCGAGTCGCAGCAGCACTGCATCCTGCTGGCCTGGCCCGGAACGTCCCCGGCACAGCGACCGCCCAGCAGCGCCGAGAAACACGTGCCCAGGCGCTGGTCTGAGGGGACAGAGCCGGGACAGCACGGGGACAGGGTGGGGACAGCACGGGGACAGCACGGGGACAGCACGGGGATGGGGACAAGGAGAGGGACAAGGAGAAGGACAGGGATGGGGATGGGGAGAGGGACAGGGACAGGGATGGGGACAGGGAAAGGGACAAGGATGGGGACAAGGACAGGGATGGGGACAGGGACAGGGATGGGGACAGGGAGAAAGAAAGGGAAAAGGACAGGAACAGGGACAAGGACAGGGAGAGGGAAAGGGAAAAGGACAGGGAGAAGGACAGGAACAGGGACAAGGACAGGGAGAGGGAAAGGGACAGGGATGTAGAGAGGGACAGGGACAGGGATGGGGACAGGGACAGGGAGAAAGAAAGGGAAAAGGACAGGAACAGGGAAAGGAACAGGAACAGGGACAAGGACAGGGACAGGGATGTGGAGAGGGACAGGGAAAAAGAAAGGGAGAAGGACAGGAACAGGGACAAGGACAGGGATGGGGACAAGGATGGGGAGAGGACAGGGATGAAGACAGAGAAAGGGAAAGGGATGGGGACAGGGAGAAAGGAAGGGAGAAGGACAGGAACAGGGATGGGGACAGGGACAGGGATGGGGACAGGGACAGGGAGAAAGGAAGGGAGAAGGACAGGAACAGGGATGGGGACAGGGACACAGATGTGGACAGGGACAGGGAGAAAGGAAGGGAGAAGGACAGGAACAGGGACAAGGACAGGGAGAGGGAAAGGGACCAGGACAGGGAGAGGGAAAGCAAGAAGACACACAGTCACGATGTGGCACCAGCACCCTCTCAGGCAGCTCCTGAGGGCCCATCCCGATGGAATCTCTCCCGGCCATGCCCTGTCCCAGCCTGGCCCTGCTGGGGGGGTTTGTGGCTCCTGGCCAAGGCCCAGGGCACTGAGGGTCTCCCACATCCAGCAGGCTCCATCCACCTGGCACCAACCCCTCCGGGAAAACCTGGAATCTTCCCCTCCTCGTCTCCCACCTTGCTTTTTCTCAAGTCGGTTAATGAGGGGGAAAGTCTCCCGGGCTGTGGCTGCCACTTCCCGGGAGTGTAATTGGGATTAATGGCCCGGGGCTGTTTGATCTGGGGCTGGGGGCACAGCTCGGGGACCCCCAGGGCACAGTGACCCCAGTTCAAACCAGCAGCTCCTTCCCCAGAGCTGGCTCCAGGGGGAACCGCTCCTTTCAGGAAACTTTACCCACCAAAAACAGCAGCGGACACAAAGCCAGACCTGGAGAAGGGGGATTTGAGAAGCAGGGGTTGAACGGCAAAGCTGGATCAGCCCCTAATCCTCAGGAAGGGGAGGAGAAGCCCTGGGGGTGTTTGGGTCCAGCTTGCACAAAACCCCAGGAAAGCAGAAAATGCTGCAGGAGAGAGGGGAGGGGAAATTCCAGCTGGGATTAGGGAGAGCTCAGAGGTGGGGACTGAGCCCTGGGGGTGGCCAGGAGGGCAGAGCAGCAGGGGAAGGGGGTCCTGCTCATCCCCAGGGGACAGGAGCAGTTCCAGGCGGGGTCTGGGGGTCTGGCAGGGCCCCAGGAGAGATTATCCAGCACAGGCAACCCCACCAAGCTGGGCTGGTGGGAGATGAGCTCCGAGATGCCTCCCGACCCAAACCGGGACCCCAGAACCCTCAGGTTCCCTTTCTCCTCTTTCTTAGACCAAAGTGGATCCAAAAAAAAAAAAAAAAAAGGGGATTTTCAGGCAGGCAAAGCCCTCAATGAAACCTCCCAAGGCTGTCTGAGCCCAGGGCTCAGCAAGACCCAGAGCTGGAGGTGCTGAATCTGCTGCTGCTGCCCCAAACCCTCCAGAGCTCTGCTGCACTCCCAGGGGGAAAAAAGAGCTCCAAAAAGGCCAGAGCAGGAGCTGAGTGGCAGGGGAGCACCATGTGCACGTCTGGGAATGCACTGAAAGGCCAATTTTTAATATTTTTTTTAATGGTCCCATGAATGTTCCTCTGGGTGGGATTTTACTGCACTGAAAGCAGCTCCTGGCCCTGGGGGTCAGCTCCAGCTCTGGGTGTTGCTGTGCCAGCTGTGAAAACTTCTCATTTTGAGATTCTTGCAGCGCCATAAAAAGGTGTTTGCTTTGCTGAGAGGGGAGGGGAATGGGGCAAGGGCTGGTGCCCCTAAATACCTTTACACTGTCACCTCCAGGGTGGCAATGTCCCCTCTCCCGATGCTTTAAAATGCCCACATTATTAATTATCCATCCATTTCCACTTCCCCAACTGCTGCCTGGCTTTATTGCATGGGATGGAAACCTGGAACCCCAAACTCTCCACAGAAACCCCCCTGGGGCAGAACTGGCAAGATTTGGGTGCCAGGGCAGCCCCAGCCCAGCAGGAGCTGTGGGTTCTGCCAGAACAAACCCAGCCTGTCCCAAAAAGGAGCTGCAGCACCCAGAGCCAGCTCAGGTGGAGTCAGAGCCCACTGCAGCTCAATCAGCTCGGCACTATTTTTAAATCTGGGCTTTCTAATTTTATTTATTTTCGTTTCTCGAAGCTCTTGGTTTCAAGGGAAGTGGGGAATGTCCCCATGACTCATCCCAGAGCTGTCACACCCCTCTGGGCTCATGGCAGGGCTGGGAAACAGCAGGAAAAAATTCCATTCCCATTAAAATCTATCAGTTTCCCAAACAAGAGGACTTGGGCTTTACTTTTTACTCACACTTCACAACATTTTTTTTTTCCCTCCTGGAACTAAAACATTTAATTCTGCTCCAGGATCCGTGGCTAGAAAAGAATTTGGAGCTGAATTATTTTTTTTTCTGAATTCATTTCCACAGAAAGCTGTGCCTGCACCACCAATCCCTGCCTGTGCTGGAGGAATTCCTCTTCCCAAATCTCCCCATCCTCATCTTCCTGAAGGCAAATGGACTTTCAGATCAGGGGGGGAAAAAAAAAACCCCTGGGATTTCTTTGCTGAGTGTGAATAACCACAGAGCTGCTCCCCTGTCCCAGGAACTGGGGTTTGGTACCAATGGACCATCAAATATTTACAGGAAAGGAGTTTTGATCTGTTAGAAACGCAAACAATTCACTCCAGGCTCTGGAGGTCGGAGTGAGTTTTTTGAATTCGCTCCAAGGCATTCCTCCCAATCTCTTCCTCACTCCTCCTCTCCCAATCCCTCCCTCATTCCCCCCAAATTCCCAGCCCCATGCCTTCATCCCAATCTCTTCCTCACTGCCCTCACATTCCCAGCCCCAGTCCTTCATCCCAATCTCTTCCTCACTGCCCCTCTCCCAATCCCTCCCTCTATCCCCTCACATTCCCAGCCCAGGTCCTTCATCCCAATCTCTTCCTCATTCCCCCCAAATTCCCAGCCCCGGTCCTTCATCCCAATCTCTTCCTCACTGCCTTCACATTCCCAGCCCCAGTCCTTCATCCCAATCTCTTCCTCACTCCTCCTCTCCCAATCCCTCCCTCTCTCTCCCCAAATTCCCAGCCCCAGTCCTTCATCCCAATCTCTTCCTCACTCCTCCTCTCCCAATCCCTCCCTCTCTCTCCCCACATTCCCAGCCCTGCTCCTTCCTCCCAACCCTCCTCCTCCTCCTCACACCCTTCCCACCCCACTCCACCACTGAGACCCCCCAACACCCCAAATTCTGGAGAGGAACAAAGACCAAGCGAGCGCGGCCGGGCTCAGGACGGAGCAGCCTGGAGAACGAGGAGCATTCCCCACCGATCCCAGCACCATCCCCTACGGGGACATTCCCGGCCCTGCTCCCGCCCCAGACCCGGCGTTTCCCCCCTCACCGAGGCAGCGGGAGCCGTCGGGGCTGCTGATGAAGCCTCGGGGGCAGGAGCACACGTAGCTGCCCGCGGTGTTGGTGCAGTCGCCTCCGTCGCACACGCCGGGGATGGCCCCGCACTCATCCACGTCTGCAAGGCACAGGAAACGCCACGGGGAGCATGGAAAATGTGCCCTCGCCCACCCAAACGGGGTCTGGGGGCTCAGGGGATGCTGGGGGTCATTAAAACTCTGCCATTTGTGGAGTTTCTCCTTCTCTCCACAGGGGAAGCTTGGGATGGACAGAAGGGAATAAAATCCTCCCAGAAAGAGGGATTGGACACTGGAAAGGGCTCCCAGGGAGGGACAGATCCTGCTTTCCAAATTCCATCCAAATCCAGGGCACAGAGGATGGAAGTTGGGTTTTGGGGCTCAGGGGATGCTGGGGGTCATTAAAATTCTGCCATTTGTGGAGTTTCTCCTTCTCTCCACAGGGGAAGCTTGGGATGGACAGAAGGGATTGGACATTGGAAAGGGCTGCCAGGGAGGGTTGGATCCTGGTCCCTGGACACCACCCAAATCCAGGGCACAGAGGATGGGAGCTGGGGTTGGGTTGGGCCATGAAGGGTCTCCAGAACTCTGCCATTTGTGGAGTCTCTGCTTCTCTCCACAGAGGAAGCTTGGGATGGACAGAAGGGAATAAATTCCTCCCAGAAACAGGAATTGGACACTGGAAAGGGCTGCCAGGGAGGGATGGAGTCCTGCTTCCCAAACCCCATCCCAATCCAGGGCACAGAGGATGGGAGTTGGTTTTGGGTTGGGCCATGAAGGGTCTCCAAAACTCTGCCATTTGTGGAGTCTCTGCTTCTCTCCACAGCCTCTCCCAGGGGACAGTTAGGATGAACAGAGGGGAATAAATTATTCCCAGAAACAGGGACTGGACACTGGAAAGGGCTGCCCAGGCAGGTTTGTAGTCCTGCTCCCTCAGGTCACCTTGGTCATGGTCTGCAAGCCCAGCCCTTGGTGATGGGTTGGACTTGCAGACCCCTGTGGGCCCCTCCCAGCCCAGGATACTCCACAATTCCATTCTCTGGTTCTGTTCCAGTCAAGAGGGGAACATAAATCCCTGCTTGGCTCTTTAGGACTCTCAAATTCTGCCCCTGGCCGCCCCCTCAGGGGTGCCCTGAGCCCCCCCCAGTGCTGCTCTGGTGCTTTGATGCCCAGAAAAGCCCTGAGAGCTCCCAGGGCAGCAGAGCAGAACACAGAAACACCTCCCCCACCTGGGGCCCTGCAGCCAAAATCAGATTTTATCAGCCAGCCTTGCCCTGTCACCCAACCCCAGCTCTGCAAGGAAAAGAGCTTAGTTGAAAAAACCCAGCCCAAAGCTTGGTGTGGCACTGGGGAGGCTCCCAGAGCTGGGGCTGCTGCCAGATCTGTGCCTCTGCCATCCCTCCCTCTCCCCAGGGCAGCAGAGAATCCCATTCCTACGGAAAACCCAAGAGCCTCCATCAATCTGCAGCTCCTTTTAGTCCGAAATCCCTTGAAAATCCCAGCTCTGCAGGACTCCACATCCTGTGCTCCAGGAACCTGATCCCCGGGCTTTGTTGTCCTTTCAGCCCTTGCCCAGCCCATTTTCCTTCTCGGTTTTCCCTCTGTGGTGGTTTGGAGCCGGTGGGATGGGTTCATTAGCGCCCCTCTCATTAACACCCAGCGCCGGGAGGGAATCCTGCCAGCTCCAGCCTGGCTCCTTCCCGGCTTTTCCAACCTTCTGCTCAAAATTAGAGCAGGATCCTGAGCTCTGCTGCTCAGACAATGGCAGGATTCAAGGCAAAGGTTGATTTTGGAGCCGGGCTGGGATTGGAATTGGAACTGGAATAATTGGAATTGGCCTCGTCCTTAAGGCTGGAAAAGCCTGAAGGCTGCAGAGCTCATCCCGCACTGTGCCCACAGGGATGTGGGAACCCCAACCTTTCCTTGCGCTAAAAAACCCAGGGACTGATGGAGAAAACACCCCCAGGGCCTTGGGATCACCAGGGACTCGTGAAAGGAACCACAGAGGGGAAAATGGGAGCTCCAAACCACCCAAATGCAGGGAAATGAGCTCGGGATGGAGCCAAACAACGAGCTCTTCAGAGGGGGTTCTGTGAGGAAATGGAAAGAAAGTGGCTGTGGGGTTCCATCCAGCCATGGAAAGCTCTGGGGAGCTTCCTCTGGTGCAGGAACATCAGGAAATTCAGGATTCTGAGCACCTCACACCTAAAGGGGTGAGGAACAAGAGGTGAGATTTGGAATCCCTGGATTTGTTCCCTCTGGCAGAATGTCCCGGAGAGGCCAAAAATGGGCAAATCCTGGCTGAGCTTGTTGCACACAGCTTGCCTGGAGCCTTCCACTCCCTTTCCATGGGGTTTTGTTTTGTCTCTTATCACCCTGGCTGGGTTTTGGATGCAGGACACATTCCTTTGGGAAGCATCCTGGAGAGGCACTGGCATTACCTCACTGATAGCAGAGCTTGGCCTTTGTCCTGCTGCACAGGAAGGGCTGTTAAAAAGTGAAAATTCTTGGCAGAGAAAGCCTGGAATTATGGCAGGAAAAGCTTTGTCCAGCCAGTGATTCCCCCTTAACTCCACACCACGGAATTGCTCCCTTCGGTGTCATTTTTCCAGTTGCTTCCAGGATCATTTAGAGGTGCCCCAGCCCTCCCCCTTTCCCTGTGATTTATGGCTCCAGGTCTCTGGAGCAGCAGGATGTGTCCCAGTTCAGCTTTGATGTTCCCTCTCTCCACTTTGCACCAGGAATTTTCCTGTGTCCTCAACAATTTTCCTCCCGCCGCGCTGAGAACTCGGCTGGATCCAAACCTGCCTCACTCCCCGGGCTCTCATTCCCCTAAAACCTCAACAGATCCTGCTTTCCTCCCTTTTTTTCCACCATAATCCAGCCGTGAGATTGGTTAATTCATCCCTAACCTGGCAATTCCTGCCTTCTTTGCTCATCTTTTTGCACAACATCAACACGATTTTGGGCGCTTCCCAAGCCCACCTCGTCTCCAGAGGTTTTTAGGGAGCAGCCTGAGCCTCCCCCTCCCTAAATCCAGCATTTCCCTGTTTCCCAGACTGCTCAGATCCCCCAGCAATGGAGCAGTGCCAGAAACTCTCATCACCCCTGGAGCTCCTCGGCATACAATGGACAATGGGACAAACACGAGCCGCCCTCTGGAAGTGCCCCAGCCACCAGGGATGAGCCTGGAACGGAGCAGACCCGGACTTGGGAGGAGCTTCAGCTCCAAATCCGGGCTGGATGCTTCCCTGAGAGCAACAGGATTCGTTTTCCTGCTGGAAAGGAGGATCCCAGCTGCAGCTCGGAGCCTCCGTCACCAGCGTGGAATATCTGCCTTGGAAAAGCGTCCTTATCCTCCCCAATTCCAGCTGTTGGGGTCGGGAGATAAGGTTTGGGTTAGGAGATAAGGAAGGCACCGCCGTTATCTCTGTTCCCAGCAGTTCACAGCCGATTATGGCCCCGTTAATGAGGGCGCATCGTTAATTCCTGACCTCCCCCCAGGAATCCCCCAGCACCAAACTCCAGCTCTGGGCAGCCGGGGAGAACCCCCCAGAGAGGTTTAATCGAGGTTTGACATTCCCTGGATGCCAGGCTTGGATGGGGAAGCTGAAAATGAGAGGGAAGCAGAGAATTCCCTCCTTTCCCCGCTGTAAAATGAACCCAAAACTCAACGAGGGAACTCCTGCCCAGCTGGGACTGGGAGCACACCTGGATCACAGATCCATCCTCTGGTTGTGCTTTGATCAAACCCTGGCTCAAAGTGAGGACCGAGGCAGAGATTTTGGCAGTTTCAGCAGGAATGTGCAGCTCAGGAATTTGATGCTCCATCTGCTGGACCAAATTCCTGATGGATCAAAGGGTGCAGGAAACTCAGAGATGTTCAGGGAACTCGGGGCCCAAATCTTCAATGTGTCCATAAAGGAACCCTCTCCATTCTCCTATCCACGTCCTTTTTAGGGAATCCCAAAGGTGATTCCACTTTGCTGGGATCCTCCTCTCCTCCTGGTGGGGACCTGGAGGTGACACAGCTGGGAGAGGAGCCCTCAAACCCCGTCCCTCTGGAGCATCCCTGCTGTTTGTGCCATTCCCAGATCCAGAGGGAAGCCTCCAGTGCTTGCTGGTGATCCCAGGGACGCAGCAGCTCCTGGGAATGCTGGGCTTCTCCCTTTCTGTGGAGTTTGTGCCCTCGTGGGGCTGCCCTTCCAGGCTCTGGGGGGAGTTGGGAGGCCCCTCACATCTGGAGGACAGATCCAGACAACGGATTTGGTTTAATCTGGGGATGGAGGAGGTTCCAGCTCAACCGGTTTCAGATGTGCTCTGCTCCCCAGCTGCTGGGGGAGAGGCAGGCAGGGGCAGGAGCAGCTTTCTGCTGCCCCTGCTCCCACCTTGGCCAGGCAAATTCCTGGAATGTCATTGGATTCGGGGAGCTGCTCCTTCATCCGACACACAAAAAGGGCTGGTTTGGATTGCCCTGCTTTCAATCCTTGGATGTGGAGCTCTGCAGGAATCCTGTCAGGATTTTAGAGAAAGTCTGCTGGCGTCCTGCCCAGGAAGATGCTCAGACACAGATGTTTCCTGGGGATGCAGGAATGTCCATCCCCCAGCAGGGATTGACCTCTGCAGCTCCTCTGGGCTCTCTTTGGAAACACTTCCTGAGGGGGCTGAACCCAGGGCACAGAATCCTGGAATGGTCAGGGCTGGCAGGACCTGGGAGATCATCTCATGCCACCTCCTACCATCCCAGTTCCCTTCCAGAGCTCTCCCTGAGCTCCCAGCTCCAGCCTGATGTCCCATTTCACCGTGATTAAATCTTCCCAGCCCTAATGAGGAGCCTCCAAATTAAAAGTTGTTGAGTTTTCAAGGCTTGATCAGACTCAGAACCTGGCAGAGTTTTGGAGGCAGCCCTGAGCTGAGCCTGGCTAAAGCCTTCCAGAGGTCCCTGTCTGTGCTCCCCTTAAAATATCCTTAAAAAAACCCTCTGTGAACAAACCAAACCATTTCCTTCTGGTCTGAGGCAAGATCAGGAGATCAGGCAAAGCCCATTCCTCATTTCCTGCCCTTGCCCTGTGGGCAGCAGCTCAAAAACCCCTTTGGCAGGGCTGGCTGGGCAGTGGGACCCAGCCTGGAAGGGGAGCTCTGTCCCAGCTCCACCCTGGAAAAAGCCAGGAGCGAAATGCTGCTGGGAAGTGGAGCATCCCTTACCTTCACACCTGTGGCTGGTCTCGCTCTGCTTGTGCCCTGCAGGGCACTTGCACTCATAGGATCCCACGGTGTTGATGCAATTCCCACCTTGGCAGAGGCCAGGGATGGCCTGGCACTCATCCACGTCTGCAGGAGGAAGAGGAGGAGGAGTGTGAGGGAACAGCAGCCGTGGATCCGTGGGTTTCCCTGTGCTCCCACGAGCTGGATCACATTCCAGAGGGAATTCCACCCCCCCAGACTGGACAGGAGTCAATTCCTGCCTCAACAAGAGGGAGACTCAAAGGATCCAAGCTATGGGAATGCTTCCCAAATTGGTTCTTTGGGAGGAGCAGCCTGTGGGACGGAGGAGCTCACCCGAGAGCCACAGTGTGCCCTGAATCTCTGGGATAAAACGGTGCTGGAGATCCCAGGGGACACTCCAGGTCCATGGAGATGCTCCCTGACACACAGGGGGGGGGATTTGGAAAATTCCACAGAGAGTTCTGTGCTTTGGGGGTTTTTCTCTCTGTATTCTCTGGTTTAGGGTTCTGCTTTGGGGCTGCTTTGGGGCTGTTTTAGGCTCCCATTTTGGGCTCTGCTCTCAGCATTTTGAGGCTGGTTTAGAGTCCCATTTTGGGCTCTGCTCTCAGTATTTTGGGACTGTTTCAATCTCCCATTCAGGACTCAACTCTCATCATTTTGGGGTTGTTTTAGGCTCCCATTTTGAGCTCTGCTCTCAGCATTTTGGGGCTGTTTAGGCTCCCATTCAGGACTCTGCTCTCCCCATCCTCTATTTCCCCCATTCCAATCTCTTGTTCCAGACTCTGCTCTCAGCATTTTGGGGCTCTTGTAGGCTCCCATTCAGGACTCTGCTCTCATCATTTTGGGGCTCTTTTAGGGTCCCATTCTGGGCTCTGCTCTCAGCATTTTGGGGCTCTTTTAGGGTCCCATTTTGGGCTCTGCTCTCAGCATTTTGGGGCTGTTTCAGTCCCCTGTTCCAGACTCTGCTCTCAGCACTTTGAGGCTGGTTTAGGCTCCCATTTTGGGCTCTGCTCTCAGCATTTTGGGGCTGTTTCAGTCTCCTGTTCAGGACTCTGCTCTCATCATTTTGGGGCTCTTTTAGGCTCTCATTCTGGGCTCTGCTCCCAGCACTTTGGGGCTATTTTAGGGCCCCATTCTGGGCTCTGCTCTCAGTATTTTGGGGCTGTTTCAGTCTCCTGTTCCAGACTCTGCTCTCCCCACCCCGTGCCCACTCCTCCCACGTTCCCTGCCCCTCCCAGCCCTGCCCACGCCATGCCCACCCCATGCCCACCCCGTACCCACCCCGTACCCACTTCTCTCATGTTCCCTGCCCCTCCCACCCCATGCCCACCCCGTACCCACCCCGTACCCACCCCGTGCCCACCCCTCTCACGTTCCCTGCCCCTCCCAGCCCTGCCCATGCCATGCCCACCCCGTACCCACCCTGTACCCACTTCTCTCACGTTCCCTGCCCCTCCCAGCCCTGCCCACGCCGTGCCCAGCCCCGTCTGACCCTGGCAGGCGCCGGTGCGGATGTTGGGGATGAAGCCGCGCCGGCAGGGGTGCGGCTGGGCCGGGCACATCTCGCAGGGGTGGCCCCAGGCGCGGCCGATGGTGGCACAGCACATGGTCTTGGTGCACACGATGCCGCTCAGCTGGCCCTGGCACATCTGGTTGTTCACCTGGCTGAAGCAGGGCCCCGTGCGGTAATCTGGGCGGGAAATGAGAGAATTCCCGGGTTAGACCTGGTGTCACCACACCGCTCTTCACAGAGAAAAGCAAGGCACAGTTCGTCCCAAGAGTATTTCTTTCCCAAGAATATTTCTGGGTTTCACATTCTCTGAAGCTCAGAGAAAGGAAAAACAATTCTTATGTTATTTTCTGTGCCTGTGTTTGTGCAAAAGGAGAATGCAATATGGAGATTGTTGGTGCTTTGGTTCCTTGGCCTGTCAGGGCCAGGTGTGAAGCCCCACATTTCTCCTCACAGAGAAAAGCAAGGCACAATTCTCCCCAAAAATATTCTTATCCCATTTTCTGTGCCTGTGTTTGTGCCAAAGCAGAATGCAACGTGGAGATTGTTCACCCACAGTGATGGTGTTTGGTTCCTTGGCCTGTCAGGAAATAGCCCCACATTGCTCCGCACAGAGAAAAGCAAGGCACAATTCCTCCCAAGAATATTTCTGAGATTCAAATTCTCTGAACTTCAGAAAAAGGAAAAACAATTCTTATCTCATTTGCTGTGCCTGTGTTTGGCTCCTTGGCCTGTCAGGGCCAAGTGTGTAGCCCCACATTTCTCCTCACAGAGAAAAGCAAGGCACAGTTCCTCCCAAGAATATTTCTTTCCCAAGAATATTTCTGGGTTTCACAGTCTCTGAACCTCAAAGAAAGGAAAACCACAATTCTTACCCCATTTGCTGTGCCTGTGTTTGTGCCAAAGCAGAATGCAACGTGGGGATTGTTCACCCACAGTGAGGGTGGTTTGAGTGCTTGGCAGATTCAGTTTAGATGCAGTGTAATATAGTATAGAATGATGTAGTATAATAAAGTGATTAATTAGCCTTCTGATAAGATGGATTCATTCTCTCCCCTCATCGGGGGTTCCCTGTGAATTCCATAATCCAGCGTGTGAATAAATCCCAGGATTTCTGCCTTGCCAGCACAGAGACTTGGGGGGAAAACTGCAGTGGTGGCAAATTGAAGCGCGGCGTTGGAGGTGGTGGTGGCCCTAAAAGGAGCTGAAAATCAAAAGTCGGGCAAAGAGGCAATTCCAGGGCTGCAATTCCACCTGCTCTGGGGATTTCAGGGATGAGAAGAGCAATCAAATCTCAATTTAGTTACAAAGATCCTTCCCTGGAAGTGCCCAAGGCCAGGCTGGATGGAACTTGGAGCACCTTGGGATAGTGGAAGTAGCTGGCAGTGGAATTCCATGGTTTTTATGTTCCCTTCCATCCCAAACCAGTCTGGGGATTCTGGAATTCTCTCACTCTGGGATTCTGTCTCGTGATTAATTCCTTCACTTTAACCCCCAAACATCTCCTGGCAATTTCTGCTTTAAACCTCAGGCGCTGCAGGAACAACCAGCAGCTTTCCCAGTCCCAATTAGGATCCTCCCATCCCTTCAACCCCAGGGATTTGAGCCCAATTTTTGCAGGGTTTTGCCCTCAGGAATGTGGGCTTGATGAGGGATATTGGCACAGCAGGGATCCAGCAGGAAGCAAAATCCTTCCGTGGGATTTTCCCTTCAGCTGGGCAGAGGTGGTGGCACAGAAATGTTTGATCTGTGGCTGGGAAAAAAAATAAAAATAAAACCTTGGAGCACGTCCTGGTCAGCCCAGAAAATTCCCCATGGAGTGTCTGAGCAGTCAGGCGCTGGTCAGGCAGGCAGAGAGGGGCTCAGGGAATTTCCAGGCTGGAATTAAGCAGTAATTAGGAACTGCCCTGACCCCAAATCCCTGCTCCTGGATTAACCCCCAGATGTCCCTGCAGGGAAAGGTTTGGGTTTGATGTGTTTGAAGCAATAAAAATCTTTTTTTTGGAGGGGGGTGAGAGCACTGGGAGCTCCAGGTAACCACGGCCCAAAATCCATGGAAAACACCCAGGAAATTCTCCTGTCTGGGAAAGAATCAATTAGCAAAGAATTCCTCATTTCCAGCCTAATGCTCCCTCTGATTTGTGTCCTGGAGCAGTTTGTACTGGGAATTAAAGCTGAGGAAATTGGGGGGAGGTCGAGGGGAGAAGGATTTGAGAGGGGAAAAAAGGAATGGTTTGGAAGTTACATCAGTGTGAAGGTGATGGCATCTCCCAGAAAAGCCTTTCTTTGGGAATCTGACCAGAAACAGGAACCGTGGAATGATCCTTTTTTTTTTTTTTTTTTACCCAAATTTTACAAGTTCCCATGTCACTGCAGGGTGGACCCCAAAAAACTCAGATTAATAAATGAAAAACCCCAAAGTGATGCTCTGAACGGAGAGAAAAGTGGCCAAACCTGCACCTCCCACCTCATCTCCTACCTCATCTCCCCCAGGCACTGCAGGAATTCCTGGAGAGGGATAATGAATGCGGGATTGTGAGGAGAACACCCCCTTTTAAGCCCATAATTGCCCAAAATAACTTTTCCTATGCAGATGACTCCTCTGGAGGGAATGAAGCCAAGGAAATCTCAGTCTGGAGAGCCCTGGCTGCCTCCCAGCCCCAGCTGGTGCTAATTTTAATGGGCAAATGATTAAATTTTTAATGAGGCACCAATGAAATTTTACGAAGGAAATGGGGACGCTTAGGAGATGTCTGAAGCCTTTCCCAGTCCCTGCATGGGATCTGTGTTCCAGGAATCCTGCTGCAGGTAGCTGTCCTTCAGGAGCTGGGGTTTTTTTCCCTTGGAAAAGCTGAGGGAGGGCTGGAATTGCTGTTCCCTCTTCCCAGTTTGGGATGTGGAGCAGCTCCACCTTCCCAGCTCCAGGTAAATCCCATTAAGGGATTGCAAGAAATTCTGAGTATGGGGGGATTTGGGGAACGCCCAGAGCTCTGAATCCCTGGCAATTCCAATGGCAATTCCCACTGCAAGAAATCCTGGATCTGGGGGGATTTGGGGAACGCCCAGAGCTCTGAATCCCTGGCAATTCCAATGGCAATTCCCACTGCAAGAAATCCTGGATCTGGGTGGATTCTGGGTTTGATCAGGAACTTCTGAAAACATTCACAAGAAAAAGGAGTTTCCTCCACTCCTGCAACATCCACGGAGCCAGGAGGGTGTCCCTGAGTCCATTCCAGTGGGAATTCGGATCCCTGGAGATGGCAAAGTGGGAAAATTCCGGGATTTTCTGTGTTCTCTAAAGGACAATCCCAGCCACACAAATCCATCACGGGAGTAGGTCCAGCACAAGGCAAGGGGAAGGGAACGAGGAGCTTTTCTCTCCTCCCGCCCTCTGGAATTCCTCCTCTCCAAAACAAACAAACAGAGCCGAGGAAGAGGAGCTTTCTCCTCTGCCAGAACTCCCATCCCCTCTCACAACAAACAATGGAGGCTTTGCCTTGAAACCTGCAGGACAAAAAGGGGCCTGTGGAGCATCCCCAGGGATGGGATGGAGACACAAATCCTGGGATTGGGCAGGAGGCCACGGCTGGGACTGAGCCAGAGCCACCAACGGGAGGGACTGGGATCAGGGAGAGAACAGGGACTGGGAGCAGGGACAGACACTTCTCCAGGTATTTTCCATCCTGGATTGATTGTCCCTGTTGTTCTTCAGTGTTTTCCAATTGTTCCTGTTCTTCTCCAGGTGTTTTCCAATTTCCCTGCTCTTCTCCAGGTGTTTCCCAGCCTGGATCAATTGTTCCTGTTCTTCTCCAGCGCTTTCCCATTGTCCCTGTTGTTCTCCAAGTGTTTCCCAGCCTGGATTGATTGTCTCTGCTGTTCTCCAGCTGTTTTCCAATTGTTCCTGGTATTCTTCAGGTGTTTTCCAGCCTGGACTGATTGTCCCTGTTGCTCTTCAGGTATTTTCCAACTGTCCCTGTTGTTCTCCAGGTGTTTCCCAGCCTGGATCAATTGTTCCTGTTCTTCTCCAGTGTTTTCCAATTATTCCTGTTCTTCTCCAGGTATTTTCCAGCCTGGATGGATTGTCCCTGTTGTTCTCCAGTGCTTTCCAATTGTCCCTGCTCTTCTCCAGGTATTTTCCAATTGTGCCTCTTGTTCTTCAGGTGTTTCCCAGCCTGGATTGATTGTCTCTGTTGTTCTCCAGGTGTTTTCCAATTGTTCCTGGTGTTCTTCAGGTGTTTTCCAGCCTGCATCAATTGTTCCTGTTCTTCTCCAGTGCTTTCCAATAGTTCCTGTTGTTCTCCAGTGTTTTCCAATTGTTCCTGTTCTTCTTCAGGTGTTTTCCAGCCTGGACTGATTGTCCCTGTTGTTCTCCAGGTGTTTTCCCAGCCTGAATCAATTGTTCCTGCTCTTCTCCAGTGTTTTCCAATTATTCCTGTTGTTCTCCAGGTATTTTCCAGCCTGGATCAATTGTTCCTGTTCTTTTCCAATGTTTTCCAATTGTCCCTGCTCTTCTCCAGGTGTTTTCCAATTGTGCCTCTTGTTCTTCAGGTGTTTCCCAGCCTGGATTGATTGTCTCTGTTGTTCTCCAGGTGTTTTCCAATTGTTCCTGTTCTTCTCCAGTGTTTTCCAATAGTCCCTGTTGTTCTCCAGGTGTCTCCCGGTTGTCCCTGTTGTTCTCCAGGTGTTTCCCAGCCAGGCTGTGGCTCTCCAGCCCCAGAGCTGTCCCAGCCCCAGGCTCCCTGGCAGGGATGGGGGGAGCAGCCCCAGGGTCCCCCTGAGGGGCTCCTTTCTCATGGAATACTTTCTCCAGCTCGTCATTTCCTCCCTTCACCCAAACACAGCCACATTCCTCAAGTTTAACTGTTTGGACTTCTGCAGAAAAGAAAAAGCTGGCGGGGGCACTCTCTAAGGCCAGACATTCCAAGTGCTGGAAAAACACATCCAAAGGAAATTGTAAAGGGGGGACTTTTTTTTTCTGAGCTTTCCTGTCCTATTTTTACTGTTTCCTGATGAAGTCTCGGCCCGGTGAAACCTGAGAGAGTTTCAGGGAGGCACAAAGAGCACAGGGGAAACGTGGAGCTGGTGGGTCCAGAGCAGGAGGAACGGATGGAAAAGTCCTGGAAGAGCCCACGGGGTCAGGACTTGTCCTGGTTGATCACTGGAGGGGCTGGGGTGGCACTTGCAGAGCTCCAGGAGCCCAGGAAAGAGCTCCAGGGAAAAGTTCCTGGATCCCAAAGAGCTCCTGGATCCCAGAGAAAAGCTCCAGAGAAAAGCTCCCAGATCCCAGGGAAAAGCTCCTGGGAAAATCTCTTGGATCCCAGGAAAAATCTCCTGGGAAAAGCTCCCGGATCCCAGGGAAAAGCTCCTGGATTCCAAAGAGCTCCTGGATCCCAAGGAAAAGCTCCTGGATCCTACAGAAAAGCTCCTGGGAAAAGCTCCTGGAGCCCAGGGAAAAGTTCTTGGAAAAATCTCCTGGATCCCAAAGAGCTCCTGGACCCCAGTGAGAAGTTGCTGGATCCCAAGGAAAAGCTCCTGGATCCCAGGAAAAAGTTCCTGGGAAAATCTCCTGGATCCCAGGGAAAATCTCCTGGGAAAATCTCCTGGATCCCCAGGAAAAGTTCCTGGATCCCAAAGAGCTCCTGGACCCCAGTGAGAAGTTGCTGGATCCCAAGGAAAAGCTCCTGGATCCCAAGAAAAAGTTCCTGGATTCCAGGAAAAAGTTCCTGGATCCCAAGGAAAAGCTCCTGGATCCCAGGGAAAAGCTCCTGGATCCCAGGGAAAAGTTCCTGGGAAAATCTCCTGGATCCCAAGGAAAAGTTCCTGGGAGAAGCTCCTGGATCCCAGGGACAGGCTCCACAGGGAAGATTTCATTTTGGCTGGGAAAACAACCCCAAAAACCTCATCCCTGGAGCACAGGAGGAGCTCCAAGCATCACCTGATGAGTCAAACTCAGTCATTTTTTCCTACTCGAGGGAGGGTGGGACCGGAGCCATGACATCAAAATCCTTCACTTTGCTGTAAATCCACGAGCAGCCCCCCGGCCCCGCAGCCCCAGCTCTTGTGGGCTGCAGCTTTTCCTCCCACACTGATGTAATTGGGAGCTCGGGTTCCACAAAACATCCCCCAGGCACTCGTCCCCAAAGATGTCGGGGAGAGGGAGGAAATGATGCTGGGATCTGTGAGCGGCTGCTCCGAGGGTATTTCCCTCTGGAGGGGGGAATTTCCTGGATGAGGTGTGAGGGGGGGGTTTGCTCTGCTCCCAGTACAAAGCAGCCTCTCACTGCAGCTGCCCTCAGCACTCAGAAATTCGCTTTGTTCCAATTTAAAATTCAAATCATTTCACGTTACAGAGGTGGCCGAGCAAATTCAAGCGGAGCCCTTTAAGCAAATCTGGAGTTGGATGGATTTGGGGTGGGTGAGCTCTTTTTGCTCACAGAATCCCAGGGTTCTGGGCTTGGGCATCACCCAGAACAGCCCAGGGTCACCCCAGAACCAGGTGGGTTTGGAGCCTCCAGACAGGGAGAATCCCTGGGCAGCCTCTCCAGGGCTCTGCCACCTCCAGGGGAAGAAGTTTTCCCTCGTGCTGAGGTGGAATTCCTTGTGTCCTGTTTGTGTTCATGCTCCTCGCTCACCACTCCAGCGATCAGCGCGGGGAATTCCACATCTGGCAGAGCCCAGGACATTCCCTGGCCCTGGGAGGAGATTTTTTTCCTTTCTCCCTGTCAGCAAAGGGCTCCAGGCTCTGCTCTGGACTCACCCTGCTCCAGGAGAACCCTTGGGAATGAGGCCTGGAGCTACAGGAGGTGCTGGAATCTCCTTCTGGAGACCCCCAAGGACCCCCAGGGCACAAACCCTGCGGCTCAGAGCCCCCTCTCAGCAGCCCTGGGGATGGAGCTTTCCCTGAATCCCAGATTTTCCCTGGAAGGTCAATCCCAGGCACTCACCTGGCTGCAAACCCCCCCAGGAACCATTCCCAGCCCAGCTCTGTTTGTCTTGGCAGGGAGGAGCCGTGTGGACACAGCTGCAGGATTTGTTTTGTCTCTCACACAAGTCTGGCTCGGCCAAATCTCTGCAGGCTTTGTGAAAATGCTCCTTTATGTGAAGAATTTTATACAAACGGCCCCAAAGCCTCCCCTTGCTCAGCCCCCTGCCTCTTCCCCTCTCTCCACACACGGGACACTTGGATTTTCCAGCCCTCTCCAGAAGTTTCTTTCAGGAATTTCCAGCTCTCTGCTCACACCCAGCCAGTGTAATGGGAATATCACCACCCTCTCATCCTCTTTCCCACTCTCTTTACTTCTCTTTTCTGCTCTGAGCTGTGGCTGGCAGCTCCCAGCAGGTCCCTGCACTTGGCCCTTTGCAATAAACCCCAAGTTCCAATGGCAATAAACCCCAAATTTCCATGCTCTGGCTTCAGAGATCTCTCCTCTCCCCCTGTTAGCATTCAGAAACACATAACCACAAGAAATGATTATGTGTGTGCTTTTATTGAAGAGCTCTGGGTGCCGGGGGTATGAACCCAAATCTGACTCCGACCATACAGCCGAGATGAACATGTTTTTATATTCTATAGTTATATAACTTTCATGTTGATTATTAAACTTATATTGTTCTATTGTATACACAGATTTCAGCTAAGTATAGCCCCCTTTGAATTTCCAACATAGTTTCTCATTATTCTTCTTATATAATAATTATATTTAATTACTAAGCAATCATCACATCTAACAGTTATTTATCATGTTGCTTACGCAGGTGCAGTGATCTGGGAAAAGCACAAAGCCCAACATTTCAGAGTCTATTTTAATGTTTTCCCAGGCCCCAGTATCACACCCAGCCCATCACTGCCCCATCCCTGCTCACCTCTCTCGCACTGGGGCCCCGTGAAGCCGTAGACGCAGGCGCAGCGGTTGGGGCCGATGCACCTGCCCCCGTTCTGGCAGCCGTTCTCACACACAGCTGCGAGGGAAAACAGAGAATTCCGTCACTCCTGCTCCCGCAGAACCCCCTCCACGGCGCTGGGATGTCACCCCCACGGCGGCTGGAGTGGCAGAGTTTGGAGCATCAGCTCCGCGTTCTCCCATCCGCGGAGAAATCCGAGATTTTTTGCTCTTTTTCCTTGGGAAAATGGTTCCCTGTTGCTGCCTGAGCCCCCTTCTGCAGAGGCCACAAACTCCTCTTGCACTGGGGAGGATTTCCTGCAATTCCCTCTGGAATCTCAGCGTTGGGACTGAAGTGGGATGAGTGGATCCAAACAGGAAAATGCACCCAGGGAAACGTGGGAGGGATGGCACAGCTGGAATGGGAGAAGGGGAGGATGGATGGGCAGGGATTTAACCCCAGTGCCCAGAGCAAGGAACTGAGCTCTGAGCAGCACTTGGGTGTTCCCTGACCTAAAATAGTCACTGGCTTAAAATATTCCAGACTTAAGATATTCCTGACCTAAAATATTCCTGACTTAAAGTATTCCTGACCTTAAGTATTCCTGACTCAAGGTATTCCAGATTTAAAGTATTCCTGACTTAAGATATTCCTGACTTAAGATATTCCAGACTGACTTAAGATATTCCAGACTTAAACTTAGTCCTGCTACCCTGAGCTGAAGCCCTGCACTCAGGGCTGGAGCTAAAGGAATTTCCCTGGTTGAAATCACGGATTGATGGAATCTGCAGAGCAGGAAGGGCCTCCCAAGGACCCTGCCCTGCCTGGAGCCCCCTCAGTGCCCAGCTCCAGCTCTGAGCCTGGGCTGGATGGGGTCAGGGGATGCAGGATTGGGCTGGATGCGGCCAGGGGGATGCAGGATTGGGCTGGATGGGGCCAGGGGGATGCAGGATTGGATTGGGATGGGCCAGGGGATGCAGGATTGGGCCAGGGGGATGCAGGATTGGGCCAGGAGGATGCAGGATTGGATTGGGATGGGGCCAGGGGGATGCAGGATTGGGCTGGATGGGGCCAGGGGGATGCAGGATTGGATTGGGATGGGGCCAGGGGGTGCAGCATTCCCGAGCCTGCCGGGATGTCCTGCCAGGGGAGCAGAGCAGGATGGAGCTGGGAGCTGCACGTAGTGAGGGCTGCACGTCCCAGCCCGGCCCGGGCTGCTGCTCCTGAGAATTTTCCCAAGCTTTTGCTGCTCAGGATGAAATTTCCCATCTGGAGCCTCTGCCTCTGGCTGAACTTTCGGGGAAGTTTCAGCACTGAGAGATCAGGCAGAGCTGAGGGGGAGTCTGGGGAGAACTGGGGATTTTTGTCTTTAAAAATGCTCAGTGGGAGTGATTCCCACATGGATTCAGAGTTTGGGAAGTTCTAAATGATCTAATTGATAAGAGATTCTTTCAAAGATATGGTGCTTATTTGCTAGCTAAAGGCTTCTTGAAATGTATTACATGGTAGAATAAATATATATAATTTATAATTTATATAATGATATCATAATAATTGTAACATACTAAATATAATTATATCATTATAGTAAGAGAATAAATAATTATAGAGATGTATAACTGTATATATAATATCTAGATGTATATTATATATCTTGTGCATATATTATCACATATATAATAATATTCTCTCATTATAATATAATAATAGATTATATATATTATGAATATACTATACATTAAATTCTATATTATGAATGTGTCATATATTAGAATATATATCTATATATTATCTCTATAATATATTCTATATTATCTATAGATTACATACAGATAATATAGTATATACAATACCATCCATATCTATTATCTATATATTATAATAGATTGAAAAATCTATATTATACTAACATATTATACATTATACTGGGAAATCAATTAATCCATTAATTATGTCTAATATCTGTACTTTGATAGAGAGCTGTGTTGGTCACGAGAGAGGGCTGAGATTCCGAGGGAAGGAGAACACGGTGCTGATGTTGGAATGTCCTGGGTGCCCTTCCCCATTCCCGTTCCCATTCCTGTTCCCATTCCCACCCCCACACTCACGCTGCCTGCAGTAGGTGCCCGTGAATCCCTCAGGACCTGTTCCCATTCCCATCACATTCCCATTCCCATTCCCATTCCCATTCCCATTCCCATTCCCATTCCCATCCCTCACTCACACTGCCTGCAGTAGGTGCCCATGAATCCCTTCTGGCACAGGCAGGACCTGTGCCCATTCCCATCCCGTTACCATTCCCATTCCCATCCCACTCCCATTCCCATTCCTGTCCCCGTTCCCATCCCGTTCCCGTTCCCATTCCCATTCCCATCTCTCACTCACGCTGCCCGCAGTAGGTGCCCGTGAATCCCTTCTGGCACAGGCAGGACCTGTTCCCATTCCCATCCCGTTCCCATTCCCATTCCTGTTCCCATTCCTGTTCCCATCCCACTCCCATTCCCATTCCCATCCCCATTCCTGTTCCCATTCCCATTCCCATTCCTGTCCCCGTTCCCATCCCGTTCCCATTCCCATTCCCATTCCCATCCCATTCCCATTCCCATCCCACACTCACGCTGCCCGCAGTAGGTGCCCGTGAATCCCTTCTGGCACAGGCAGGACCTGTTCCCATTCCCGTTCCCATTCCCATCCCATTCCCGTTCCCATTCCCATTCCCATCCCTCACTCACGCTGCCCGCAGTAGGTGCCCGTGAATCCCTTCTGGCACAGGCAGGACTCCTCGGAGCAGCTGCCCCCGTTCATGCAGCGCACGCTGCAGCTCTGCACTGGGGACAGGACAGGGACAGGGTCAGCCCCACCATTCCTTCAGGGACAGGGGACACTGCCCTGGGCTGGCAGGGGCTCCCGGGGCTCCTGACTCCAGGCACCCCATCAATGCCATCCCAGAGCGTGTCCCAAAGGCTCCTGGAGCCCTGGCAGGGTTGGGGATGTGCCCATTCCCTGGGGATTTCAGGGGAAGAGCCTTTCCTTGAGCTCCATCCCAACCCTCGTTCCCCAAAAACCTAAGGCCTCCATCCTTTTACTTCCTTGAGGAATCCACCCCAGCCAAACCCTTCCAGCTTTGTCCTTCCTGCAAACAAGGACATGGATAACTCCCTGTCTTTGACACAACCCTGTCACAATCTTTTCTGTCAGGATTTTATACTTGGCCAATGTTTTCCCACCCTTTTTTATCATTGTTTTCCATCGTTGCTCCATTTTCAATCCTTTTCACACTTTGGGCTGTCTAATCTTCCAAATTCCTCCCTATCAAAGCCTTCTGAGGAGTTTGGGGGAGGATGGAATTTCCTTGGTGGAGGAAAATCATCAACTTTAAGATATTTCTCCTCCTTTTGCAAACAGAACGTGGCTTCCTTGACAAGATCCAGTTACTGGGAGAGGGTTTTTTTTTAAGGAATTTGGAAAGAAAAGCACGAATCCTCCATTCTTCCATGTGAGAGCTCAGCTTTCCCACAGGATTATGACCCGCTGGATGTGACTGAGGCACTGCAGGAAAACAATAGCAATAAATAAATTGGGAAGTTTTATCCTTGCTGTGGACACCAAGCGTTGGCTTTAACTGTTTCCTCACTGCACGCTGAAGGAATTTGGGATTAAAGCAGCCCAAAGAGGGATTTAGGTGTGACCACTCCAACTGCAAGGGCCCAAGGTTGGAGCAAATCACGTGAAAAGTGGATTTCACACAAAAACCCCACAAATCACGTGAAAAGTGGATTTCACACAAAAACCCCACAAATCACATGAAAAGTGGATTTCACACAAAAACCCCACAAATCACGTGAAAAGTGGATTTCACACAAAAACCCCACAAATCACGTGAAAAGTGGATTTCACACAAAAACCTCACGGCTCTGGCTGCCAGGGGGAGGAGGGGCTGGGATCTGGCAGCTCCAGGATTTTTTGGGAATGCTGGGAGCAGGGAGAGCTGGGCTGGGAAGTCTCAGTGCTCCAAGAGCTTGGGACAAGGGCTGGACATGGGATCTGGGGCTGGGCTGGATCCATCCCCATGTCTGCTCCTCTTCCTCCCGCCAGGGATCAACCCAAATTTAGGTGGGAATTTAATCCTGCAGGAAATGGAGCTCCAGGCTTCAAAGCCTTGCCTGGATCAGGCTGCTCTGACTGGGAAAAGGCTCCTGATTTATCAGGGAATCCCAGACAGGTTTGGGCTGGAGGGGCCCTCAAAGCTCATCCCATTCCAGCCCTTCCATGGGCAGGGACCTTCCACTGCCCCAGGCTGCTCCAAGCCCTGTCCAGACTCAGATTGCCCAAGCCTGGCTCTGCTGGAACCCCCTGGGGATCTGGAATGCAGAACAACATCTTCCAACCGGGAATTTCAAGGCTTGGTCAGGATCTGCCAACCTAGCAGAGGCCAAAGTTGTAGGAAAAGGAGGATGACAGGAAAAGGAGGATGACAGGAAAAGGAGAATGACAGAAAAAGGAGGAATGACAGAAAAAGGAGGATAACAGGAAAAGGAGGAATGACAGAAAAAGGAGGAAAGACATAAAAAGTAGGAAAGACAGGAAAAGGAGGATGACAGGAAAAGGAGGATGACAGGAAAAGGAGGATGATAGAAAAAGGAGGGATGACAGAAAAAGGAGGGATGACAGAAAAAGGAGGGATGACAGAAAAAGGAGGGATGACAGAAAAAGGAGGGATGACAGGAAAAGGAGGATGACAGGAAAAGGAGGATGATAGAAAAAGGAGGAATGACAGCTCATCCTCATTAACTTTTCCCATTATTGGATTGGACTGGATTAGTCCTACAAAATATTGGAAGGGATCAGTGGCTCTGCCAGGGATCAGCTGTGGGGTTTTTGTCTCTACTCACTCACTGCTCCACCTAAACAGCCCCTTCAGAGCACTCCTAAGCCATCCTTACTCCCTGGAGTAGCAAACCAGGCAGGAAGCGCTGCTCTTTGTTATTCCAGAGGAGGCAGGGTGGCTTTCCTTGCCTCTGGAATGCACAATTTGTCTGGTTTTGCACAGAAATCCAGCCCCCAACAGCGGAGGAGCCCCCCCTCTGCCGGGAATGCCAGGGCCGTGCCCAGATGGATGCAGGGCTCCAGGCATTCCTGGGATTCCTCCCTGATTGCTCCCACATGGACCCTGACTCCCGCATTTGGTGCCTCCAGCCCCTTCCCCTCCCCAGGGCTGCACTGTGTGGCAGATCCCAGGAATTCCCTTCTCCCAAACACCCCCCGACTGTGCCTTTGAGGGGTCTCTTTATCACAAAGGCTCCTCTGCAGCTGGGCACGGATGGAAAATTAATCCTTGGGATGTCTCTCTCCATCTGAGACCTTAAAAGTCTCCAAAATCCCGTTTATTTCTGCAGGGAAAGCCCCCCAAAGCACAGAATATATTGTGAAACGCGGAATATCGGGTGGGCTCTGCCCAGTTCAGGGTGGGGCTGCAGGGATTGGGTTCCTTTCCCTTCTGGGGGAGCAGGGAAGCCCCAGGATCAGCAGCAGAATTCCCTCACCTCCAGCTGAGCCACAGTTGGGGGAGAGCTGTCCATTGGAGCAGGTGCACATGTTGGGCCGGGAGCAGAATCCATCCCCACAGGAATTCCTGCAGATTGCTGGAGGCAACACAAGGACACTGGGATCACACCCTGGCAATTCCCAGAGCTGGTTCTGCCCCTGGGTTCATCCCTTGGGAATTCCCAGAGCTGGTTTTGCCCCTGGGTTCATCCCTTGGGAATTCCCAGAGCTGGTTTTGCCCCTGGTTTCATCCCTTGGGAATTCCCAGAGCTGGTTCTGCCCCTGGGTTCATCCCTTGGCAATTCCCAGAGCTGGTTTTGCCCCTGGGTTCATCCCTTGGCAATTCCCAGAGCTGGTTTTGCCCCTGGGTTCATCCCTTGGGAGAGGAATCACCCAGGGAGGGGCTGGGGCACAGCAGGAGTGGGAAATCCAACCCCATCCCATCCCAGCTCATCTTTATCCCACAGAAATGCAGGACATCATCCAATTCATGGCCTCTCCAGCCCAGACAGGGAGGAAAACTCCCAGTCCAGGTGAGATTAATGTCAATCATCCTCCCAATTCCCAATCCAGGTGAGATTTATCTCAATCATCCTCCCGTGGCCCCTTCAGGATGCAAATTCCCGCTGGAGAACGCCTCTGGTGACACCAGGTTTGCAATGTCCCTGTCAATGAATGGAATTGTTCCATGGGAATGAGCAGGAATCATTTCCTCAGGAGCAAAACCTCCTCAGGAGCCTCCTGTGCCAAAGCAGGCACTGCCAGGGTGACACTTGGGAGGATGAAAAGCCCAAATTCAGTAACTGGGACCAGTTGGGACCGCCTGGGTTTAACTGGGATGGGCAGAACTGGGAATTGCCAGGAGCTGGGAGCAGGGAAATCAGCTGGATCAGCTGGATCAGTGGAGGCAGGGACAGAGGGATACTCACGGACAATGCACTGGTTCCCTCCAGGCAGAGTTTTCCAGCCAGGACAGCAGTAGGAGTGGAACCTCGAGCCGCAGACGTTTGGGCTGAAAAATCAAACACAGTTTGGGGTTTTTCCCTCTGTTTCAGTGGCTTTGGATAAATCCAAAGGCTCTGCAGGAGAGCAGGGAAGAGCTCCCTGTGGGACATTTCCCTCCATTCCCTCCTGTTTGTAATTTTGGGAGGTTTTGGTCAAAATCAGTGGAGGAGGAATGAGGCATCAATCCCAGGGACTGAGAGAGAAGTGAGCTCAATGGGATGGATAAAGTGGAGTATTTTTAATTAGGGGACAGACACCACCTCTTTCCCAAAGGGATTCATGCAGGGATCCTGGGAGATGGAGGGTGAAACTCAGAGATGCCAATTGCTCCTCCCAAAGTGAACCTTGCTGAGCATCTGCTAAAAATTAGCAGAGTTTCAAAATAAGCCATGGGGAGAACCCACTCTGAACGGGCTGGGATTAATGATGTCCCAGCAATGACCCAGAGAGAGAAGGAATGAGATTCCAAAGCAAAAACCTCCAGAAGGACAACGCTGGTTTGTAAGGGGGGAAAGAAAATACAATCTTCAGCAAGTTTGGGATAAAATTAGAGCTATCAGCAGTTTGCTCAGTGCAGGGAAACACGAGCTGGGATCCCTCAGTTCCATCAGAAAGGTCAGGATAAAAGGGACGCCTTAAAATCATGGCATTACAGAATGGTTTGGGATGGAAGGACCTTAAAAGTCATGGAATTCCAGCCCTGCCAGGGACCGGGGACCCCTTCCACTGTCCCAGGCTGCTCCAAGCCCGTCCAACCTGGCCTTGGACACTGCCAGGGATGAGGACATAATTTAAAAAAAAATTAAAATAAATTTAAAATTAAATTGAAAATTAAATTTTAAAATCCGGAGGGTTTTTCCCCCTCCTCTCAGCTCTGCCTCCTTGGGGTTTTTCCCAGAGCTGGCGAAGCCCTGGAGCGATTTTCCGTGGCTGCATCTTCTCACCTTCTGCGCCTCTAAAAGGGCTCATTAGCTAATGAGAATTTGGCAAATGAGGTGAATGTGACCCTAAGAAGGAAGGACAGAGGGAAAACAAACGCTCGGCATCGCCTTTGTGCTCCTTAAACAAACGCTGGGATTAGCGATAAACACGGAGGGAGCAGCGGGAACTTCAGTGGGGGGGGAAAGGGGCAAAAAAGAGGGAAAACAGGGGGGGAAAAAGAGGAAAATATATGAATGAAAGAGGGGAAAGAGAGGAAAAAAGATAAACAGGAGGAAAAAAGAAAAAGAGGAAAAAAGGAGGAAAAGGAGAAGAAAAAGAAAAAGAGAGAAGAAAGAGGAAAAAAAGAGGGGAAAAAAGAGAGGAAAATGAAGAAAAAAGAGGGGGGGAAGAGGAAAAGGAGAGGGAAAAAACAGAAAAAAGGGGAGGAGGAAAAGAGAGGAAAAAAGAGGAAAAACCCTCTGGAACAGAGCCCTGGGCTGCGAAACGCTGGAATCCCATCGGCCAATTCCCAACTTGTTCACCTTTTGTAAAAAAAAAGACCATTGACTCCAGTTTTCCCAACTTTCCAGAGCCACCAGTGAAAATTCACCCAATTCCAGGTTAATGAGGGTTTTCAGTGCCAAAAGAAGGGGCGTCTGCCATCCATGGAAAAGCTTCTTTAAGGAAGAGATGGGGAAGGTTTTTTTGGGGGGGATTATTTCTGACCCCTCCCCTGCAGCCTTTTTCTCATTGTGAAACTCCAGCAGAATGAATGTGGATGACTTCAGCCTGTGGTTTTCCAGGGACAATGATCCCACCTCTCCATCCGAGCTGGACGTTTTTCCTCCAATTCAGGGTTCGCTCTGGTTTTCGCTCCGCGCCCGGATTTTTGCTGCGCCCTTGGGATCAGCTCTGACAATGGCTGGGGACAGCTCTGGAGCCCCCCTGGCCTTGCTGGGATGGCAGGGGACAATCTCTGCTGCCAGATGTCACGGTGGGTTTGGGAAAGCCGCTCCCTTCCCACCCCGAGGGATTTGGGATCGTGTCAGGGCGTGGGAGCAGATCCCAACCAAAGCTTTGGGCTCCTTTGTGTCCCCCCTCCTGCACTGACCAGGAAATGCTGATGGGGTTTGTTTCAGAGAATTCCCAGTTTGAGGAGTCCTCTGCTCACTGCCCCAGGCCTGGCTGTGTTTGATGAGGAATTTGCAATGGGGAAAATTCCAGAAATCCCCCAGGGAAAGTCAGACCTGCCCCTGTTCAATGTGGGGACAACGACAAGGTGCTGCAAAGGGGGTTCTGAATTCCTCCCGCCCCCGGTTCTCCAAAGCAGCTCCTGAGGACTTTAGGAACGGGTTCAAGCCCCAACAATTCCAATTATTTTTGGTTCTAAGAGATGGTGTTTAAAAGGTGAGAGGTGCTGAATGTCTGTACCACAAGGAAAAGCCACAAAGCTCAGAACTTCCAGCAGAAGTTTGGATGTGTGACATTGCCAGCGCAGAAATATTCCAAACTCAGCACGCAGAAACACGGGATCATAAAATCCCAGAGTGGTTTGGGCTGGAAGGACCTTAAACCCCATCCAAACCCAGCCCTTCCATGGGCAGGGACACTTCCCACTGTCCCAGGGTGCTCCAACCCAGCCTTGGACCCTTCCAGGGATGGAGCAGCCACAGCTGCCCTGGGAATTCTGCTCCAGGGCCTCACCTCTGAGAGATGGAATTAATATTTTTAATTATTCTTATTCGGTTTCATCAAAGGAATGAAGGAAAACAGAAGGAAAGTCTTGCAAATGCTGTGCAGGGGTTGGGTTCCAGCTGCTCTGGGTTCAAGGCCAATAATTCTGGTTATTTTCTATTTTATGTTTTTTCAGCAAGGGGGGGACCTATTAAAATCTTGTTAAACACCTTTGTTCTGTCCATAAGAGCATTTTTTCCCCTTTATTGGGTTCTTCCCACATCTCCTCTGAGTGATGGTAGGAAAATCTCCCTTCTTGGTGCACATTTAATTCAACCCCTACAGACCAGCAAGGAACCTCTTCCTTTGAAAAAAAGACTAAAAATCCAACAGATTTCCAGGAACTACTTCACACTTTCATTTGGAATGCAGCACTACCAACTCTTCCATTTTATTTTTTTTTTCCCCTCCCTCCTTAAATTCTGAAATAAATCAAAACTTCAAATACAGCCCCTTAAAACTTCCAGACAAAACCCATACAACCTCCGGCTCCTCCGCCAGATATCCCTTTGCCATTCCAATATTCTCCCTCGCGATCCCTGCCAAAAACAAGAGAGCCCAGCCGCGGCCAGGAGGCCAAGATCAACCATTTCACAACATAAATCAGGGCCCAGAGGAAAACCGAGGAACAAAAGTCTCGAGTCAGAGGTTTCCAAGTGCTGCCTTCACGTTGTTCCCGGTGTTGTTCGTAGTATCCCGGCCCTGGCACGGGGAGCGAGGCTGGGACGTGGAGCTGGGAGCAGGAATGTGCTCCAGAGCCGCCTGGATCACAGGGGCAGAGCTCCAGCTGCACCTTTCCTCAGGGAAATCTGGGGCTCTTTTTTGCTGATTTGGTTTTTGAAGCGTTTCAGTCGTTGCTCTTTCCCCCTCCCAGCTCCCCCCAGTGAGGGGTTCTGGCTGCCCGAAACCCAGGACTGAGGGAAAAATTGGGAAATTTCAGCTTCTGGTGCCTCTTAGGAGCACTTTGGTTCAGAGAATCGCGGAACTGTTGAGGCTGGAGAAGACTTTGAGGCCACCACGGCCACCAGCACGTCCCCAAGTGCCACCCCCACGTGGCTTTGAAACCTTTTCCATCCCTAAAATTCTGGTGGAACTGCTGGGTCGGGGATGGACACGGGTGCAAATCCTGCTGGAAACCCCCCTGTGCCCCTCTCTGGGGATGCTCAGAGGTGCTGGAGCTCCATCCTTGACCTTGGGCATCACCCCACAGTCAGGTCCAGGCCCATTTGTGTCCCCTGAGCCCAAATCCCAGCCCCTGGATTTCCCTCTCCTTTGCATCCAAGGTTTTGGAGAACCTCCCTGAGCTCTTGTTCTGCATCTCCAGCACTTCCCTGTCCATCCCCCAGTGGAAAATCCAAGCTCAGGGAGGTTTTGGAGAACCCCTGAGCTCCTGTTCTTCATTTCCAGCATTTTCCTGCCCATCTCTCAGTGGAAAATCCAAGTTCAGGGCAGTTTTGGAGAACCCCTGAGCTCCTGTTCTGCATCTCCAACATTTCCTTTTCCATCTCTCAGTGGAAAATCCAAGTTCAGGGCAGTTTTGGAGAACCCCTGAGCTCCTGTTCTGCATCTCCAACATTTCCTTGTCCATCCCCCAATGGAAAATCCCAGCTCAGGGAGGTTTTGGAGAACCCCTAAGCTCCTGTTCTGCATCTCCAGCATTTCCCTGTCCACCCCTCAGTGGAAAATGAGGAGGTGTCAGAAATCAGCTGGACGCTGCTCCCGTTCCCTTTCCCCCACAATTAATTTGGCCCCTCTGAGCGCTGTCCCCAGGGCAGGGGTGCCACAAACTCCTCTCCCAACATCTCTCCCCATCCATCTTCTCACTTGCAGGGCCCAGCTGGTAATTAATGGTAATTCATGGGCTTGACCTAACGAGCTGTGGTTGAAGCCAGGCCTTTCTCCCTCCTTGGACAGTGGAAATGGCAGTGCCAGCACAGCCCTGCTCCCCCTCTGTTCCACACAAACTCCTGGAAACTGCCCAAGAGTTCATTAAAGCAATAATAAAGCAATAATCCCATCCCAGGCCTGCCTCAGAACGGGATTTGTCAGGGCTGGGCCCTTCAGGAGAGGCTCATTTGAAACTGTCCCTCCTTTAATGGGTTTAAGGCCGGATTAAAGCCAGGCCTGGGCTGGGATTTATTGCTCCCCATGCCTTTATTAATTGTTATTTGGGAAAGCAGGGCTGGATAAGAGGCTTGTTTATTTTGCATTTAATCCCCGCTTTGCATTTATTTCATGCTTCTCCCTTTATTGAAGGAGGCTGGGATGGGAATGAGCTCTAAATAAATGTAATTCCAGCAGAAACAGACCCACTCTTTGCCCCAAAGCCTCTCAAGTGCCCTGGAGCAGGGACAGCAGCAGGGACAGCTCGTGTTGGGCACCTGGAGTCACTGGGAGCAGCTCCTCCCTCCCATCCCATGGTTTTGATGGATTCTGGATGATCTTTGAGGTCCTTCCAAGCCAAACCACTCTGGGATTCTACAAAACCCACAGGAAGCGGTTTGTGCCACTTGTGGGTGATGTTTAAGAGAAACTGAACCAATGTTTGGGGTTTTTTTATCTCCCAGAGTTTTAAAAAAAACTCCCCAAAAATCACCTGAGTCCCATTTTTCTCTCTGAACTTCTGGTGGGGTTTCGTTTCCTTGTCCCGTTTGGGAAACAACAGAATTTGGAGATGGAGGGAGGAAAGGAGGCACAGACAAAGATAAATCCCAGGAGAATTAGGGCTGGAAAACACCTCAGAGATCATCCCAACCATTAAACCAGCAGGGAAGGGAAAAATTCCCAAAGGGAAGGGAAAAATCCAAATCTTTTGGATTTTTCAGGACAGTCAGGGTTGGTGACTGTCCCTGGAGTCCTTGGATGTGTCTGCCCCTCACCAGGCTTTTGGGGAAGGAAAACATGGATAAAATGCTCCAGGAATGGCAGGGAAATGTTGTTAAAGACTTTGGGAGCTGGAACAAAAGGTGTGGGAAGGGAAAACTCGGATGAACCGAAATCAAATTCTTTCAGGGGACAAACAAAGCAGAGCTGCAGCCAGCCCAGGAGCCCTGGGAAGGTTTTCCCCATGGGAGAACAGCCAGGACCCTGCCCTGCTCCACCCTCAAATCCAACAGCAAATCCTCAACCTTTGTCCATCTTCCTCCATCCAGACCCAACATCCACAATTTTGGACCCTCTCCCAGCAGCCTCAGTGCCCAGGGTGGTGCCCAGGGAGTCTCCAGCTCAGCTGAGCTTTAATCCCAGCTCTGGAATTCCAAATTCCTTCCTCAAGCCCTGAGCCCAGGCTGGAGCTGGTTTTTTATCTCCCTGAAAGGGAAAGCTGTGGGGCTGGGAAGGCAAAGCCACAGCAAATATTTGCAGTGGTGTCCTGAGCTGCTAAATGGACACCAGGGATATAAATGGGATTAAATGTTCACTGGGTGGCTTTGGGGAAGAGATAATTCCACGAAATGCAGTTGTCAAGGTCACCCACATGCCCACAGTGTGGAACAAGCCCAGATTTAAGCAGCTGAGCCAACCTTCATTGACATTTCCCCCTTGGTTCATTCCTTTGGCCACTCTGAGAGAAGCAAACCTGGAACTGGGACTGATCTGCTTTTCCCAAAGGGAAATCCCACAGCAGCAAAGGATCCTGAGGCCTCCAAGCAGCAAAAGCCAGGCCAGGGGAGATCCCAGAATGATTAAATCTGGAAACAACTCCTGAGACCCTCAAGTCCAACCTCCCAACATTGATCCATAACTAAACTTCCCAGGATTGTTTCAAGGATTCCCTTCCATGCAGGCTGGGATTCCAGAAGGAGATCCTCCATCCCCAAAAGCTGGAATTCCAGGAGGAGATCCCTCCATCCTCACAGTCTGGAATTCCAGGAGGAGATTCCTCCATCCCCACTTGGGCTCCAGCTGCAGCCCAAACCCAGCCCTTTTTGGGGCAGTGCCCCCCTCCAGCAGCATTCCAGCATTCCCCAGCCCCT
This sequence comes from Calcarius lapponicus, assembly GCA_039654755.1. Lineage (NCBI taxonomy): Eukaryota > Metazoa > Chordata > Aves > Passeriformes > Fringillidae > Calcarius > Calcarius lapponicus. Next base: position 11,075,742 of record JBBFKN010000011.1, read on the forward strand.
GGCACTGCCCATCCCCACACTGGATCCCTCTCTGCTCCTGCCCATGGGCACACTGCCCAGGAGCTGCAGCCAGATGGGCTCCAAAGAACTTAAAATAACCCCAGATCAGCAGGAGCCAGGAACCATCTTAGAGCAGCAGAGCCGAGCTCAGGTGGGAAATGGCCCCAGATTTGGGAGGGAGCAGGAGCTGCCCCAAGGGGCAAAACCCTCCCAGCCCAGCCCCAGCACCTGGAGCACAGCCAGAGGGACCCCAGGGGCAAATCTCGTGGTGACAGCATCCCCCAGGGACGTGGCACAGCCACCACTGCTGGCCACTGGCATGGGCTGGCTTGGAAGGGACCCTAAAGCCCACCCAGTGCCACCCCCTGCCATGGCAGGGTCACCTCCCACTGTCCCAGGCTGCTCCAAGCCCATCCAGCCCGGCCTGGGACACTGCCAGGGATGGGATGTCCCAGCTTGTCTGGGAATTCTGTGCCCACGCTCCCAGGGAAGGCAAACCCACCCACCAGGAGGGCGTGGGGGCTCTGCAGGTGAGCCCCGAGTGCCCAAAAGGAGCTCAGTGCCCCCAAAAGGAGCTCAGTGCCCCCAAAAGGAGTTCAGTGCCCCCAAAAGGAGCTCAGTGACTCCAAAAGGAGCTCAGTGCTCCCAAAAGGAGCTCGGTGACCCCAAAAGGAGCTCAGTGACCCCAAAAGGAGCTCAGTGCCCCCAAAAGGAGCTCAGTGCCTCCAAAAGGAGCTCAGTGCCCCCAAAAGGAGCTCAGTGACCCCAAAAGGAGCTCAGTGCCCCCCAAAAGGAGCTCAGTGCCCCCAAAAGGAGCTCAGTGACCCCAAAAGGAGCTCAGTGCCTCCAAAAGGAGCTCAGTGCCCCCCAAAAGGAGCTCAGTGACCCCAAAATGAGCTCAGTGCCCCCAAAAGGAGATCAGTGACCCCAAAAGGAGCTCAGTGCCCCCAAAAGGAGCTCAGTGACCCCAAAAGGAGCTCAGTGCCCCAAAAGGAGCTCGATGACCCCAAAAGGAGCTCAGTGCCCCCAAAAAGAGCTCAGTGCCCCCAAAAGGAGCTCAGTGCCCCCAAAAGGAATTCAGTGACCCCAAAAGGAGCTCAGTGCCCCCAAAAGGAGCTCAGTGCCCCCAAAAGGAGCTCAGTGACTCCAAAAGGAGCTCAGTGCCCCCAAAAGGAGCTCAGTGCCCCCAAAAGGAGCTCAGTGCTCCCAAAAGGAGCTCAGTGCCCCCAAAAGGAGCTCAGTGCTCCAAAAGGAGCTCAGTGACTCCAAAAGGAGCTCAGTGCCCCCAAAAGGAGCTCAGTGCCCCCAAAAGGAGCTCGGTGCCCCCCAAAAGGAGCTCAGTGCCCCCAAAAGGAGCTCAGTGCCCCCAAAAGGAGCTCGGTGCCCCCCCAAAAGGAGCTCAGTGCCCCCCAAAAGGAGCTCAGTGACTCCAAAAGGAGCTCAGTGACTCCAAAAGGAGCTCAATGCCCAGCGCTGCTCCCATGGGATCCTCCCAGATCCAGCTCCTCCTTCCCGAGCTCAATCCTGCCAGCCCAGCTCTGCCAAGCACCCAAAGTCTGCTTCACCAGAGAGCCGAGAACTCCAACTCACCCTCGCAGCGAGTCCTGGCCCCTTCTCCTCACCCGGCTCGGGGGTCTGTCCTCGTAGGCCGTGAATCTGTCCGTCTGCAAGTCCCCCTCGTACTGAGCCGCGGCCAGCAGGGCCGAGCAGCCCAGCAGGAGCCTGGCCAGCCACCAATCCCCCATGCCAGGAGCGCCCCGAGAGCTCTGTCCAGCTGCAGGCTCGCAGGAGGAGGAGGAGGAGGAGGATGGATTTTGGCAGCAGCCCCCGCGCGCCAAGGACCCGTCCTGGAGTTCCCTTTCTGGAAGGAAAAGAAGGGGGAAAGAGGCTTTTTGGAAGGAGTTTCTTGTTTTTGAGGTCAGGCAGGCCCACCCAGTGTCCCCAGTGCCAGTCCCCACCCCTGCCTTCCCAAATCTTTCTTTCCCAAGAGCTGGAAAGGAGGAGATGCCCCAGAGCCGTGGTTCTGCCTCACGCCGATTCTCCTGATGGAGAAACAAAGAGCGGCCAAAGTCCTCCAAGGCAAGAGGAGAACGTCAAGAAGGAGCAGCTCCTGCTCATGGGCCACCATCCCACAGCTCTGCTGTGCTCCAGGAGGTCCCAGCTCATCCCTGGATGAGGGCCACAGCTGTCCTGGCATGGGGACAGCCCCTGGCACAGCACTGAGCCCCCTTGGGATGGGGTGGGTGATTTCAGGGGGCTGAGGAGAAGGCAAGGCTGGGATCAGGAGATGAGGAATCCCAAGGGAAAGGCTCTGAAGGGGATCCCACCCTCCCAAACCCCCCCAGCTGTGCCCCTGGGGAGCCCATCCCTCCCATCCTTCCTCCTCCTCCCGGCTCGGGGGGCAGCTCTCACCTCAGCACCCCCAAAACTCGGTGCTGCAGGAATGAGGAATCCTCCTGGAACAATCTGAGCTGCGAGAGGCCCCGGGTGGGGAAGGAGAGGCCCCCGAGCCACCCCTGACTGTCCCCCCTGCTCTCCCACTGCAGCTCTCCCGGGCCAGCCCAGCCTCGAAAATCAGCCCAGACAGGACAGAAAATGTGTCTGAACCAAATAGAAAACCCCCCAACAAACCAACAAAAAAAAACCCACCAGAAAAAAGAAAAAAAAAAAAAAACCAAACCCTAAAAGTTATTAAAAATTAATTTAAAATAATTCAAAGTTCAATTTCCCTCGCGTCCCAGCTGGGAATGTCTCAGCTCTTGAGGGCAGGAATTTTTCAGGCTCTAAGGTTTCAAACGCAGGGAGTGAGGAGGGTGGGAAGGGGAAAGGAGACAAAGAAATGCCCTCCCTGCAGCCCCCCGAGCCTGGCTCCCCGCTTATCTCCAGCCACACAAAAGGCAGAGTGTTCCTTCCCTGCCCCGCAGCTCCCCAGGAAAGGGGCACATGGAGGGAAAGAGTGGCAAAAAAAATTAAAAAAAAATTTTAAAAATATATAAAATAAATAAAGAAAAAGGCACAAAAAGTTTCGCACTGCAGCGATTTAAAGCGAAGGAATTCCAGCTGCATCCATTTCCCGCGGGGGGATGAGGAGCCTGACAAATGATCGATACACGGGACATTCCCGGAGAGCTCACACAGGCATGGAAAAGTCATTTACAGCCGCCAGAGAGTCGCAGCTTCAATGGAATAAAAGCCTCCAAAAAGTTCTTTGCAGCGCTGAGAAATTCCAGCAAACCCCACTTGTGAGAAAGACACTGAGAAAGCAACGAGAGAATCGAGCCCTAAAAAAAAAAATCAGATTTTAAACCCGGTTGGGAAGGAAGCAGGAAAACATTTCCAAGGCAAGGCTGTGAGTGTGAAATAGATTTTTAAAAAATGTGCGAGACACAATCAAAGAGAAAGAGATAAAGAGGAGAGAGATCAGCTGAGCGGTGAAATACCTTCGAGTCCTGGGGATGCGCCCAGAGCTCCTTTGTTTAGCGGAGGTCTGGGCAGGACAGGAGGAGTGCGAGGCTCGCTCCTGGGCAGAGCAGAAAAGGTGCAGCCCCAGCCAGGCCAGGGGGAGGGCCCGGGCGGTGGGAGTAGCTCAGCCCAGCATCCTCCAGCCAAAACCCTCCGAGGAGGGGCTGGGGGAGCGCTCGGCTCCGCCGGCACCTCGGGGAAAGCTCCGAGCCCCAATTTCGGCTCCGGACACCCGGGGTTAATTAGGGTTCAGCCGTGATTGCGGGGAAAGCACTTTTCTGGTTTTGCCCCTGAAGTGTAACTTTGCCCAAAACATGGATTTTTGAAGGAGTAGGTGACCCAGCCCAGGATCTTCACACCCAAAAGTTACCTTGGCCAGGATCTTCACACCCAAAGTTACAGAGGAGAAAAACCATGAAGGTTAAGAAGCGTTTTCTCAAAAGAAATCGCTTTAAAAAGAAAAGCTGATGATGCAGATGTTCAGTCTTCCTTCTGAGGAAAAGCTTTGTCAGTTGGGAGTTCAACTCCACTCTTTGGCTCTGTGGAAAACAACAAAACAATAAAACCAAAAGCTCCCAAACTTTCCTCTGCCTCTTGCTGTAGGCTTCATGGCCGATGGCTTTTCTTCAAATAGAATGAAATGCACATAAATCCTCTCTCTGCTCCGTGCCGCTGCACACCCACGGCTTTTCCCAGGGGCGCAAGCCCAGGAACCTGCTGGGAAAGCCCAAATCCGGCTGATCTCCAGCTCCGAGGCACCCAGAGGAGCTCCTGCACCAAAGGGAGAGCCGAGGACTGCCCAGGGTGACCCCACATTGCTGCAGCCCCGTCCCCTCCTGAGCCATCGGCTCCATTCCCCAGTCCCAGGAGAGCCGAGCCCTTCTCCCCCGCTCCCTCTGGAACCCTGGGCCCTGCTTTGTTCCCTGCCCTGCTCCCGGCCAGCCCCTGCCGGCTCCGGAGGGCTCAGGAGAGGCTCGGCCTAATTAACAGCAGCCTAATTAAGAGCGACCTTGCGGGATGCCTGGGAAAGGCAGAGCTGGGGATGGAGCCGGGCAGGGAAAGCAGCTCTGCCAGAGGCAATTCCCACTGCAATTCCCATTCCCACGCCACTTCCTATTTCCTATTCCCATTCCCATCCATCCCATTCCCACTCCCACTCCAGTTCCTATTCCCATTCCCATTCCCATCCATCCCATTCCCACTCCAGTTCATATTCCTATTCCAATTCCTATTCTTATTCCCATTCCCACCTCATTCCTATTCCCACTCCCATTCCCACTCCCAGTCCCATTCCATTCTCACTCCAATTACTATTCCCATTCCATTCCCATTCCCATTCCCATCCATCCATCCCATTCCCATTCCCATTCCCATTCCCATTCCCACTCCTATTCCTATTCCTATTCCCATTCCCATCCATCCCATTCCCACTCCAGTTCCTATTCCCACTCCAATTCCTATTCTTATTCCCATTCCCATTCCATTCCCACTCCCATTCCTGTTTAGATCCACCTGGGAAGGGCAGGACTGGGACATCCCATGGGGAAAAAGAGCCAGGAAAGACCCAAAAATGACATTTTCCTCCCCCTGGAGGAGAGAGGCCCTAAACCCAGCTTAGGCTCAGCTCAAGGAGCTGTCACAAACTGCCCAGGAAGGGTTTCACGCCTTAATGAGTGCGCCTTAATGAGTGAAGCACAGTGGAAGAATGCTTGTAATTAATTATTATTGTTATTAATTACACGCTTGGAGCAGAACCTGCAGAGTAATTGAGTTTTCTGCTGCCCTGAGCAGAGTGAGAAATGAAGAAAAAGGAGGAGTCATTTAGGGGTGATTTGATGAATGTTTTAGTTTGACCTGAACATAGAATTTTATTTTAGATAGCACAAATTTGGTTTCAAAGGGCTTTTAATTAATTTTCAATTCTTGTATTTATTCAAACTCCTAAAATGTTGTTTGGAAAAGGAAAAAGCACAGCCTATAACTTCACCATTAATGAAATCAAATATTTGCAGATGATTCATTATCTGTCCAAACCATTTAACAAACCCAGAATGCATTTATGAGTTTTCCCAGTTTGGATTCAGGAATTTTTGCCATGTCTCCTGTGCAAGCAGGTGGAACTTTGAGCAATAAATCGTGCAAGTGAGGGCAGAGAAAAAGATCCAATCTCCTCATTTTGGGGAGCTCCAGGCAGCACATGGAAAATCCTGGGGGGAAATGGGATGAGACCCTCATTCATTAAATGTCTTTGGAATCATGGAAATGCCCAGGGGAGGGGGCTTAAAGCTGCTTTAAAAGTTGTCAAAGTCAACATTTTAATGCTCAGCAAGCTCATGGCACTTTTCTCTGGGAGGAAAGGATACCGGGAATTGGGATATCGGGAATTGGGATATCGGGAATTGGGAAGTCAGGAATTGGGATATTGGGAGTTGGGGAATCAGGAATTGGGAAGTCAGAAATTGGGATACCAGGAATTGGGATATTGGGAATTGGGATATCAGGAATTGGGATATTGGGAGTTGGGGAATCAGGAACTGGGGTACCAGGAACTGGGATATCAGGAATTGGGAATTCAGGAATTGGAAAATCAGGAATTGGGAATTCAGGAATTGGGAATTCAGGAATTGGGAATTCAGGAACTGGGATATCAGGAACTGGGAAATCAGGAATTGGGAATTCAGGAATTGGGAATTCAGGAACTGGGAAATCAGGAACTGGGATTGTCCAGCTGGAGAAGTGGAGCTTGGGGTGGCCCAGTTGTGGATTTTCAGTGCCAAAAGAAACACGGGGAGGGACTTTGGGCAGGGGATGGAGGGCACAGGGAATGGTTTTCCACGGACAGGGAGGGATGTTGGGATGGAATTCCTCCCTGTGACGGTGGGAGGGGCTGGGATGGAGTTCCCAGAGCGATCCCTGGAATGCCCAAGGCACAGGGGAGGTGTCCCTGCCACGGAAGGGGAGGGAGGAGATGAGGTTTAAGTTCCCTTCCAACCCAAATCATTCCGGAACTCTTTGATCTCCCAAGTGTGACAAGAGCTGGGAATTTGGGTGTCAGCCCTGATTCCTTCACCTCTTCCCTTCATTTCTGCATCAAAGCTGAGCTGGTTCAGCCCCCTCAGGGCCTGTCAGGAACCCCCAGCAAAGCTGCCTGAGAGCCCCTTGAACTTTTCCATTCCTGCCTTTATTAAAAGTGTCACCTAAAAGCTGCCTGGGCTAAAATTAGCCCGTGTTGCTTCTGCCAGGGTGACACAATGCTGTCAGGGCAGCAACAGCTCTGAACCGTGATGTCATCTCAGAAAAAATCAGGGGAAAAAAGAGCAAAAAAGCAAATCCAGGCTCTTGCGCTGCAGTCCTTGCAGAGAGCAGGGTCAGGGAATGTGGGATGGACGCTGCCCACGCTGCCCACACTGCTCAGAGAGCAGGGAAAGGAGGGATTTATTCATGGGAAGGGGCTAAAAGGGGCTGAGGGGGATGAGGACACGTTGGACCTGCACTGCTCAGGATTTCCAGAGCCTCCCCATGGAATTTCAGGAGGAATTGGAGACCAGAAGTGGCAGCGAGCAGCACAGGAGGCACCAGAGGCACTCAGGAACCAGCCCAGACAAAGCTTTCCTCAGGGAAATTGTTCCACAGCATTAACTCCTTCCCTGGCTTTTCCCAGCCCCACACACAACCAGATCAGGCTGGTTTCTCCTCATCCCTGATAATAAATCAACAATCAGCCTGATCGATTATTGATTATTGTCAATAATCACCTTCCTGCCTCACCTTTGGCTCAGTCCACTGACCCCTGCTTGCCAAAAACACATTTAAAAAGTCTTCTGCGGACACGAGGGCTCCTGAGGACTTTCCAAGCCGGGGAATTCAGAGGATGAGCCCAGGTGATCCCAAGGATGGGAATTATCCCATCTCCTGGCAGCAGGGAATACCTGGGATGAGCCACACAAATCTGCTCCTGCACCTTGGCCAGATGTCCTTAAAATGTACCAAAAAAAAATAAAAATCCCCAAAGCAAAAAACATCCCAAGGGATGGCTGTGGCAGCCACAGCTCCTCTGGGAATCCATCCCAGGGAGGAATTCCTGCCCCTGCATTCCCTGGGGATTCACTGGGATGAGTCTGTGCCCATCCCAACGCTTTGGGTTTGGACAGGACCAGGGAGCTCGGAGTGACCTCAGGGCTGGGGGCAAAGAGCCAACAGAATTCCCTAAATCCTCACGGGCTCCTGCCATTCCCAGGGCTGGAGAAAGCCCCGAATTTTCCCCACCCGTGGGAGGAATGAGGGATTCAGGGCTGTGGGGCCGGGGCCGAGGTGCCACCGGCGCTGGGTAACGTTTCCAGCCCCCGAGCTTGTGACCAGGCTTGCAACATTCCTTTTGTTTTCTAGGAATTCGACTCCACCAAGGAGGGAAACCACAGGGAAATTGTTTCAGTGTGTGCTCTGGATTTGGGAGAGGAGGGATGGGGCCGAGGGATGATGTATCACACGCGGCTCCACGGCCAAGAGCTTTAGAAAAACACCCTTTGCTTTAAACCCGGGGAAAAGGGACTTTTTCCCTCTTTGGCTTGGCAGGGGCTGAGCCCAGGCAAGGGGAGATCAAAGCCAGGCCAGGCTGCTGCGAAAAATCAAGCCCTGGACATTTATTAAGATTTTATTCATAAAAAGCCCTGCTCGGAGTGCAGTGGGATTTCGCTGTGGAACTTTTGACACGGGAGCTGCCTGATTTAGAAGGAAAATTGCCTCTTTCTCCTGCCAGCAGTAAGGTGATCCCTCCATTTCCTGTGAAATTCCAAGCAGGGATACAAACACCTTTCTTGTTGCCCTCAGGTGGGCTGGAGGCACATCCAGCCCTGGTTCCTGGGCTCTGCAGCGTCCCCACCACCTCCCCAGGCAGATGTGGCTCTCCCCAGCACATCTGTCTGCTCCAGCCCCACCTTACTCCCTTTGCCCTCGGCCGAATTCTGAGTTTCACGTTTTCCAAGGGTTTTTTCGTGGCTCTTTTCTCCCCTTTGTGTGATCTGCAGCGCAGGAGTTTGGCTTGGCAGCGGGGCTGGAGCAGATGGAGAGGCCTGGCCCGGCTCCCCAGATCCCAGGAGCTCCTGCTCGGTGCCGTGGGCAGCATTTCCAGCCACTCACTGCCTGGATCTGCCAAGGCAGAGCCTAAAAAAATCACTTTCAGCTAGAGGAGCTGGAATTTTCTTTAGGACAAATGGCCACACGAGCACCCTCCCCCTGTGGAAGGTGAGAATTCCACGTGAGCTGATTTCCAGGGAAAACAAAAGGGTAATTTCAGGGAAAGCTGGAATATTGCTGTCCCTTCCTACAGCTCAGTTTGGAGAAACCCTGGGATGGTGAACCCACACTGGATCCTCATGAGGGTGAGGATGGGCCAGAGCTCTGCACTCGCCTTCCAAGCACACCCAGGGCATGAGCAGGCACAGGTTGGAGCCATTTCTCATGGAAAAGATCCTTCAGAGGAGGAAAAGCCACGTCCATGCCCAGGAATGTGGTGCCCAATCCCTGCCCAGAGCATCAGGAGGAGCAAAGGAACGAATCCACAGGGGTTGGAGAGGTCCAGGAGGGGAGCAGAGGACAAGGACGGCACCCCAGGGTCACTCACAGGTCTCTCCCCATCGCCCTCAGCTGAGCGGGGCCCTGTGGTGAAGCAAAAATGGGGAAAGAAAGGAAAAATATTGGAGAAAACCACCAAAATATCCACCTTGTTTGGTGTGGGGAGAGCCCTTCCTTTGACAAGCAGGTGGGCTCACAGCTCAGGAATTCAGGCAGGAAGAGGAACATGGGAACAGAGAGACAAGAGGTGCTGGATGCTGCATGGAAAATCTGCTGGGATTTCAGCAGGATGGGAGAACAGCTGTGAGCAAAGGCTGAGGAGCTGCTGACAGGGGGTGATTCAGTGAAAATCTGTGTCCTGTCAGGGTTCCTGAGGCCTGGATCAGCCTGATTCCCCCGGCTTTTCCTCTCAGGAGAGGGGCTCCGTCCCTCTGGCCATGGTGGTCGCACAGAGGTGAGGGTGTCCCACACAGGGATTGCACTGGATGAGCTTGGAGGAACCCAAACCACCCCAGAATTCCAGGCTAAAGGGGCCATTTAATCCAGGGCTGGGCTCAGTGGTCCTTGGGGGTCCCTTCCAGCCTGGAATATTCTGTGATTCCACAGCTCACCAGCCAGGCTGAGCATCAGGGTGGGGTGGCTCCTCTGTAACTCTCCTCCAAGGTTGGATTTGCTGCTGCCCCAAGGACACCCAGGGGGTTTGATTTGCTCCTGGTGCAGCATCAGCTGGTAAATGCAAACCCTCTCAGCTCTCCTCCTGCTTGGACATCCCTCCCTGTGCTGGGATTCTCCCCTGGAAGGGGCAGCACAAGGAGTGTTTGCATCTCCAGAGCTGCCAGACCACCCAGGCAAGGCTGGAGCTGCCCCAGCTCAGCCTGTGTGCAGCAGCTTGGCCATGGCACAGCTGCAGCCCAGGGCCACAGAAACACTGGATTTTGCTGCCCAGCAGCAAATCCAGCCCCGTGGCCTCCCTGGGATGCCTCAAATGCTGGAGCAGAGCCCCTCTCTGCCATTCAAAGGAAGAGGGGAACAAATTTCATCCGATTGAGCCCAAGGACAGCTGTCCTGCCCTGCAAAGATCACCTCATGGATGATATCCAGGTCCCAAACTCCCTTCCTGCCCCAGCTGGGGCTCACATCTCTTGAGCAGGCCATGGAGGACTGGAGGTCTCCTGTTTCCAGAGGTTTTTGTCAGTTTTTATCAGTTTTTATCAGGTTTTATCAGGTTTTATCATGTTTTTATCAGTGTTTTCCTAGACCAGTCAGACCAGTACCCATCCAGACCCTCAGATTTATCCCAAACCTGAGGGTCTGGATGAGTATGGTCTGAGTGGTCTAGGAAAAATCCAAAACCTTCAGGACACATTTGAAAGGAAATCCTGGAAAACACTGCGAGACCCCCAAAAGGGATGGGAAGAAATTGGTGCGCAGCAAAACCTGGGATCTGCTGGGATCACTTCCTGCACCAGGATGGAGGGGTTGGGTTTGATCCTGAAGGTTCCTTCCAACCCAAATCCCTCTGGGAGTCTGGGATTCCACAATTCCTGTCATTCCAGGAGATCTGTGCAGCCTCCTCTCAGGAAGCACACACAGCAGAGCCTTTGTGTCTGAGCTGCTTGGCAAAGACCCTTCCACGTCCCCCGGGGGAGTTGCATCATTATTTTGTTGCCTTGCAGGCATTATTAATATTCCAAGGTCTGGGGAAGGAGATTTTCCTTTGGAATCCTTTGGCTCTGCCTGTCGGGGTCGTGTGAGAGCTGGAGTCAGCCCCTCAGTGATGTCACCCTTGGCCAGGACACCCCCAGTGTCCCCAGCCTGTCCTGCAGGGTCCCTTTCCCAGCTCGGGGCGATGAGGGAACAAACCCAGAGCCAGCAGAAAATCTGTTTCCTGTGAATATTTACAGATTGGAGGGAACAGTTCAGCTCTGCCTTCCCTGGGAGGTGCAAACCCCTTTTCTCCTGCTCCCTCTGCCAGCCAGGACCCAGCAGCAGGAGCAGATTTCCCTGGGTGCCAACAGCTCCAGGAGTCATTCCCTGGAAAAGGCCACTCCTGGCTGGCAGCTGAAATGGAGCAGGAGGTGGATTTGGCCTCTCAGGGCTGTGGGGGGAGCAGGAATTCTGCCAGGAAAGGTGCTGGTTTTTGTTGGCTCCTCTCCCACCAATCCTTATTTTTGGGATGCGTTCAAGGCGTTCACCAGGAGGAGGAATTAAAAGGCTGAAGGAACAGAGTGACCATGAAATCCCACAGGCTGAGAATCCACCTTGGGCTGTTCCTAAACTGTCCTGGAGGGACAGGACACGGGGAATGGCTTCACGTGGACAGAGGGGATCTGGGGAGGAATTGTTCCCTGTGAGGGTGGGGAGGCCCTGGAATGGAATTGTCCATGGCAGTGTCCACAGCCAGGCTTGGAACAGCACAGCAAAAAATGCCCAGGTACTGCTGGGAACATTTGCAGACCCCAAACTGGAGAGGTTTTCCACAGGGATAAGGACAGGGCCATCAAAGGGGCCCAGAAGTTGTAAAACAGCTCCAAAAGGGATCAGAAAGTCCCTGGTCCCAGGGCTGGCAAAGCTGAGGGAGCCACTTTATCACTAAAGGAATAATTAGAGGGATGACTTGATTGCCAGGCATGGATAACACTGGAGAAGGAGAATATGGGGATAGAAAAAAACCCTTTATCATTGGGGGGGAAAAAATATCCTCAGCTGGATGCCAAGACCAAGGATTCCAAATGAGAAATAAGGAGGGAAGGTTTAACAGCACCTGGTCTGTGGAAGGTGTCCCTGCCCATGAAATGGGAGCAGCTTTGAGGGCACTTCCAAGATAAACCAGCCTGGGATTCGCAACCAGATGCCCAGGAAATCATGGATGGCCAGTCCTTGGCGTCCTGGGCACGCCTGATGTCCTGCAGGAGGAGAGGCACCGGTCAGAGGGAGGGAATGGGCTCAGGACCAGGAAAAAATGGGTGAAATTCTGTCATCTCTGGGATCTCTGAGGTCACTCTCCATGATGTAATGTCCCTTCTCTGTCACCACGCAGGTGTCACCACACCTGCTCACTGGACAGGGGATGATTCCCAGTCCTTCCCAGTCCTCCCCGGGGCTGTTCACCCACGTGGAAACAACGACCACAGCACTGCCAATTGCAGCTAAAAATATCCCATTACCCATTTCCCCCGAGACTCCTCCTCTGAGCCTTCTTCCCGGGGCATTCCTGCCCAAATCTGAATCCAAACGTCACCACCCAGCTCCCCACGGACGCTGTGCGCGCTCCTTGTGCCCAAATGTCTCCAGCCAGGCCAAGGACTCTGGGCAAATCCCAGACCTGGCCCTTCTCCTTTCCTGGGAAGTCTCCAGGGAGCTCCACACTCGTTTCCAGGATGATCTCCTCCTTTAAGGAATGTCTGGTGGGTGCTGCAGACCCCACAAGAGGAGGGGGGTGTTTCAATCACCCTCTGAGCCTCCCTGGGTGAGGCAGGATCGCTCCAGGCCCTCAGGAATATCCAGGGAATATCCTCAATCCACACTTCCTACAATGAGCCACGTGGGACAACTTTCTCCTCTCTTCCCACTCTGGAATTTTCCTTTTCCCTTTTCCCCTGTGCCTTTCCTCCTTTCCCAGTCTCCCACACCTCCCCGGGCGCTCCTGCAGGGTCGGTGCCTCTCCTGCCGGTGTGTGCAGGTTTCCTGGTGCTGCTCACAGGAGACATGAGTTCATCCAGGCTCCCTCCTAATCATTCCCAGGCATGGAAAAAACCCCCTCACACCCCCGAGGAGAACATAAACATGGACGGGATGTGCACAGCTTATGGAGACGGGACTATGGGAAACACATGGTTCCAGTTTAATAAAACTCTTACATTTCCAGGGCCTTTTCGGTTTTTTGTTTTTTGTTTTTTGGTTTTTTTTTTCCTTTTTTTCCCCCCCCCATTTTATGGCTTGTTACAGAGCTGGGAATAGCAGGGCTTGTTTTGTTGTTCTTGTTGTGTTTTATGAGGACAATGCCTCGTCCAGAGCTCCAGACATCAGATTCTTTTTGGGGGGAAGATAAAGCTTCCGGCAAAAGCTCCTGGCTCCCGCCCAGGTCTCCCTTAACTCCTTCTGGGAATGCTCAGGGTCTGACAGCCAGGGATGGGGTGGTCAAGAAGCCCCAGATGCTCGGAAATATTTGATCTAATCTTGCTCCTTAACTCATTTCAGCCCCTCAGTCAGATTCTTCCATTCTCTCTTTGTGTTTTTCCGGAGGGATTTGGGGTGCAGGGAAGGAGTTTGCCTGGCTGGGGCAGAGGAAGGGGATGTGGGGCATGAAGGCACATTTGGGTCATAAATCACAGGATCCCAGGATGGTTTGGGTGGAAAGGACTTGAAGGATTATCCAGTCCCACCCTAGAGATTCCTGAGCATCCCTCCTCCCATTCCTTGTTCACAGCCGGGTGCTGGATTCCAGCTGCTTGGTGAAGTGAATGAGTGAAGGAAGGAGGAAAATCCAAGCAAGATCCAATCCCAGAGCTTTGGGACTGCCAGGGCCTTGGAGGGGATCACAAGTTCCTCCCTCACAGCAAAGGCTGGATCCACTTTTCCAACCATTCATTTTGTGTGTGTGTGCATTCTCCAGGGAAAGGAATCAAATCAGGCTCAAAGTCAACACAACCCCAGGGTCTGAATCCTTCCCAGAGGGAGGGTGGAACCTGGAAAATCCTTGGAGATTTCTGCTCACTGCCATTCCACGGAGGCAGCTTCTGCAAGACCTCTGGCCCCCACCAAAGGCTGTTTTTTCTGATCCTGTTTTATTCCTGTTGCAAGGAGTGGGGAAGTGACTCTGCTCATGTTTTCCCCATCACTACAAAGAAGAGCCCTGGAACAAACCCCAAACGCTCAGCACTGCCTGGGAAAAGGGAGAGGAATCCCACAAGGAACAATCCTTAGGCTGCAGGAGCTGGAAAAGGACTCAGATCCCATCCCAGCTCTGCTGATTCCCTCAGGATTTTCCTGTCCTGCGGCACCTCCAGCTCTCTGGGATGTTCAGCCCTGTGCTCCTTGTCCATCCCAGCCCCTGGCTCTCCCCCTTCCCTCTCCCCTCCTGCGCTGGACACTGCTGTCCTTATTTTGTTATTAACCAGAAAATCCCATTTTCTGCCGGCTGCAGGGGAAAGGTTTGGTGGGATGAGAGGGAAGGGGATAAAGGGAGGGAAGCACTTGGGGGGAAATGCGGAGAGGCAGGGGGCTCCAAGCCCCAAACACCGCCGGGACACCGAGGGCTGCTGTGCCACAGCAGCATCCTGAGAGACCAAAGTGCAGGGAAACGGGGCTGCTCCCGCTCTCAGCGCACCAGGAGGCTCCTGCCCACTTCCTAGAACATTCCTGGAACTGAGGAGCGCAGAGGTGCCGCTCTCCAAAGGCGTCACGTTCCCTGTGCGGAGCTGCCCCGGCGCTGAGCTCAGGCTCTGCTCTGCTCCCAGCCCAGGACGGATTCCAGGGCCTTGGCTCCTTCCCCACCTTTGGATGTGCTGGAGTCGGGCTCAGCTCTGCTCCCTCTGTGCCTGGGACTGAGCACAGCAATCCTGCTGCTCTTCCAGCGGGAGAGGCACAGAGGGACCTGGGACAAGGGATGGAGGGACGGGACACGGGGAATGGCTTCACACCGGCAGCAGGCAGGGCTGGATGGGATTTTGGGAAGGAATTCCTGGCTGGGATGGAATTCCCAGAGAAGCTGTGGCTGCCCCTGGATCCCTGGAAGTGCCCAAGGCGAGCTTGGAGCAGCCTGGGACAGTGAAAGGTGTCCCTGCCCATGGCAGGGGGTGGCACTGGATGATCCTTCAGGATCCTTCCAACCCAACCCATTCCATGATAAATCGGGAATGTGAAAAAATACAACAAATACAAACCACAGCCTGACACAAAGAGATTGTGAAAGGGTCACTGGGATGCTGGGAGAGGGAGCTGGGACAACCAAAGTGCTGCAGGGATCAGAGCAGCTCCAGATTTCAGGTTCACAGGCAATAGAGCAATCAAAATCCAGTTGGGTTCAGCGACTGGCTTGGAAACCTCCCAGGAATCTCTGGTTTCAGGCAAGTTGGAAATAAAACAAACTATTCTGATGGTATTCAGCCTCTGTGTTCAGACAAAACTCAGCAGCCAGGGAGCCTGAACTTGCTGTTTTTGCAGCAGTTTTTCACAGTCCAAGGATGCTGTGTTTCTGGTCAAAGCTGATCCCAGTTTTTGGACTATTCTGATGTAAATTATCCATGCCAGCTACCGAGGCTGGGATCAGGCTCTGGGGGTGGTACTGAGGACACAAACACTGAGACCCCACAGAGGACAGCAGGGAAATGGGGGGATTTGGAGCCCAGGAGCACTGGGAAAGTCCTGCCCAGTGCCAGGAACATCCCATGAGGGTGAACCATTCCCTGCCCTCCACCCCAACCCCTGACACAGCTCCAGCCATTCCCTGGCTCCTGCCCCTGCTCCCACAGGGAAGAGATCAGCGCCTCTCTCAGGAGGAAGGGAATTATTAAACACCCCCAGCAGTCACCTTGTCTGAGCTCCAAGCCACCCCTTCACCTGCTGCCACTGTCCCTCTGTCCCCAGACAGGACTCTGGGAATGCTCCCAGCCCAGAGCACTGCCCTAAGCTGCTTTAATTAACCAGAGCCGTGTTCAATTCGGGAACAGCTCTGGGTTGCCCCATCCAACCTCTGGGCTCCTCCTCCTCACATTCCACGGGGTCCCTTCTCCCCTCAGGAGCCATTCCAGGCCTGAGGCACCCCGGGACAGGGACAGGGATGGTGACGTGTCCAGCCAGTCCAAACAGACGTGGAAATGGTGCTCCCAAGAGGCTCGGAGGAGACACGCCTTGAGAATGTGCCTGAGCAAGGCTGAGATAAATCAGGAAAAATCGGGATGAATTGTGCACCTGAGCAAAAGGCTGATGGAGGGAGTTCTTGGCTCACACTTCAGGAGTTTTTTCCGCGGTTTGTCACTGGTACCCTTAACACGTGGAAGGTGGAAAATGCATCTGATATCTAAAACAAATCTGCGTTGTTATTACATGGTTCTGATGCGGAGGAATCCTTAAATCACCTCCAGTGAGAGAGGCTTTAATTCAGCTTCTTTATCCAGCTTCCCTCGTCCATGGAGAACTCTTCCAAGTGGGGTCCGGATCCGTCAGGAGGGAGAACTCACGCTGGAGGAAGTTGTTTGGAAAAAAACATAAGAGCTATAACAGTCCTGGAAATTCTGAAATGCAACCACCACCCACACATGCACAGATGGACACACACTGAGAACCTCCAATGCAGAGGAAAATCGAGATATTTTAGAAATAGCACTGACATTTAGAATCCCAGAATGGTTTGGGTTGGAGAGACCTTAAAGATTATCCCATCCTAGCCCCTACCATGGGCAGGGGCACCTTCCACTCTGCCAGGTTGTTCCAAGCCCTGTCCAGCCTTGAACACTTCCAGGGATGGGGCAGCCACAGCTTCTCTGAGCAACTTCCCCCAGTGTCTTCAGCAAAACCAGGCTTTTGTTTGAACCTGGCAGAAAAGAAGAAAAGAAATAAAAAGGAGAGGTGTGAAAACCCAAGAGTTACAGGTGGACAAAACTGATGAGACTGAAATCCACCGAGATCCTCCCACTGATGGGGAACAGATGCCACAGAGAAAGTGCAGTCAGAGGGATGGAAAAGGATGTTTCCCGAGTGCCTCATTCCCTGCAGCTCCAGGAGGAGTTAAATCCATTCATGGACTCTTGGAATGGGTTCCACTATTCCGTCACAAAATGAGACCCAGCCTCATCCCGTGTCCCAGTCATTTTTTCACCTCTAAACTGACTGAGAGATGCCATCAAAAACCACTCCAAAGTTATTTTCCAAGCTCTCAGCTCAGGGATGTTGAGTTTCTCTTCACTAACAATGGAAAGAAACTCCACAGAAATTCCTGACTGGCACCACTCCAAATTCAGCCATATTCAAACTCGGACATTGAAGATTGTAAACCCCCAAAAAATCCCATCTCCAGGAGACTCTAAATTAAACAAATTTCAGGATGCCTCCTGCATGTCCCTGCTGCAAGAGGAACATCTGTTTCCTATGGAGTGGGAGATATCCTCTGATTGAATCAGGTTGGGGAGATTAGAAGGATAATGGGAGCCATTTGCAAATTCCCACTTTCCTAAAACTTCTCATTCCCACTGCTGCTGGACACTGGTGGGATCTCCTGGAGCTGTCCATGTGGTGGGCAAGACAGTGGATGTGTGCTCTAATTCAGCCTAAATATCCAAACCAGGTTAAAGCAGACCCATGGCTCCATAAACCTCATTTGGAGAGGGCTGGAGAATTCTGGTGCCTCAAGCGAGGGGCTCCAGATGGGACAAACTCCCCAAAACACCTCGGAATGAACCAAATCACAAAACACCCATCCCCATTGAGGCTGGGACAAAGTCCCCTGATGGATCAATGCGCTGGCTTCCATTCCAAAAGGAAAATATGGCCCTAAAGCCACCCAGCCCTTCTGCTCCTTTTGGGCCTGACCCAAATCTGCACCTCCCCTCCCCCTGCATTTCCCCCCGACACACCTTTCCTTCCACTGGAACATAACCCCAAATAAGATGTTGGCCTGACATGAAAGGAAAATGTATAAATATTTTTAAAAAGAGAAGAATTCCTGCCTCTCCACCAGTTTGCTCCAACTAATAGGTTTCAGATGTCTCACATACTTCATTCATTCAGCCCCATTCAGTCTCCTAGGAGCCCCCGCTGTATTTATTAAACACAGCAATTGTGGAATGTTCAGCACTTACAGAATCAAACACACCATTTTTTTCTTTTTTTCCCCCCCAAAAAAGTGTAATTAGAAAGCTTTGTGAGTGACCTAAAACCATCATCCTGGTTCCAATCCTGGTGCCCACTCCAGCATCCTGCAGCTGTCCCAGACGCCTTGCCATGGTTTAACCCTTCCTGGCTGCCCAAGAACACTTTTTCTGGGGAGTTTTATCCTCAGCAGGATGATTTCCCTGCCGTGCTGGAGCACCTCCTGCTCACTGTGTTGTTCCTGAACGTGTTCTTTTGGACACTTGGCTCTCACATCCAACTTGTCTCCGCAGTCTCGGCAGCTCTTCCCACTCTGGAGGCGCGAGGCGAGGCTGGAATCCTGCAGGATGCCAGCGCTAATTTCAGCAGCACGGAGCTGGAGAACACGAGCTCTTTCCTAGAGGGATTCAAATGGAAGCAGACACAAGAGCAGAGCCATTTCTCATTCCAGAGCTGGCAGGGAGAGCCGAGGAGGATGTCTGGGCTGCAGAGGCAGGACGTGGGGTTGGTTCCAGCGCCGGTGACCTGCCAGAGCTGGGGGACTGCTCCGAAGGGTTTGCTAGAGTCTGGCACTGGCCCAGGCCTTTTTTTGGGGAGAGACACATGAAAAGCAGAGCTGAGAGGGGACGTGAGGCCCTGAGCCTGGGCTGGGACCATCTGGCAGGAGGCAGCGGCGGAGGAATGGCCTTTGCTTGAGGCCACAACCAGTTCATGCAGCTGCTGAGTTCTGTCGGTCTGGAGTGCTCCAACAGGAGGTCACGGCCCCCAGCCAGCCTCCCTTGGACCAGCGGCTCCATCCCAGCCTCCCTTGGACCAGCAGCTCCATCCCAGCCTCCCCTTGGATCAGCAGCTCCATCCCAGCCTCCCCTGGGCCTCAAAATCCATCCCAGTCTCCCCTGAACCAGCAGCTCCATCCCCTGAACCAGCAGCTCCATCCCCTGGGCCAGCAGCTCCATCCCCTGAACCAGCAGCTCCATCCCCTGGGCCAGCAGCTCCATCCCAGCATCTGCTGGACCAGCAGCTCCATCCCAGGAAGGGAGCACAGCCCAGCCCTGCACACCCATCCTGGGCACACCAAGCTCTTCCCAAAGGTGTGGTGGTTCATTTCCCCCCCTTTTTTGGGCTGCAGAACCCCTGCCCCCATGGGAGATCCCTGGTTGATGGGAACTGTGCTGCTGTCACTGTTTCCACATTACTGCCCACTTCAAAGAGCCCTCAATGAGCCTCGTCCCAGACACTCCCAGGGGAGCTGTTGGTTTCCAGGCAGGATCCCTGGTTATTGGTCCCACTGCAGGAGGCTGTACGGGAAGGGATGAATCCCCGTGGCTGTAAAACACCAAATGTGCTGAGAGCCACTCCAGAGCCTCCCAAAGCCTCATTACAGCACTGGGTAATTAAAGTCCAGCTGTCACAGCCTCTGCCTGGGCACAAGGGCAGCTCCTTGCTCTGACCACCTCCAGGGGTTCCCAGTTTTCCTGTGCTTTCGCCATCTCATTGTACAAGGAAAAACACCTCTGCAAACCCTGGTTCCTGGAATTTGCAATTTGCTCTGGCCAGGGAATGGTCGCATTCCCAAGGCTGCCAGAGCTCCAGGAGTGTTTGGGCAATGCCTGAGGCACAGGGTGGGATTGTTGGGGTGTCTGTGCAGGGCCAGGACTCTGATCCTTGTGGATCCCTCCCAGCTCAGGACGTTCCATGGTTCTACAATTCCGTGACTAATTAGCAATCCAGGTTAATTGTCTGGTGGGGACAGACCCTTCCAGAAGGACCATTTCTACTTGTGCAGTGTCTCCACACCCCCAGGAGCGCAGCTGGGACTGGGATATCCCAAGCAGTGCCAGGTATCCCTCTCTTCCATCAGCATCCTCACCCCCACCAGATCCCATCTCCTCTCTTCAGGGCTTTGCCGACTTGCAGGGAACTCCCAGGCAACTCCTGCAGCTTTGTGAGAGTGCAGCACCTCACATCCAACTCATCCCAAGCTTTAGGAAACCCCAGGGATCTGAGAGTCTGGATTCAAGGATCTGGGACAGGAACCCATGGAGCAGCCCGACCTTGCAGCTCCTCATTTCAGAGTTGCTCCATCTCCGATTGTTCCCGGATATTCCAGTGTCACTCAGCTGTGTGCTCGTGGCACAATTCCAGATTTCTGCAGAGATGCCCAGGCCATGAGCACAAACCACTGCCCCAGTCTGACCATGTATTGGAAAAACCCCTAAGGAAGATTCCTGCCCATTCCTGAAAGCTGGTGCCTCTGGGACAGCAATTCCTCCCCATTCACCCCGGGTTTCAAGCCTTTTCTGTGAGGTTGGCTGAGCATCTGCTGGTGATTAAGGGTTTTGTCATCTGGAAAGAGCTGACAATTACCCCCAATTATTCCAACTAGGTCAGGTTCTTCAGCACGAGTTTATGTGATGACTCTTGGCTGGAATTAAGGATTTCAAACTCCAATAGAGAGCAGAATCCACTTCTCCTCTCTCACATTCAGGAAAAAATTCTTTCCATAAATAACAGCTCCTTGTCCCACAGGACCTGACCTGTGTGTCCCTGACCTCCTGTTGTTTCAGGACAACACCCCAGGAACCACACAACAGGCCTGGAAAAGGGAGAAGAACTGGAAAAGGGAGTGAAGGGAATTTCAGAATGCTCCAGGAATTTCAAGAAGGGTTTTCTCATCAAACTTTCCATGTCAAAACTCCCTTGTAAATGTCCTTTTGGGCCTCAGGTGAGAGGGTGGGGACTGAGGTTCAGACTCCGTGTGGGCAAAGGATGCCTCATTCCTTTTCCTGGGATCCACTGTCCTGGACAGGCTCTGATTTCCCACTGGGAGCTTCTCATTGTGTGAGCAGCAACCATTAACAGGGGCTGCACTAAAGTCCTTTAAAGATTCCTGCCAATCCCAGCTGTTCCAGGGCTTTTTGAACAGTTGAACTTCTCCAATGCACAGCAGACTGGGGCTGTCCTCCTCCTCCAGGGAAAGGTTTTTCCAGGTGCCCCTCAAAAGGGACATGTCTGTTCCCATGTCCTCAGAGCTCCTCCACTCTCCCAGTTCCCATTCAAGACCCAACGTGCCTGAAAAGCCTCCTCAGGAATCTCCTGCAGAGCAGGAAAAGTGGAGAGAATTGAGCACCCCAAAATCCCATTTGTGGCTGTGCCCGTGCCGGGTTCTGTCCTTGTCACCCTGCCCAGCACAGGTGGCTCGTGTTCCCCAGCAGGTTCCTGGCTGTGCTTCCCACCAGGATTCCCTTGGGGACAGGAGCATGTCCCACAAAGCCCAGCTCGGAGCACACCCCAGGAATGAGATGGTCCAAATGGGACAAACACAACTGGAAAATGTGCTGCACTGCAAGGCCAGGAGATTCCAACTCCTTCTCCCTAATTACATGCGATTGCTTCTTGGCAAGAGCTCAACCTGCCAGAGCAGTGAGGTTTTACAAACATTCACACAGGCATTAGATCATTGTTTGAAGGAGTTATTGGCAGCCCAAATCTGAAGTAAAAACAGAGTTTAAAGCAGACCATATTGACCAGGGTGAAGCTGGCTGCTTTCATGTCTCCTGCTCGTCTCTGGACACCCAGGACCCCGTTCATTTCCTGTCACTCCCATCACCATGGCATTCCTGGGGCTGGATGTCACCATCCTGGGGGGTTCTGTCCTTGTTAGGATCACAGGTTTATAGAATTAAGAATCCCAGGATGGTTTGGATTGGAAGGGACCTTAAATCCCATCCGGTGCCACCCCTGCCATGGCAGGGACACCTTCCCCAATCCCAGGTGACTCCAAGCCTGGTCCAGCCTGGCCTTGGACACTTTCCAGGGATGCAGGGGCAGCCACAGCTGCTCTGGGCACCCCCCACCCTCAAAGAGAGGAATTCCACCCCAACATCCCATCCATCCCTGCACTCTGGCAGCGTGAAGCCATTCCCTGTGTCCTGGCACTCCAGGCCCTTGTCCAAAGTCCCTCACTGATATTTATTTCTCTCTGTCAGAGAAACACCTTCCCACATCCACAAACTCACCCACTGGGAACGAGGCCTTTTCTTTTTGTATTACAACAGAAATTCGTATTTCTGCTCTGCTCTTGTGAATTCATCCTTGCCTCTGCTGGGCCAGTTTGACATCATGGGATGAGCTCTGGAGAGCTCTGCCACCCTCTCCCAAAACCTTTGGGAAAGCAGGTGGGGGCTCAAAGGACAAACGGGAATTGCCACAGAATCTGCTACCAGTGCCTGGGAGAACAGAGGCTGCTGCAGAGGTGGGTCTGTCCTGCACTATGCTCAGGTGGGGCCAGGAGCCTCTGGCAGCTTGGATATGGATAAAAATACCCCAGGCTCTGGCAGCCAAGCAGGCTGGAGCTCCTCACGGAGCAGCTCCCAGCCCAGAGCCCTGGAGGACACCCTGGCCTTCCACGTGTTCCTAAATTAGATCTCCTGAGACCAGCCCTGGCTTTTAAAAGGGAGGTGAGCTCGTTAGTGCCCAGCATTATCCCTTAAATGGGAATCAGCAGTTTTACTGCACTTGGAGGGGCTGTAAAAGGCAAGGAGGGAAGGGGCAGCGTCAGGAAGCAGCAGAGCCTGGCACGGAGGGGCCACTCAGGAGCTCTGTAATTGTGAATTTACCAGTGCTGAGCTAGAACAAGCCCCAGGCTAAACCCAGGAGCCTTGGGAAGGTGCAAGAAGATGCAGAGAAGGTTTTAGGGGCAGCTCCCCTTCTCCTGAGGCCAAAACCCCGGGCTGGAAAGGGTCTAAGTGAGGACTGCCAAGCTCTCCACCCATGAAAGTCAGGGTGTGCAGGCTCCTTTCTCCCCAAATCATGGCCTGACTTACACAGCCCTGCGCTGCTGGCGCAGGAAAGCCAGGGAAGTCACATTACAGGAGTAAAAAAAGCTCCTGTGCTGTCAGAGATTCCCTCCCCAGCCTGCCCAGGGATCAGGGAGACCGGCTGGAAAAGGCTCTGGTGACACTGCTCCAGGGTTTCCTTGATCGAGGGGATTTGAGGTGTAGTTGTGTCTGTTCCCTTGTTCCCAGACAGCTCCCGTCTTGTCCTGGAGATACAAATTAACAAGGAAAGAAATTAATCAAAAGTGGTGTCTTTTGGTTACAGAGATAGCCCCAGAATCTGAACATAAACGATGGAGAAACGCCTGTGAGATCTGAGAGCTGCCAGGCACCAACTAAACCTGTCCTGCCAAGGCCATTTTGGAATCAGAACCCAAAATCAAAATGACAAAACAAACGCAAACGACACAGGAATCATCCTGGAAAAGATCTCAGGAATCTGCCATCATGTTTTAGAAAGAATGCAGAATTTCTGCTGCTTTAAACTGATTTTACAGTGCAAACCTGGTGTTGCAGCAGCAGCTTTAGGAAAATCTGAACCAACAAAAAGCTTAAACACCTTTTTTAATATTAAAAAATATTAAAGAGGGTTTAGTGAATATTGTCACCCTAAAATATGGGAATTTTGCAGGAGAGCTGACGTCCTTCCTAAGGTCAGATGTGATGAGATGGAGCCAGGAAGAAAAAATAATTGGTCTTGGTTTTAAGTGTTAAGCAATTCTGCCTCCCTGAAATAAGCAGTATAATTTATTGTTTTTTTCTTGCTCACACAGCAAAATCCACAAACTACCGACACAACCAGGAAGGGAAATTTGTCCCCTCATGTAAATCCATTTTTGCCTTGTAAAGCTGCATTCCCGAGCCAGCAGCTGCTCCAAAGGGCTGATCCCAAACCCCCCATTTCACTGCAGACACCCCCGAGGCTGTTTGGGTTCCAGGATCACCCCAGGACAGCCCAGGTGTGCCGGCCAGCTGGTTTGGGACCACGGGATGGACACACCAGAGCCCACTGCCAGCGTGAGGCCGAAGGCAGCCGCCACTTTCCCAGGGATTTTCCCTTTGCTGTGTGTTTGGAAGGTTACACAGCTGTAAGGCAGACACAGGAGGAGCTGGAAGCCTGCAGGGATCATTGCCTCCATCCCACATGTCCCATGGTAGGAAGCTCTCCCATGGACTGACATCCCATTAACTCCTGCTGGTGGGAGCCTATTCCTGGGGCTGGAAATCCTTTGGAGCCTCCAAGCGCCGGCTGCTCATCCCACAGATAACTCCGGTCCCATCCCTGACCCGGTGACTCGTATTTATTTTCTCATTTTATAAGAACCAGGTTCTTCCCTGCTCTCATTCCACACTGGCCGGGTGTGAGGCTGCTCAGTCTCGGATACCCGAGATGGAAAACTGGGATCTTGTCCAACAGGCTGTCTTGCTGGGAAAAACCTCGGCTCCACACGCTCCCAATCGTGCCATCAGCTGGAGCGAGGTGGAACTTCACAGGACGGGAAGAACCAGCCCCTTTTTCCAAAACCACCTCTGAGGACACAAAGTGCTTCCAGAGCCCAGGAAAGCTCAGGGAGGAAAATCTGGAGGGCACAAAGCCTGGCAAAGCTTGGGAAAGGGCTCGGTGCTCTCTGGAAGGTCGCAGATCGCTGCCCAGGTCCCCATCAAATCCAAGAGATGTGATACTGGGAAGGAATTCCTCCCCGTGAGGGTGGGCAGGCCCTGGCCCAGGGTGCCCAGAGCAGCTGCGGCTGCCCCTGGATCCCTGGCAGTGTCCAAGGCCAGGCTGTACGGGGCGTGGAGCAGCCTGGGAAGTGCGTCCGTGCACAGTGGGAGGTGTCCGTACCCATGGCAGGGGTGGCCCAGGACGATCTTTGGGGTCCATTTCCCCCCCAAACCCCTCCATATCTGCCCCCGTGTCCCGCCACCGGCCCAGCCCTCAGGGACTGAGCCCCGGGGTCTCCCGGCCCCGCGCGCAGGGGCTGCGAGCGGCGGGACGCGCCGGGGCCAGGCGGGGGCGCCACCGCCCGCGAGCCCCGCTGCGCATGCGCACGGCGCCCTCCCCCTCGGCCGGCGCGCGGGAAGGCAGCGACGGGCGGGACCATCAGGGGGAACGGCGTAGGGGGGTCTGTAACGGCCACGGGGCTCCGGTATGAGGTCTGGAACCCTCCGGGACTCCGGTGTGAGGCGTTTGAGCCCCGGGGTTCCAGTCCGCGGCCGCCTCAGAGCGGGGAACGCCGCGCAGGGAGCAGGCGCCCCTCGTTAATCACGGCGCTCCCCCCTCAGCTCACGTCCGACATGGCCGCCCACCCCTCAAGCCCGCCGTGTCCGTGACGGCCCCGCCCCGGTGGGCGCTGAGGGCCGGGGTGGGGCAGAGGGCGAAGGGACGGCCCTGGGGCAGAAAAGGGACCGACCCCAAGGGCAAAAAAGGGTCAAACGCAGGAAAATAAAGCGATTGTTCTGGAACGGCGAAGGGACTGGCCCTGAGGGCGGTGAAGGGACCGACACAGGGGCAGCTCAGCCATCACAAACACCCCAAGCAGAACAGGGATGGAGCCTCTAGCCCTTTTATTGCCCATTCCTGGCAGCACTGGTGGCTCCGCGCTGCTGGCGTGGGACAAGGGACGGGAGCAGGCCTGGCATGGGGACAGCGGCCCTGCCTGGCTGTCACAGCCCCACCCAGGGTGTCCCCGAGGCCGGCGGGCTCCAGGCGCTGAATTCCCCGGAGTCCGTGATGTCCTTGGCGGCCACCTGGATGTGGTGCAGGCTGCCGGGCTCCAGGTCCGTCAGGGTGTGGGATGTCAGCTCGTACGGCCCCACCTGGGGACAGCAGGGTCAGGGACACGCCGGGCACAGGCACAGCTGTGCCTCAGTTTACCCAGGGGGGTGGCAGTACCGTGGTGGGGACGGAGTCGTTGTCCCGGGAGTAGCGGATGCGGTAGTGGAGTGGGAAATACTCCGGGAATGGCCAGGAGGATGGAGGGCTCCACTCCAGCAGCAGCTTCTGGGGCTCCCCAGGGATGGGGGAGACCCGCAGAGCCTCAGGGGGGTCCGGCTTTACTGGGGAGATGAAGAATGAGAGAATTCCATCATGGTTTGGGTGGGAAGGGACATTGAGGACCATCTCATCCCACCAGGGACACCTTCCACTATCCCAGGTTGCTCCAAGCCCCCATCCAGCCTGGCCTTGGACAGTCCCAGGGATCCAGGGGCAGCCACAGCTTCTCTGGGAATTCCATTCCAGGGCCTCACCACCCTCACAGCCAATAATTTTTTTCCAATATCCCATCTAAATCCTCCTTTAGACTAAAACAAACTGTCTTGTCCCACCGCTGCGTGGAAAAAGTCACTTTCCTTCATTTTCAGACAAAGGGGGGATGTTGTGGCTGCAGGGGGATGTTGTGGCTGCAGGATCTAGCATGGGATTGTTGGGGCCAGGGCCCTCATGTCCCCCTGTGAGCTGAGCAGGACAGTCTGAGCCCCAGCAAATCGTGGCACTGGTGATCCCAAGGACACCTCAGGGTGCGACAGGAGGGTCCTGCAGGGCACCCCGGGGTCCCCATCCCGCAGCACTCACTGATGTTCTCCAGGAGGAAGGGCAGCGCTCCGGAGGCGGCTCCCAGGGCGTTCCGGGCTGTCACGTTCAGCTCGTAGGGAGTGAGGGAAAACACCTGCAGGTCCCCGAAGGAGCAGCTCCGCGGGCCCGTCAGGGTGCACTCACCTGTGTCTGTGCCGTGCCTGGGGACACAGGGACAGCTGCCAAAGGCTGGGTGACACGGGGAGCGCCTTTGGGGACCCCCACTCACCTGAAGGTGGCCACGAAGTCGGTGTCCAGCAGGGGATCAGGGCTCAGCCCCCAGGAGCAGTTCACAGCCTGGGGGTAGCTGGTGGCCCAGCACTCGATGGCCGGTGGCGGGGGCGGGTCTGGGACAGGGGACAGGGGACAGGGGACAGGGTCACCCCACTGCCAGCACCCCCAGGGACCCCCGGCCAGCGGCGGGGTCGCAGCAGGGCTGGGGGCACTCACAGCCCAGCCGCAGGCAGATGGTGGCCCAGGTCTCGCCGGTGACAGGGTGGTGGCAGCTGTAGTGGCCCTCGTGGGCCAGGCTGGCGTTGGGCAGGGCCAGCCCCGGGGCCGGGGACGTGCCCAGGACGGTGTCACCTCGGCGCCACTCGGCCTCACCCCCCGGGCACAGCAGCAGCACCTCCGTGCCCAGGGAGCCGTGCTGAGGGGTGCAGGGGCCTGGGGACACATGGGGACATGGCAGGGACACTGCTTCAGGAAGGGTCTTGGCCTCCCTGGGTCCCCCAGTGCCATTCCCAGTGTCCCAGACCCCCTGGCATCATCAATCCCTCCATGGCCATCTTCTGTACCCCAATGTCCCCAGTCCCTCCAGTGTCCCCACACCTCTCCCTAGAGACCCTGTCATTGTCCCCTGTCCCCTCACTGTCCCAAATCCCCTCCATCTCCAACCCCAGTGCTCCCAGTCTGCCCAGTCCTGCTGTATCCCCAGATCCCCCCAGCCTCCATCCCAGTGCCCCCAGTCCCCCATACCTCTGTCCCCGTTGTCCCCATGCCCAGTGCTCCCCGCCGTGCCGTTGTAGGGGACAGTGCAGGCGGGTGCCACCAAAGCCACGACCCAAAGCCACCTCATGCCAGGAGACTCAGCGGGGCTGCCCAGGCACCTGTGGGGACAGGCAGGACGGTCAAACCGCAGCACTGGGGACAGCACAGACACCACATGTCCCCAGGGGGACAGGGACATCGTCCTGGAGCCACCCCACAGTGCTGTGCCTCAGTTTCCCCCCCCGGCCCTGCCACACACCCTGCAGAGGGATGGGCTCCAAAGGGGTCAGACCCTACAGCCAGGACAGAGAGGGGATGAAAATTCCCGCTGTTCCTACGGCTCCCCTGCAGTCCCACACCTGGAATCAGGGGTTTGTATCCCTCGGGTGGGTCCCCACCTCCACCCAGGGCAGGACTGTCCCTCACAGAGCCCCCCAGGGAAAGGGAAAGCTCCCTGCTTTCCCCAAGCCCAGCACTACAGGGACAGGTCCTGCCCCTGTCACCTTCCACCACAGCCATGGGCTGGCTCACCCCCAGAGGGGACACGCTCCGCTTTCCCTGGATTTGGGGGTGCCCCAAACCCGGCGCTGTGGGGTCACCCCAGACCTCCAACACCCCCTGCTCTGCCCGTGGGGATCCCAGTGCCCCCAAACGCTCACCGCAGCAGGGCCAGCTGGGACCGCAGTGTCCCCGCCGGATCCCGGCGCTTCCCAGCCCATTTCCTCGCAGGAAGCGCCGTTCCCGTGGGGCCGGAGCCGCTTCCCAGCGTGCTGCCACCCCCGCCCCGCGCCCCTGGGAAAGGGATTCAGCCCTGGCCAAGAGGGTTCCCACCTCTCCCCTTCCTTCACGGTCACCTTTCCCCTCAAGGGACGGCAGGGCTGGAGGTGGTGGCACCGATCCTCTGCTGTCCCCACATCCCCACAGCCCCCCGTGCCCACCCCAGTGCCCCAGAGAGGAGCCACCCCATTAGTGTGACTATAAATAACTTTATTGCTGCTGTGCTGGGGGTGGGCTGGGTGCCCGGACAAGCAAAGGGACACAAAGGGTGCTGTGACAGACCTGTCCCCCCGTCCCTGTGCCACCCCTGCTGGCAGGGGCTCATCTGCCCTGCTCCTGCAGCCGCTGCATCCTCAGGATCTGGCACAGGAGTCTCTGCACGTCCTCGTCCATGTGGCCCTGGGGTGGAGGGTACATTGGTGGGCACAGTGGAGTGGGGACACCAGGGAGGCTCCGTGCATGTCCCTGGGCTGGCACCCGGCTCAGCCCCCACCACAGTGTCCCCAGCTGTCCCCAGCTGTCCCCAGCTCTGTCCCCAGCTCACCTGCACAGCGTAGAGCAGGTGGCTCCGGTAGAGCGTCACCACCTTGCTGTGCCTCGTCTCTGTCTCCTGCAGCACAGGGAGGGGGTTTGGCCACAGGGCTGGGGGCTCGGGGGAGCCCCGAACCCCGCAGGTGACGCACCTCCAGCTTCTCCTCCAGCGCCCGGATCCGCGCCTGCAGCGCGGCCGTGTTGGGTGGGGATTGTGGGGGCCCTCCTGACTCGGGGAGGACGTTCAGGGCTTCCTTCAGTCTGAAAACCTCCTTGGAGAGCTCCGTGATCTGCAGGGACACAGGGGTTACAGGTTCCCCAGAGCAGCTGTGGCTGCCCCATCCCTGGCAGTGTCCAAGGCCAGGCTGGATGGGGCTGGAAGAGCCTGGGATAGTGGCAGGTGTCCTTGCCCATGGCAGGGGGGGGAATGGGATGAGCTTTAAGGTCCCTTTAACCCAAATTCAGTGACTCCACGTGTGCAAGGCCACCATTCCCCTCTGAGCAGCCCCTCACGATTTCCTGTCCCCTACCTTCCTGTCCCTGTCCCTGACCAGCCGTGCCGCATCCTCGGCGTGGCCGTGGAGCTCCCGCAGCCGCCGCGCCTCGTCCTGGGCCTGCTCCAGCTGCTTCTGCGCGGCGCCCAGCCTGTCCTCGGCCGCCTGCCGCTCGCTCTTCATGAACAGCGCCTGCCGCTGCACGCGGAACACCTCCTCGCACGTCTTCTCGTGCCGCCGCTCCAGCTCCTGCAGCCGCTGCGCCAGCACCGCCGCCTCCGCCCGCAGCCCGGCCTCGGCCGCCTCGTGCTGCGCCCGCGGCACGGCCGCCGCCAGCTCCGCCTGCAGCCGGGCGGCCTCGCGGGCCTTGGCGTCGGCCGCGGCCTCGAGCTGCGCCAGGCGCTCCCGCAGGGCCCGCGCCTGCTCCTGCAGCGCCGCCGTGCCGCGGGCGTGCTCCTCCCGGGGCACCCAGCCCTCGGCCCGCGCCCGCTGCAGCCACGCCGGGGCCTCCTCCTCGTGCTCCTGCAGCCGCTCCCGCAGCGCGCCCAGCTCGGCCTCCCTGCGCGCCAGCGCGGCCCGGAGCTCTGCCAGCTGCGCCTCGGCCTCCGCCTGCTGCCGCGCCGGCTCCGGAGCTCTGGGCGCGTCCCGCGGCCTCGCCTCCAGCTCCCGCCGCAGCGCCTCCGCCTCGGCCTCGGCGCGCCCGCAGCGCTCCAGCAGCGCTTCCTTCTCCCGCGACGCCTCCTCCACAGAGGCTCCCGGCGACGCCGCGGCCTCCGCGGCCTCCAGCCGGGCCTGCAGCTCCTTCAGCCGCCGCTCCCGCTCCTCCAGCTCGGTCTGTGCCCGCTTCAGGGCCACCCGCGCCTCCGCCAGCTCCGCGCCCGGCTCCCGCTGGCCGGAGGGTGAGGAGGAGGAGGAGGAGGATGTCTGCACCGCCAGCTCGCCCAGCGCCGCCTTGCACTCGCCCCAGGCCCAGGCCGGCTCCTCGGCGGGACGCGGCCCCCGCTGTTCCCTCCGGGCCGGGCTCCGAAGCCGAGCGCTGCCCGTCCCCTCCGGCCCGCGGCGCGGCTTCCCCCGCCCTGCGCCCGCAGCCGCTCCAGCTCCCGCTGCAGGGCCTGGTACTGACTGGCGGGCACCACGTCCCCCGGGGCAGGGGGGCTGCTCTCGTCCCGCTCGTAGTTCTCCAGCACCTGCCGAGAGACCGTGAGGCCACCGTGGGCCAGGGGACAAGGAACAGAGGGACAGACAGACGGACAGCGGGGAACATGCCTGGATTTTCTCCCTCAGCTCCTTGTTCTGCACGGTCAGGGACTGCACCTGCCCCTGGAGCGTGGCCAGCAGCTCCTCGGCCGAGGGGCTCAGTGTCTTCTTGGAGAGCAGCATCTCCGCTCCTGCAGGGCACAGGGACCTGGGGCTGTGCCCACCTGTGCCCCCACTGCCCAGTGCCACCTCCCCAAGGTGTCGCTAGGAGGCTGGCAAGATCTACCTGGGAACTCAAGCGGGTCTCCCTCCTCGTCCTGCAGCGTCTCAATGTCATAGCTCGTGTTCTCCTTCTCATTCTGGGGGTGCAGGGTGGAGGTGACGCCCCTGTCCCCAGCCCTGGGCACTGCCAGCTGTGTCCTGCCCACACCCACCTCCATCGAGGATAGGCGGCTCCGCAGAGCCTCCACCTCCTTGCCCAGCTTCTCCTTCTCTCCGTCCCGTGCCACCAGCCGCTCCTGCAGCTCCTGGATCTGCAGGGCAGCACATGGAAATAGGGTCCCTTTGGCTCCTGGCAGAGCCCTGGTAGCATTCCCAGCACCAGGACCTCTTGGAGAGCTGAGGTCACCTCCAGGCTCTTCCCTGGCCTCACCTGTTTCTCCATGGAGCGCAGGGAGGCCTCATCCAGCTCTGCCCGCTGGCAGGACCCAGGGAGAGAACAGGGAGGGATGAGTGCTGTCCCCATCTCCCCTGTCCCCTCTGCTCCCCGGGGACACGGTGGCATGTCCCCAGGACCCTGCAGCCCGTACCTCCCGTCTCTGCTTCTCCTGCTGCTCCAAGCCCCGGATCTTCTGCAGGAACTGGGCCCTCTCCTGCCGCAGCCGCACGATCTCCTCGTAGGCATCCCGGTCCTCCTGCAGGGAGTCATGGAAAGCATTGAGTCCAACTCCTGGCACAGGAAACCCCCAAAATCCCACTGTGCGCCCCAGGGGGCTTTTTGGCACTCACCCCCCAGTGAGGGGACCCCTCATCGAGGTGTTTTGGGCTGCTCTGGACCTGGGGACCCATTTCTCACCTGGCTGGCGGTGCCCAGGGGAGGCAGAGGAGCCTTCCTCTTCCTCGGGGTGCTGCTCTTCTCCCTGACAGATGACTGGCTGGGCGAAGACGTCTGTGGACAACCCAGGGCAGAAGGGATGTCACACCCACAGTGCCCTCCCTCCTTCCTGAGCCAGGGGACCCTCCAGGGACGGCCACCAGCCCCTCACCTGCGACGCCTGCTCAGTTGACTCCTCCTCTGTGGGGCAGAGCGGGAGGGAAGAGAAATTGGGGAGATTTAGGGGCTCAGAGCTCACCTGGAGACAGCACAAGCAAAAGCACCCCAAACACCCAGGAAAAGGGGACACATCCCCGCAGCCTCTGCTGGTGACAACCCGCAGTGATGGTGACAGGGAGCCCGGGGTGCCTGGCAGCCTCACCGCTGGCCCAGGAGCGGCGCTGGGCCGCCTCCTGCAGCAGGTGCTGGATGAGGGCGTTGCCCGTGGCCAGCCCGTAGTGAGCAGCGTCGTGGCCGGTGGCGTCCACCACGGCCACGCGGGCGCCGGCGCTGACCAGCACCTCCACGGTGTCCACGCTGCCGCTCTCGCAGGCCAGCATCAGGGCTGTCCTGGGCACGGGGAGAGCGCGGGTGAGGGGACGGTCCCCGGGGCCAGCCCGGCCGCCAGCGCCGCAGCCCCACCTGCCCTGCAGGTCCCGGCTGTTGACGGCGGCCCCGCGGTGCAGCAGGTACCGGCACAGCTCCGGGTGGCTCATCTTGGCAGCCAGGATCAGCGGCGTGCAGCCGTCCTGGGCATGGCGGGCAGGAGGGGGAGCAGAGGGGGTTCAGATCCTCCCACGGGGCAGCCTGCTCCCGATATCACCCCAATTTCCACCTCCCACCCCAATTTCCACCTCCCACCCCAATTCCCACTTCCCACCCCAATTCCCGTGTCCCACCACAATTTCCCACGTCCCACCCCAGTTTCCACCTCCCACCCCAATTTCCATGTCCCACCCCAATTCCCATGTCCCACCACAATTCCCACGTCCCACCCCAGTTTCCACCTCCCACCCCAATTCCCACGTCCCACCCCAATTTCTATGTCCCATCCCACCCCAAGCTCTGCTGTGTTTTGGGACAGCCCCAGCCTGGCACAGCAGGACCAGGAGCAGAGAGACCCCACCTTGTCCTTGCTGTTCAAGGGAGCCTTGAAGTCACAGAGGATCTCGGAGCAGGAGATGCAGCCGCTGGCAGCTGCGGGCAAGGACAGAGGCTGAGCACTGTCCCCACGGGGACAGGAGCAGGACAGGTCTGGCACTGTCCCCATGGGGACAGGAGCAGGACAGGGCTGGCACTGCCCCCACGGGGACAGGAGCAGGACAGGGCTGGCACTGTCCCCACTCACCCGCCAGGTGCAGCGCGGTCCGGCCGCTGCCATCGGCCACGTCCACGGGGCAGGAGGCCTGGGGGGAGAGCCTGGGTCACGGGAGGAGGGGGACAGAGGGACAGACTGCTCGGGTGGCTCTGTGGCACGGTGAAGGACAGGGGACTGACAGACTCCGTGGTGTGGTGAAGGAGTGGGACAGACAGACAAACGCCATCTGGCTCCACGCTGTGGTGAAGGACAAGGGACAGACCCCCTGTGCCTCCCTGGTGCCAGGCAGCAGCACACAGAGCTGGGAACCACCATGCCAAGGCACTGGTGAGGGAAAGGGGGTTCAAGGACAGGGAGGACACTTTGCTGGCACAGCAGCTCCCTCCCTCCCTCTGTCCCTCCTCCCTCTCCCTGTACCTGCAGCAGTTTGCTGACACACTGAGGGTGGCCGTGCTTGGAGGCCAAGTGCAGGGCAGTGTAACCTGGGAAGGGACAAACAGGTCAGAGCACGGCCAGCAGGGCTCTGCCAGAGGGGACAAAAGAGACAGGAACAAAGCAGGATCTGCTGGAACAGGGGGACAACCCCAGGAGCTCATCAGGCACTGCTTGAACTCCTTAGGAAACTGGGACAATTTACAGCCCCCCAGCTGTGGCCACCACCTCTGTCCCCTCAGCCTCAACACCTGGGGATGCCCAGTGGCTCTGTGTGACCCATGGCATTAGGCAGGGGCACGTGGTGGCCGTGCCCTCACCCGAGCTGTCCTTGGTCATGGCATCCACGCCGTGGGCCAGCATTGCTTCCAGGCAGTCCACGTTGCCCCGTGTGGCAGCCAGGTGGAACCTGCAGCGAGACCAGGGGCTGTGGGACTCTGCCCCCTGTCCCCAGCCGTGTCCCCAGCGCAGGGCCTGGCACTCACGCGGATTTGCCCTCCGAGTCGAGCTTGGTGGGCACCAGGCCCTTGCGGAGCAGGAGCGATGTGACCCGCCCGGCATCGTTGTAGTCCACGGCCTGCAGCAGCTTCTCATCGTTCTTGGTCCAGTCCTGGCTCTGCAACAGAGCCCAGAGGAGGCTGTGACAGTGTCAGCTGTGACAGCGCTGTCCCCAGGGCGGGCAGGGCTGGATGTCCTTGTCCCCAGCCCTGCTGTGCTCCATCCAGCCCTGTCCCTGGGGGTGGCTGTGTCTGTGCCCCTCTCCTGGGAGCTCACCCCCAGGTACGGAGAGTTCAGCAGAGATTGGGATGAAAATCCCCTCCAGCCGGCCCAGTCTGCCGCTCACAGAGCAGGGGATTTACAGACACAGCCCAGTTTAGCTGTGCCAAGCTGGAATTTGGGAGTGAGCCCAACTGCCCCGGGGTTTGTCCCTGCCACCCTGAAATGCCACAGCTAAACCCAGCCAGCACCCATGGGAGCCCCAACCCTGCCCATTCTCCCCTGATCCCGTTCCCAGCCCTGCTTTGCTCCCGGAGGAGGAAGGGATCAAACCAGGGCGAGCACAGCTGGCAGCGAGAGCGGATCCCCGGGGATGCTCCAGCCTCCCGGGATAACGGGGCACAGCGCTGTGCCCCCCGAACAGCACCGCGGCCGGTTGGGGTTTGTTCTCCCGGTGCTCCCGCACATCCCTGTCCCGAAGGAGCGACCCGCAGCGGGACAGGACCAGGACGGGGACTGCAAGTCCTGGGTTCACCCCGCAGCCCGTGACGACAAAGCGGCGCTGGCTGCGCTGGCGGCGGCAGGAAATGGATGTCACCTTTCGGGAGCCGCTGGCACCTGTCCCAAAGCCGCCTGTGCCCGCCGGGTGCCCCCCGAGCCCCTCCAGCCCAGCGGGACCGGGGACAGGGAACAAACCGCTGTCCCAGGGCTGCTGGGCAAACTGGGAGGGTGGTGCCCGCTCCCCCCGCTCCCGGTCAGGCAAGGACAAAGCGGGGTGGGGAGGACACGGGGGAGCCCCGGGATGATGGGGATGGGGATGGGGGGTGCAGGTGGCGCGGGGGGGACGCGAGCGGAGGGGAGCGGGACGTACCGCGAAGGAGGCGGCGGCACAAAGGCAGATCTGCTTCATGGTGCTGAGCAGGAGGCGGCGGGAGGACGCCATGCGCCCCTCGCCCCCCGCCCCGGCCAGCACGGGCACCCCCGAGCCCGGAGCGCTCCGGCATCGCCCGGGCGGGGGCCGGGGCTGCGGCACTGGCAGCCGGACCCGCCTCCTCCACCCCCGGCCCTGCCTCCTTCCCTCCCTCCTCGGCGCATCCCTGCATCCCCGCATCCCGCCACGGAGCGGGGAGCAGCTCCCACGCAGGGCCCCGCGCCCAAACTGGTCCCAGTTAAATGGTCCCCCATTACGGGGGAGCAGCTGTCCCACCTCGTGCTCAAAAGCAGCCCCAAAAAGCACTCAGGAGGCTGAGCATCCTCCTGGCCCCCGACGAGGGGGACCTGCGACCTGGGAGGGGTAGATTCCCCCTTCCTGCACCTCATGCTCCCCCAAACACCCCTCAGGGAGGAACCCCAAAACGCAGCGGGTCCCCAGGCACTGTCCGGGCGGTCCCGGTGGCAGCAGGACCTCGGGAGCCTCTCAGGGCAGTGTGGGGAAACTGAGGCACGGAGCGCCCCGAGCAGGATGGTCCCCCAGGTGAGAGGCTTCAAGCTGTGTCCCCATGTCCCCAGCTGTGTCCCTCCCCGTGCGCTGGGGACAGCGCTGTCCCCCTCTGCCCTCTGCGGCCCCGTGCCAGGCTGCTGCTGAATAATTGAGGAGCATCGACAGGCTGGTTCCACGGGCTGTGGCAGCTGGCAAAGCGGCACTTGTCCCCAGGAAGGGGACAGGGAGGGGACCTGGCACCCGCTTCCCTGTCCTTTGCTCTGCCCCACTCCCAGCGATGGCTCTGGGAGCACTGGCGGTGCACTGGGGGCTCGATCCCCCCAGCCAGGGTGGCAGTGCCAACCTCCGTGGGGCTGCTGTCCCCGTTGTGAGTGACCACCCCGTGCCCCTGTGACACCGGGGGCGTCCTGGGGGAAACCCCCAGGTCCTCGTGTCCCAGTGAACATCCCAGGGCAGGTCCCCGTGTCCCCACGGACATCCTGCAGCAGATCCCCGTGTCCCCACGGACATGCTGGGGCAGGTCACTGTGTCCCCATGTCCCCAGGGATGGCACTCACATCTGCCTTCTTGAACCTGGCCTTCAGGCTCTTCATGGTGGCTCAGCCTCAGCCCTGCAGCACCTGCTCGGGGGGATGGCCACGCTCCAGGAGGGTCTGTCCCTGCCTGGGGACAGCCCAGCGCCCCCGATCCCGATCCCGCCGCTCCCAGCCCGTCCTGGCGTTCCCAGCGCGGCGCCCGCAGCCGGAACCGGAGCCGGGGATTGAGTTACGGCCGCGGCTGCGGTTACAGCCCCGGGCAGCCGGGGGGGGCCGGCCCGGGCAGTGTTTGGGGACAGCGGACACGGCCCGGGGGTGCCTGGGGAGTGCTGGACCCTGATGGTTGGCACCCCTTGCCCATCCCAAACACCCCCTGCCCTTGGTGGCGCCTCTTGTCCTGACCTGACATCCCCCCTGGCTCTGCCAGCGCCTCCTGTTCTTGTCAGCATCCCCTGCTCGTCCCTGGCACCCCTGTCCCTCCCTGGCATCCCCTGCCTTTGTCAGCACACCCTGTCCTTCCCTGGTAGCCGCCGCTCTGCCCTGGCACCCCTGTCTTTGCCAGCACCCCGTCCTTCCTTCCTTCCTTGGCACCCTCTGGTTTTGCCAGCACCTCCTGCTCTCCCTGGCACCCCTTGCCCTTGCCGGCACCCCTTGTCCATCTCTGGCACCCCATGACCACCCTTTTTTCCCCCTGGGCCGGGGTTCACTGCAGGCGGGGCTGTGTCGGGGCAGCGTCAGGCTCGGGATGAGGGCAGTGTCGGGGCAGTGTCGGGGCAGTGTCGGGGCAGTGTCCAGGCAGTGTCCGGGCAGTGTCGGGGCACTGGCAGGACAAGGTGGGGCAGTGTCGGGGCACCGGCAGGCTCAGGGTGAGGGCAGTGTTGAGGAGCTGTCGGGACAAGGTGAGGGCAGTGTCCGGAACAGCGCCGGGGCAGTGTCGGGGCAATGGCAGGGAGGTGTCGGGGCAGTGTCGGGATACTCTCAGGCTCAGGGCAGTGCCGGGGCAGTGTCGGGGCAGTGTCGGGATACTCTCAGGATACTCTCAGGCTCAGGGCAGTGTCGGGGCAGTGTCGGGGCAGTGTCGGGATACTCTTAGGCTCAGGGCAGTGTCGGGGCAGTGTCGGGATACTCTCAGGCTCAGGGCACTGCCGGGGCAGTGGCACGGAGGTGTCGGGATACTCTCAGGCTCAGGGCGGTATCCGGGGCAGTGGCAGGGAGGTGTCGGGATACTCTCAGGCTCAGGGCACTGCCGGCGCACGGCCGGGGCGCTGTCGGGACGCGCTGAGGGCAGCCCCGCCTTGCCCGTCTCCAAGATGGCGGCGGCGGCCCCGGGGCGTGTCCCGCGGCCCCGGCCCCGCCCGGCTTTTCCGGCCGCGCCGCGGCCGCGCCGATGGCGGTGAATTACGCGGCCGGGCTGTCGCCGTACTCGGACAAGGGCAAGTGCGGCCTCCCCGAGGTGAGCGCGGCACGGCCGGGTGAACCCCCGCCCGCCCGGGGGAGCCTCCGCCCGCCCGCGGCGCCCCCCGCCCGCCCGGGCCTCCCGCGGGCCCGGCGCGTTCCCATGGCAACCGCGGCCTCGGCCCCGCACCGGGAGGCACCGGGGAGGCACCGGGCCCTTGGTGCGTCCCCAGCACATCCCGCGGCTCCCTCCCTGTCCCCCTGCCGTGGCTGCCTGTCCCCAGACACCCCAGGGCTCCCTCGTCCCCCTCATGTCCCCCCCAGGCCGCCCCCAGCTCCCTCCTCGTCTCCCTCCATGGCCTCCCTGAGCCCGCCCGGCCGATCCCCCCATGGCTCCGTCCGTGTCTGCCCTGAGCCCCAGCGGTTCTTGGGAAGCTTGAAACGGGGTTTGGGGGCAGCCACAGGGACATTCAGGAGCCCGTTCTGAGCCAAGGGGATGGTGAGGGGACAGGGACACACATGGTCCTGTCCTCGTCCCTGTCCCCAGGAGATGGGGCTGGCGAAGTGTCTCGGGAATTAAATCTCGTGCCCAAACCAGTGCCTGGTGTCCCCACCTCCATGGTTCCCATGTCCCTCGCTGTCCCTTGGCCCTGCCCTGTCCCCAGAGCTGGTGGCACTGCTGGTGACAGCTGGGGCTGAGCACACGTGGGGTGGCCCTGGGTCGCTCCTGGAGCCCAGCCTGGGCCAGCTGCCTGTCAGAGCAGCAAACTCCCTGTTGGTGTTGGGTGTTCCCAGCCCTGTCCCTGCACAGAGATGCTCCAGACAACGTGGAGTCTTTGCTGTTAAATGTTTCTGTCATTAAGGAAGGTGAAATCCCTCGTGGATAAGGAAGAATTGTGGGTTACTGTGGCTTTAGAATCATGGAATCTAGGAATGGTTTGGGTTGAAGGGACCTGAAGGATCATTCAGTCCCACCCCCTGCCATGGCAGGGACACCTTCCACTGTCCCAGGCTGCTCCAAGCCCTGTCCAGCCTGGCCTTGGGCATTCCAGGGATCCAGGGACAGCCCCAGCTGCTCTGGGAAATCCATTCCAGGATTCCTTCCCATATAATCCACGCCCCCATCTCTCCATCCCACGCTGGGTTTTGTCTTTCCCCAGATTTTTGACCCTCCGGAGGAGCTGGAGCGGAAGGTGCGGGAGCTGGCGGAGCTGATCCGCAGCTCCTCCCATGTGGTGTTCCACACGGGGGCAGGGATCAGCACGGCCTCGGGCATCCCTGACTTCAGGTAAGTCCAGGGCTGGGAGGGTGGCACCTCCTCAAGTCCATCTTCCTTGGTGGAAGGCTCTGATTTAACCCCATCCCTGCTGTCCATCCTGGATCCAGCTGCAAACACCATTTTCCCTCTTGCACATCTCAGCTGTTGCCACAGAATCCTGACATTGTTTGCACCAACCCCCAGAATCCTGCTGATCCGTGAGCTCTGCTCCTCCCATGGATGGGGCACCTGGAGCCTGAGCTCTCCCTTGCTGCTCTTTCCAGGGGCCCCAATGGTGTCTGGACTATGGAAGAGAAAGGGCTCTCCCCAAAATTCGACACCACCTTCGAGAATGCCAGGCCCTCCAAGACTCACATGGCGCTGCTGGGGCTGCAGAGGGTGGGGATCCTGAAATTCCTGGTCAGCCAGAACGTGGACGGCCTGCACGTGCGCTCGGGATTCCCACGGTATTTCCCAGCCCCACACAGAGGGTTTCATTCCCAGGGAATCCCTGCCCTGTCTGATACTGGGAGGGGATAAACCAGCTGGAATTTAGAGGGGAGAGGTTCTGGTTCTGAGGCAGAGGGTCATGGAATGAAATGAATCGGTTGGTGCTGTCTAGAAATGCTTCCACAAAATGCTGTTTGTGCACAGGAAAAACAGATGATGGAATCATGGAATCCCAGAATGGTTTGGGTTGGGAGGGACCTTAAAGCCCATCTCATTCCCCTGTTCAGGTGTCTGTGCAGGGCCAGGGTTTGAATTCAGTGATCCCTGTGGATCCTTTCCAGCTCAGGATACTCTGTGATCCCTGGGAACAGTCAGGGATGGGGCTGGAGCAGCCTGGGACAGTGGGAAGTGTCCCTGCCCATGGCAGGGGGGGTTGATCTTTTCAGGTCCTTTCCAACCCAACCCATTGTGTGATTCCCTGAGCCAGGATGTGAGTGAGGAGCATCCGTGTGTCCTTGGAGAAGGTGCCTCTCACAAACACCTTCAGCCAGAGCTGCCTCCAGGGCTTTTCCTGTCATTACAAGCCTCGAGTGCTGGGTCCTGCTCCCAGCCCCGTGTTTGTGTGTTTAATCTAAACAGCCATGGGAAAAGCAGCAGGGAATGATGACAGAATTCCATGGTGCTCCCACAGCCCGCAGCCACTGGCTCCCGTTCAGTTCAGCCCAGCTCTGCCTCCCAAATGAAGTCTGTGCTTGAGTAAGCTGAACTGGGGCCAAACTGGGGGAAATCAAGTCAGTCCTGTCTCAGGCAGCCTGGAGGAAGTTCCCAGTGAGCGTGGGGCTCTGAGGAAAATAGGGAGAGCATGGCTGTGTTTTCCTCTGGCTTCTGCTCTGAGCCTGAGGGGAATTTTAGGAAAAACAGGTGTCAGAGGGCTGGAACAGCACAGGGACGGACAGGAATGTTGGGTGCTGGAAAAGCAAAGATCTGGATGCTCCCAGGAGCAGAGATTTGAGTGGATCAGGAGCTGCAATCAGTGCTGCAGATGGAAACATTAAAAGGCCAGGACCTGCTGTCCCTTCCTGAGTCCTTTTTGAGGGGGATGGACCCATCACCTGGCAGGGCTGGAATGCAGAGAAGCCCTTGAGGTTGCTGGGGAGGAGGTGGGGTCCCCCCAGGGCTCCTCACCCTTCCCCAGCTCACCTGTGCCTTTCTCCCACAGGGACAAGTTGGCTGAGCTCCACGGGAACATGTTTGTGGAAGAGTGTGTGAAATGTGGGAAGTACGTGAGCCCTGGGGGAGCTGGGCTGGGGTTCCCATCCCAGAGGGAAGCTGGGCTGGGATCTCCATCCTGGGGGAAGCTGGGCTGGGATCTCCATCCTGGGGAAGCTGGGCTGGGGTTCCCATCCCAGAGGGAAACTGGGCTGGGGTTCCCATCCCAGAGGGAAGCTGGGCTGGGGTTCCCATCCTGGGGGAAACTGGGCTGGGGTTCCCATCCTTCCCAGGGGGAAACTGGGCTGGGATCTCCATCCCAGAGGGAAACTGGGCTGGGGTTCCCATCCTGGGGGAAGCTGGGCTGGGGTTCCCATCCTGGGGGAAGCTGGGCTGGGGTTCCCATCCTGGGGGAAACTGGGCTGGGGTTCCCATCCTTCCTGCCCCTGGTGAGCAGCTCTGTCCCACAGGCAGTACGTGCGCGACGCCGTCGTGGGCAGCATGGGACTCAAGCCCACGGGACGCCTCTGCAGCGTCACCAAGGCCCGGGGGCTGCGGGCCTGCAGGTAGGGATCCCTCCTGGGGTGTGGCAGGGGGGCATGACCCAACAGCCCCTCAGATCTGGGAGAAGCAGCCCAGGGTGCAGGGAGATCTCCCTGGGTGCTCTCCATCCCTTCACAGTGTGGGGACAGGGAGGGTGGGACAGGCTCTGGTCATTGTCCCCTTTGCCAGGGCAGCTCTGTTCCCGTTCTCCTGCCTTTTCCAGGGAAAACCATGGTGCCTGTGTGTGTTTTCCAGAGGGAAGTTACGAGACACTATTCTGGACTGGGAAGATTCCCTGCCCGACCGTGACCTGACACTGGCAGATGAAGCCTGCAGGTACTGAGACCCTGCTCAGGAGGGGAACAGTCCCTTCCCTCCCATCCATGCCCTGGTTCTGGATTTCTCCTCCTCCCTGCAGGAAAGCCGATCTCTCCGTCACCCTGGGGACCTCTCTGCAGATCAAACCCAGCGGGAACCTCCCCTTGATCACCAAGAAGAGAGGAGGGAAGTTGGTCATTGTCAACCTCCAAGCAACCAAACACGTGAGTGAGCTTCCTACAGCGCTGCACTGCTCCTTTCCCCTCCTTGTCCCCTGTTCCAGGCCCATCCCATGTTTGTCCCTGCATGTTGTCCCCTCCCAGGTGGCCTCTCTTAGCAGGCAAACAGGCTGGGAGTCCTGGGTTGGAGGGTTTAAACTTGCAACTCCTGCTAAACACGTAGAGATGGCAGGTAAATATTAGAATCATGGAAAGGGCTGGGTTGGAAGGAACTTTAAAGCTCATCCTGTTCTCTTTCCCATGGGCAGGGACTTTCCACTATCCCAGGCTGCTCCAAGCCCTGTCCAGCCTTATCCAAGCATGTCTTAGGAGCAGAGTAAAAACTCAGCCTGGAGCCTGCTGCATCCTCTTGGGGTTTACAGCCCGATGGAAGGGCCACACACACAGAGCCTGTGGAGGACATGCTCAGCTCCTGCTCAGTTCCTGCTCAGTTCCTGCTCAGATGTTGGTGCCCCAATTGTCCAAAGTCTTTAATACCCAGACCTGGGGGTTCTTGGGGTGTCACCAGAGCTCCCTTGTGCCTGTCACACTCTGTCCCTGCTCTGTCCCTGTGTCCCTATCCCCAGGCGTGGCTCCAGCCCACGCCCCTGCAGAGCCCTGGGGCCAGCTCATGTCCCATGGGGAATGTCACACGGGAATGTGGCCGTGTCCCTGGGAGGGGCTGTTTGTCCCCTGAGCCGTGTCCCCCTGTCCAGGACCGCCAGGCCGACCTGCGCATCCACGGCTACGTCGATGAGGTGATGATGAAGCTGATGAAGCACCTGGGGCTGGAGGTGCCCGAGTGGACGGGGCCGGTGGTGGTGGAGAGCGCCGAGCTGGCCAAGGGCGAGCAGGAGCAGCTGCAGGGGCGGCTGAAGGAGGAGCCCCTGGGCCAGCACAACGGCACCGCAGCGCCCCCGGAGCGGCTCAAGCAGGAGTGTCCCAGCCCGGACTTGGGGCCAACACCAGTGAAGAAGATGAAGGTGGAGCCTCTCCTCACCTGACCTGGACTGTCCCTGTCTCACCTGGGCTGCTTTTCCTACTACCGACTTTTTTTTATACCCTTAAATATTGTCCCTTTTTTTATGTCAGTATTAAACATACTTGAATTGTGGCTCGCGGAGCAGCTGCACCCACGGGCCTGAGGAGGGCCTTGCATAGAGAAATTCTTCCCTGTGAGGGTGGTGAGGCCCTGGAATGGAATTCCCAGAGATGCTGTGGCTGCCCCTGGATCCCTGGAAGTGCCCAAGGCCAGGCTGGATGAGACTTGGAGCACCTTGGGACAGTAGAAGGTGTCCCTGCCCATGGCCCAGGTGGCACGGGATGAGCTTTGAGGTCCCTTCCAACCCAAACCGTTCCATGACTTTTAATTCCACATCACTTGGTCATGGAAGGGGACTGGTGCTGGCTGGATCCCAGTTGGACTCAGGGCTGGGAGCTGTGGGAGGCTGCCCTGGCCCCAGCCCCAGGTTGGGCATGGCCGTGTGTCCTCTGCCCCTCATGGCAGCTGGGCTTGAGGTTCCCCTGGCCCAGGGCTCCTTGAAACCTTGTGGATCACCCCCTCTTAAACCACAGCAGGTGGATTTTTTTCCAAAATATCTTATATTTAGAGATGAAAATAAAATTCTAAAACCAAAAACGAAAACAAAACCAAAACAAAACCAACCAGTTGCACCATCAGCAGCCAGCCAGGCCAGGGGGCCCCTCCTGCTTCCTCAGCCCCATCCTGAGCGACCTCAGGTCCTTTCCAGAACTCCCACTGTGCCAGGGGGGCAGGAGCAGCCCCTTTCCTCCCAGTAAGGCCAGTGGGAATCGGTCTCCTCTTCCCAGTTCACAGAATCCAAGCAAAGCCAAGCAGCTCCAGCATCCAGAGGCAGATCCCGGAGGGGTCCCCCCGAGGTTGGGTCCTGTAGGGGACGAGGTGCTGGCACCCCGTGGCACCCCCGCGCTCCCTGCTCTGCCTAAAGCTCCTCCGCCGGCTCCAGCACCGCGGGCCGGCCGTGCCCGGGCTCGGACCACGCCAGGGATGCCAGCCCCGGGTGTGGCACGGAGCCGTCCCCTGGCACAGCCTCGGCGTGCTCCCCGTGCTCGTGGCTCAGCCCCTCGGTGCCCGATGCCCGCGTGTGGTTCTGGAGGGACCCTTTGGCCGGGAGTGCTGGGGACGTGCCCTGGAAAGGCTCGTGCAGGGTCTCGGGGGTCTCGTGCAGGGGCTCCGACCACAGCGGCTCCGGGGGCTTCTCATCCCCAGCCTGGGGCTGCGTGTGAACCACGCGGGAGGCGGCGGCGTTGTGCAGGGACCTGGAGAAAACTGAGCCCCATGGAGGGTCAGGGCCTGGGCCAGGGCCATGAGGGTCTGGCACAGCTCAGCACAGCTCAGCACAGCCCAGCACAGCCCAGCTCAGCCCTCACCTCGCACAGGCCTGAAGTCGCCGTTTGCCTCAGCCTTGCTGGGGGCAAAGGGGCTGATGGAGGGGAAGACAATGAGGGTGAAGGAGAGCAGCAGGACCTGGGGACAGAGGGGACATCACTGAGCACAGCAGGGGAGAGGAACCAGGAGCTGGGTCACAGCTGGTGGCAGACCCAGGAGTGCATCTATTCCTCCATCCCTCCCTTCTGGTTCATGTCCTACCAGTGCACCTCCATCCATCATCCATCCATCCATCCATCCATCCATCCATCCATCCATCCATCCATCCATCCATCATCCATCATCCATCCCTCCATCCCTCCATCCCTCCCAGCCCATCTCCAGGCTCCCAGGCTTTGGAGGCCCCACGCACCGCCAGGCAGGTCCCTGTCTGTGCTGCCTTGTTGCTCGACTGAACCACCATGGCCTGGAGCTTCTTCAGCTGCTCCAGGAGGGATCTGGGAACAGGGAGAGCCCATGAGCCTCCACTCCAACACTTCTCACCCCACCATGTCCCCATCCCGCCCTGGGAACACCTACGAGTTCTGCTTCTCCAGGTGCAGGACCTTCCTCTGCAGCTCCTGGTTCTGAGCCGTGCACGCCGACATCCTGGGACAGGGAGAGCAGCAGGGGAGCAGGGGGTCAGGGGACAGGGCTGGCGAGGAGCAGAGTGCCCGGGGTGCCACCCTGGGTGTGGCACTGTGCCCAGGTGAGGGGCTGGGCTCTGTACCTGCTCTCCAGCCCATCGATGTATTCCTTCTTCTTCTTGCGGCTCTCCTGAGCCGACTGCTTGTTCCGGATCTTCCTCCGGATCTTCTTCAGCACCCGCTCCTCGTACTGGGGGAGACACAGGGGGTCAGGGCCACCAGG
This sequence comes from Calcarius lapponicus, assembly GCA_039654755.1. Lineage (NCBI taxonomy): Eukaryota > Metazoa > Chordata > Aves > Passeriformes > Fringillidae > Calcarius > Calcarius lapponicus. The sequence continues at coordinate 11,120,189 of JBBFKN010000011.1, forward strand.
GCTGGGACCCGCCCTCCACACCCTCCCAGGTGTCCTGGCACCCACCTTGGTGAGGGGCAGCTGCGTGGGCAGGGTCACCCCCTCCTTCAGCAGCAGCTTCTTCTCGTCCTCTGTCAGCACCAGCTCCTGGAAGTGGCCCTGGCTCGGCCGGAGCAGGGAGCCAGGAGCCTGTGGCTGCTGTGGGGACATGGAACGGTGACACCTTGGTGACACCCCCCACCTGGCCCCAGGGACCCTGGCTGGGACCATGGTGAAGGTGCCTTGGGCCAGGAAGGGACAGGGATCGTGGACAAGGACCAGGAAGGGAAAGGGAACAAGTGGGGATGGGAATGGGGGATGAGCGGGGTGCAGGAAGGGACAGGGCTGGGGACAGGGAGTGTTGGGGACACAGGGACAGGGACTCACATTGTCAGAGCTGCCCGAGAGCAGCAGGTCCTTGACGGTGAGGGCACAGGATGCGGGCGGGGGGACCACAGGCAGCTCCTGGCTCTCCTCCAGGAAGAACCCAGGGTGCCACATGTCTGGGTGAGGGCAGAGCAGGGCTGTCAACAGTGCTGTGTCCCCATTGTCCCCACTGTCCCCAGTGTCCCCACTGCAGGACCCTCCCCCTGCCATGGCCCCAGGACCAGGGTGACTTGCTGCCCAGTCCAGTGCCCCTGACTCTTTCCCCCCAAACTGTCCCTCTGGTCCTGCCCTAGTCCCCCCCCACCATCAGTCTGCCCAGTTCACCCCAGTTCCCAATCTCTCCACACTGTCCCTGTCTCCTCCCTAGCCCATCAGACCTCCCAGTTCTTCCCACTTTCCCCACCACTCTCAGCTCCTCAGTGTCCCCAGTCCCTCCAGTGCCCCCAGCCCAGTCCTTTCCCAGTGTGGCTCACCCAGGTCGATGGAGACCTCGGGCTGCAGGACCCCAGACCCCGCCGGGAGGGGCTGGGCCTGGCAGGGCTCGGTGTAGGGGTACAGGACCTCTCGGGGACCCCCGTCACAGCTCCGGGGGGGGCTGTCGTGCTGGTCAGAGGGGGGGTCCTCGCACACCCCGCTGTCGCTGGTGGCCGGGGACCAGCTGGGCGAGTCCGACACCGAGTCCCTGGAGCCCAGCACGGAGCTCAGGAAGTCGTTGCTGTCCGGGGCACGCTGTGGGGACAGGGCACCGTCACCGGGAGCACCCAGGTGACATCCCAGGGCTGTCACCCCGCGGGGCCGAGGTGGGGCGGGCTCAGGCCCAGGGCTCACCCTGTCCTGGGGCCAGGCTCCCGGCGGCGTCCCCAGCTCCAGCTCCACCTCGCGCAGGATCCCGTCCTGGACGTCGAAGAGGAGATCCAGCAGGTCCAGGCTCTCGAGGCTGCCCGCGCTGGAGGCCATGGCTGCGGGATGGCAGGGTCACTGCCCAGCCCAGGCCCCGTGGTACCCCCCAGAGCCACCCCCACACGAGCTGCACGGCCCCGGGGACACCCCGAGTTGTGGGGCGGCTGGGAGGGGGCAGGGGAATGTTGGGATTCACCTGGAAAAGCCCTACAGGTGTGGAACAGGGGGCACTCCAGGCATGGCAGTGCCCCCCCCTCCTCCCAGCAGCTGAAGTTCCCAAATCCTCCAGTTTTCCACCCAGAGCTGCCCAGGCAGGGGGTTCCCTCCTGGAGGTGGCCGTGCTGGAAGGGCTGGTTAATCATTCTGGGTGGCAAGTGGAAGGGAGGGGACTGCGGCCACTGGTCACCCCAGGGAGGGGACTCAGTCCCTCACTGCTACCCCAGGCACTGCTCGAGAGCCTGGACTCAGAGCTGACCACTAACCCAACTGGCCAACCAGCCAGCTGACATCCCAGCTACCCGAGCAGCTGACCCACTGACCAACTGGTTGACCAGTCAGTCAAGGAACTGATCAAGAGACAGACCAAATGGTCAACCTGTTGGCCAAATGACCAATGGATGGACTGCCCCAACAACCAGCCCACTGAGCAATGGACTGACCTGACCAACCAACCAACCAACCAACCAACCAACCAACTCATCACCCACCCAACTGGCTCAAATGCCCTCCCAGCCGGTTGGGGACAGTTGTCATTACTTCACATTTGTCTGGCCAAGGTGGACACGGTAGTCCTTCACCCTCAATCCTCTCAGAGGATCCTGATGGCCCCATGGGATCTCATTGAGCGGTGGCAGCCTGGACATACCTGAGGGAGATGCCATAGATTGTCCTCTCAGCCCTCTCTGAGCGCAGGGAGCGCAGTGGACAACAAGCTCGGCCTTCACCCTCCTCCTCTTCCTCCTCCTTTATGATTCCCTGACCCGAATGGCAAAGTTTAAACTCCAACTGCACAGAAATCATATCCTAGATTGCAAAACGTCCCAGCCCTGATTGGGGCCGTCAGAGCGAGATGGCAGGGCCACCCCGGGGCTGGACCCGTAACTCATTAGCCAAATGTTTTTGTGCTCCTCTGCCAAGCGGGGCAGGAGGGGCCGGGGCTGCCGGGCGAAGTCCAGGTGCTATAATTGTCCGTGAACCTTCACCCACTTTTGGGGACAGTTTCCCTTTTTCAGACGTCTCGGCGTTAATCGCATTCGATGACTGCTCAGCGCAATATCCGGGGATGTTTGCTCGGGCTCTGCCACTTGTGGATTATCCAAAACCACCTTGGTGCCCGGTGCTTCTCCCTGGAGAGGGACCATTGACAAGGGATGGAGGGACAGCACACAGGGAATGGCTTTCCAGGGACAGAGGGCAGGGCTGGATGGGATTTTGGGAAGAATTCCTGGCTGTGAGGATGGGCAGGCCCTGGCACAGAGCGCCCAGAGCGGCTGTGGCTGCCCCTGCATCCCTGGCCAGGCTGGGCATTGGGGCTGAGAGCAGCCTGGGACAGTGGGAGGTGTCCTTGCCATGGCAGGGGTGGCACTGGATGTGTTTAAATTCCATCCCAACCCATCCTGGGATTCCGTGAGTCCCTCATGGCTGTCTTGGGTGCACACTCTGTGTCCCCTTCATCCTCCTGCGCTGAGGGGCACCAGCCCAGCTGCAGCACCTGCGTGCCCTCAGCGAATGCCACCCCGGGCACAGGGAGGGGACGGAGCTGACTAAGGCTCCGTGTGGCCCAGGCGTGGCGCGGGGACAAGGCCACGGCCCCTTATCGGCCGCCCCACGGCCTCTGCCCCGGCAGGCGGCGGCTGCTCCCCGCTTTATGGCCCCGCCGGGACCGGGCAAAGGGCGCCCGCCCGCTGCCGCCACCCGGGGCCGCTCGGGGCCCCTCCTCAGGAGCCTCGGGGGTCCCGGGATCTGGGATCGGGCATGGAACGGGACGGGCAGAGCAGGCAGGGGTTGAGGGGCTGCTGCTCGTTGGGGAGTCACTAATTAGTGCTTATTTAATTAACGCTCCGTCCACACAGCCGGAGCCCCCCGGTGCCCCTCGGGCGTGGAACCGCCGTCACCGCCTTCTCCCCCTCAGCGAGATCTCGCGAGACTTTGCCCCGCCGCGCGTTCTTGCCGGCGCACTCAGGCCCCGCCCCCTGTGCCGGCACGGGGCACCGCCCCTCCGGGCCTCCCGGTCCCGCCTCCATAGGCCCGATCGTGGCCCCGCCCCGGTACCGCCGTGGCCCCGCCCCCGGGCTCGGCCCCGCCCCCGATTGGCCCGCGCTGGCCCCGCCCCGGCCCCGCCCCCGCGCGCCCCCGCGCCCGGCCGCGCCCCCCCGGCCCCGCAGGCGCGGCCCGGCCCGGCCATGCCGGCCAAGAGGAAGCCGGTGCTGCCCGCCCTCAACATCGCCCCCAGCGCCGCCGAGGGGCCCAGCCCCGACGGCTCCGCAGAGTGAGTCAGGCCCGGCCGGGACCGCCCCGGCAGCGGGGCTGGGCCTGGGGGGGACGCGGGGCCTGGGGGGGACACCGGGCCCGGGCCGAGCGGGGAGGCCGGGACAGAGCGGGCACCGGGCCCGGGGGGTCGGGGCACGGCGGGCACGGGGCGTGGGGAGAGCCGGGGAAGGCCTGGAGGAGCCGGGACAGCTTTGGAGAGGCTTGGGAAGGTCTGAGCGGGGAGCTGGGACAGGCCCGGGGGAACCGGGGCAGGTCCGGGGGAACCGGGACAGGCCTGGGGGGCTGGATGGGCCCGGTCTGGGGCAGGTGGGGGTCAGGGAGGCAGAGCCGGGGGGGAAGGCTGAGGGCTGGAGGGATGGGCTGGGAAGGGCAGGGGGAGGCTGCTCTGGGCCCCCGGTTTGCAGGGACAGCTCAGGCCCGGGGGGTGCCGGAGGGAAACGGGCCTGGAGCCCCAGGTTGGAGCTGGGATGGGATCCCGGGGTTTGGGGGTCTTGGGGCAGCAGCGGGGGCTCAGCAGATGGGAGATGTGGGGTGAGAGGTGGTGGAGGGGGGTGCGAGGGGTGCTGGGGTGAGACCCTCCGGACCCGTCCCAGTGTGGGTGAGGAGGGACAAGGGGGTGGCAGCAACTGGGACGGAGCAGCTGGGGCTGGCCCGGGCAGCCGGGGCTCGGCAGCTGCTGCTGGGGCAGCACAGACCCCCCTTTGTGCTCAGGATTTGTGGTGGGGGTGTAACAGAGCTGCTGGACCCCATGGAAAGCCCTTCTCGTGTTACACACCAAAGCCAAGTTTGGACAGGGAGCAGCATCTGCTGCTGCCTCTTTAAGGGCCAAAGGATTCTTCCTGTTCCTTGGCTCTCCCAAAACACCTGACTGCTCCCAAGCTCCTCTCCAGAGGGGCTGTGTGTGTTGGGCAGGGACTTCTCCAGGTCTCCCTGTCCAGGTGATCCCATCGTGGGGGCTCAGGACATGTCAGGGGATGATTTTCCATCATTTCCTAAGAGCTGCACCCTCCTTTCCCTGGTGCTGAGTGTCTCCCATCTCCTCCTCCCCTCTCCAGGGCTAACCTGGTGGACCTGCAGAAGAAGCTGGAGGAGCTGGAGCTGGATGAGCAGCAGAAGAAGCGCCTGGAAGCTTTCCTGACGCAGAAAGCCAAAGTGGGGGAGCTGAAGGACGATGACTTTGAGAGGATCTGCGAGCTGGGCGCTGGCAATGGCGGGGTGGTCACCAAAGTGCAGCACAAACCCTCAGGGCTCGTTATGGCACGGAAGGTAACGAGGGGCTGGCAGTGCTGGGGGGCACCTGGAGCTCTCCCTGGCTCGGGGAGAGCTGGGTTTGGTTGGGTTCTCTCTGCATTTGCACCTTCACCACCTCACCATGGTCAGGAGGAGAAGAGGCCTGGCTGCTCCTAGATGGAGCTGTGTCCTTTGGGAGAGGCTGCACTCCCAGTGACAGATCCCTGGGCTCTGGAAAACAGGAGTTTTATTTTTTTTTCCCAGTTCTGATGGACAAAGTGACTGGAATTGGCTCTCCTGAGGATTGTAGGTCATGACTGAGGAAGTGGCAGTGGAAAGGATGGGTTTGGCACACACATCCCTCATCCCCATTGAACACATCCCAAGGTCATTCCATGCAGGAGCAGAGGTTCCTCAGACAGAGGTTCCTCTCAGACTTGGCTTCGTTGGGAACATCCACTGTGGTTCCACGGAGTAGAAAATCAGGAGCTGCTTCACCTGCCTGCTGGGGAGAGGCTGTGCTTGGCAGGAGCAGCACAACCACTGCTCTGCCTCCTCCAGAGTCCCTCCTCCCTCCTGCTGCTGGGATCATGGAATCCTGGAGTGCTTTGGGCTGGAAGGGCCCTTACAGCTCACCCAGTTCCAGGGGCAGGGCCTCCTCTCAGCAGCCCTGGGTGTTTCCCTCCCCGCTCTGCTCTGACCCCGCGCGCGGCCCCAAAAGCCGCTGCTCGTTCTTGTGCAGAACCTTCACAGGGGCTTTTTCTTTTCTGTGGTTTCCTTGATCTGGGAGCACCTTCTTACAACACCTCCAGAGCTTGTGAAAATGCTCCTGGCTGCTGACTCAGAGGGGCTGAGATCAAACTCCTGACTCGTCTTTCCACCTGTGTCCGGTGCAATCCGTGGCTGAGGCAGCACAGAGCTCTCCCTGTGCCTCCAGCATGGAATCCCACCCTGCATGGGGTTGGAGACACCTTCAGTCCCACCCAGTGCCACCCCTGCCACGGCAAGGGACACCTTCCACTGTCCCAGGCTGCTCCAAGGCACGTCCAGCCTGGCCCTGGGCACTTCCAGGGGCAGCCACAGCTTCTCTGGGAATTCCATTCCAGGGCCTCTCCCCTCTGCCAGGGTTTATTCCCAATATCCCATCCATCCCTGCCCTGGGAAGCCATTCCCTGTGTCCTGGCACTTTATCCTTAACATTGGTCTGCAAATGGGAGAAATTCTGCTCCGGAGCAGTGCCTCCCTTGAAGATCTGATTTCCTCCCAGCCCTCAGGGCTGCTGCCCATCAGTTCTTTTCCTTCCCAGGAGTCACACCTTGCCTGTTTTCTCTCTCTTGGCAGCTGATCCATCTGGAAATCAAGCCAGCCATCAGGAACCAGATCATCCGGGAGCTGCAGGTGCTGCACGAGTGCAACTCCCCCTACATCGTGGGCTTCTATGGAGCCTTCTACAGCGACGGGGAGATCTCCATCTGCATGGAGCACATGGTGAGTGAGGCCCTGCCCTCCCTGCACCCTCCCTGGGCCGCTGGCAGCTCCTTGTCCTGGCCACTCTGCTCCTGGTGGGAGCCACACATTCCTGCCCAGGGCTCGGAATGAGGGAGACAGCGACTTTTGGGAAGAGGAAGCAGAGGTTTGGGGCTTGGCCAAACGGAAATGTTGCCAACCCACTGCTCTGCAGAGCCTGCTGTGAGAGGCTCAGTGGACACATTCTGTTCTTTCTGGTGGAGAATTATGTTGTTTCTGCTCCAAATCAGCACCATCTTGGCATTTCCACTGATGGAAGGAAGCAAAGATCCAACAGCAAGAGGCAGAGATGTTAAAAAAAACAAGTTTTCAGTGATAAACCTGAGCTCAGATCACCGAATCTTTTTTTTTTTTTTGGCTGAAAAAGGAGTGTGCTCACTGCTGGTCACCCACCACCTGCTGCCCTGTACATCCAGCAGGTGGATGTTTTCTCTGCTCTGTTTTCCTGCTGGGAATTGCTGTGTTGGTCATTCCCATGTTTTTTTGTTTCAGGATGGTGGCTCTTTGGATCAAGTGCTGAAAGAAGCCAAAAGAATTCCTGAGGAAATCCTGGGCAAAGTCAGTATAGCGGTGAGTGCTGGGGCTGCTCAGGCTTCCACGGAGGATTTGCTGGGCAGGGATTGGGAATAATTCCTGGGCTGCCCTAGGAAGCTTTCTGTGTTTCCCAGTCCTGGAGACTGCACTTTTCCTGGGCCAAGAGGCCAGAGCAGAGGGGAAATATTCCCAACTCCTTTCCCCCTGGATAATGTTGGCTTCACTTCAAGGAGGTTTGGGAGAAGCTTTTTTGGGGTGGTTCACCCAAAATCTTGGGGATAAATTGGAAACCCTGAGGGACATGGACACCACAGGGCAGCTCTCCTTGGGCTGGAGGCAGAGCTCTTCCCTGAGCTCTGCTCTGATGCAGCCTTTGGGTTCCTCCCAGGTTCTGCGGGGCCTGGCCTATCTGCGGGAGAAGCACCAAATCATGCACAGAGGTGAGAGCAGGACCCTGGAAACCCCAGCCTGCGGTGCCAGGTGTCACCCAGAGCCACCTTCCCACTGCCCTCTCTCGCTGTTCCCAGATGTGAAACCCTCCAACATCCTGGTGAATTCCCGAGGGGAGATCAAGCTCTGTGACTTTGGGGTCAGCGGGCAGCTCATTGACTCCATGGCCAACTCCTTTGTGGGAACTCGGTCCTACATGTCTGTAAGTTCCTTCCAGCTGGGGTTTTTGGCTCATTTGGGTTCATCTCAGCTGTCTCCATCCCCATCCTGTTCACAGGGACACTTTCCACTGTCCCAGGTTGTTCCAAGCCTCCTCCAGCCTGGCCTTGGACACTTCCAGGGATCCAGGGGCAGCCACAGCTTCTCTGGGAACCTGTGCCAGGGCCTCCCCACCCTCCCAGGGAAGGATCCTGAGGTCTGAGCTGCTCCTGTATTTTGGGAATGGTTATTCAAGTGCAGTTATAGTTAGACAGGGGCTATTTAAAAATCCTGTCCCCTCTGCTCCCCAGCCCTGGCTCCAGGCTGCCTCAGAGCTGCCAGTGGGGATGACTTGCATGGATTGATTTATTTCTAATTTTTTCTTTTAATGACCATAACCTCGAGGGGATTTTCTGCTCCTCTGGTTCCTCTTGGGTGTTAACAGCAGAGAGCAGGAAAATACATTTTTATGGATAAGTTGAGTTCCTTGGATTTCAGCACACAGAGAAATAGATTCCTGCTGGGTGTTCCAGACTCCCCAACACAAGTAGCTGGGAATGCTGCTGAGTTGGGAGTGTGGATAAGATGCTCCATGTGCTTTTTGTCTGCACATCATTCTTCTTTTCCATCCCCTTCGCACATGATCCTTCTGGGACTGTCCTTTCCCTGGAGAGCTGCCATGGAGAGGCCTTTGGGATATTACAGAATTCCAGAATGGTTTTGAAGGACCTTAAAGCCCATCCAGTCCCACTCCTACCATGGCAGGGACACCTTCCACTGTCCCAGGCTGCTCCAACCTGGCCTTGGACAGTTCCAGGGATGCAGGGGCAGCCACAGCTGCTCTGGGCACCCTGTGCCAGGGCCTGCCCATCCTCATGGGGGGGAATTCCTTCCCAGTCTGTCCCATCTATCCCTGCCTCCGTCCATGTGAAGCCGTTCCCTGTGTCCTGTCCCTTGTCCAGAGTCCTTCTCCAGTTCCCCTGGAGCCCCTTTAGGCACTGGAGTCTCACCAGTACAGGATATTTGTATTTGGTGTCACTATCCCATGTTAGCCCATGTTCCTGTGTCCTGGGGGATCCATATCCCGTGTCAGGGGGTGTTCCTATGCTCTGGGGACGGGCATTCCATGTCACCCTGCATTCCCTGTGCCCTGGGTGCCATTATCACCCATTCCCATTGCCATTATCGCCCATTCCCAGTGCCCTGGGTGCCATTATCGCCCATTCCCATTCTCCCTGAGCCCCTCCCTGTGCTTTCTCATTCCCAGTGCCCTTATCCCCATTCCCAGTGCCATTATCCCCATTCCCAGTGCCATTATCCCCATTCCCAGTGCCATTATCCCCATCATCCCCCATTCCCAGTGCCATCATCCCCCATTCCCAGTGCCATTATCCCCATTATCCCCATTCCCAGTGCCATTATCCCCATTCCCAGTGCCATTATCCCCCCTTATCCCCATTCCCAGCACCATCATCCCCCATTCCCAGTGCCATTATCCCCATTCCCAGTGCCATTATCTCCATTATCCCCATTCCCAGTGCCATCATCCCCCATTCCCAGTACCGTTATCCCCATTCCCAGTGCCATTATCCCCATTATCCCCATTCCCAGCGCCATTATCCCCATTCCCAGTGCCACCATCCCCTCCTCTCCCCGCAGCCCGAGCGCCTGCAGGGCACGCACTACTCGGTGCAGTCGGACATCTGGAGCATGGGGCTGTCCCTGGTGGAGCTGTCGATCGGAAGGTACCCAATCCCCCCGCCAGACTCCAAGGAACTGGAAGCAATTTTTGGCCGTCCTGTGGTGGACGGGGCGGAGGGAGAGTCCCCCAGCATCTCGCCGCGGGCCCGGCCCCCAGGACGCCCCGTCAGTGGTAGGGGCTGTGGTGTGCATCGGCAGCGACGCTTCCATGGGGGAGCCGCGGGGTTGGGGTGGCTGGGGGAGCTGCCCCGCAGGAGGCTCTGCTGGGAGTGCTGCTGGGGAAGGCCACGTTGGCTCCTGCACCTCACAGGTTGGTGGAGTCGAGGTGGGGAGGGACCTCTCAGGATGGATTTGGGTCCTGAGATCCTCCTGTGGCCCACAGCTGGAATGTGGCTCCCGCAGAGAGGACGGTTTGAGGGATGTTGTCACAGCCAGCAGGTTCTTCTCAGGCCTCAGGCAGCTGTTTGGGAAGAGCTTTGCTGGGAGCTCTCACAGAAGCACCAAACAGCAGCAGGATTCCAGGGATGCTCTGCTGGAGCCGTTTCCTTGGGAGCAGAAGGCTCTGGAAGTGCTGCCAGCCAGCCAGAGTAGATGGTTTGGTGCTGTCCAAACATAAATAAATCTGGACTGGAGGTCTGGTGAAAGAAATCCAAATTCTGGGAATGAAGTTGATTTCTCTTTAACCGTGACTCAATTCCCCCGGGAGTTGCCTCAGCCTCTCCCAGCAGAGCTCCCCCAAAGTCGTGTTTTTCACCCCAAACTGAGCCCTGGGCAGCCTCTCAGCACCGTTTGTGTCGTGTCACCCCCCAGGCCACGGGATGGACACCAGGCCTGCCATGGCCATCTTTGAGCTGCTGGATTACATCGTTAACGAGGTGGGTGTTTGCTTTGCCAGGGCTTCCACGGGGATGTTCTGCTCTGCTGAGTCAGGCTGGGATCTGGAATGTTTGGTCACTCAGGGAATCCCAGCCTGGTTTGGGTTGGAAGGACCTTCAAGCTCATCCACTCCCACCCCTGCCATGGCAGGGACACCTCCCACTGTCCCAGGCTGCTCCAAGCCTGGCCTTGGCACTGCCAGGGATCCAGGGGCAGCCCCAGCTGCGCTGGGAATTCCATCCCAGGGCCTCCTCACCTTTACAGGGGGGAATTTCTTCCCAAAATCCCACCTAAACCTTCCCTCCTTCAGTTTAAGGCCACCCCTCTTGTCCTACCCAACTTGCAAGGCCAGCTCTCACAAACAAGTGGAGGAAGGGCAGCTTCCCTTTCCAGGGTGATGGAAAATTCTCGTTTTGGGATTTTCATCAGCCCTAGGCATGGCCAGAGCTGGGATTTGTGAGGCTGGATTTAGGATTGGGATGCTTGGTGATTTCCCAGCTTTGGCTGGGGTTCAATGTGGGGTCCCCCATGTGCAGAGCAGGCTGGAGCAGCAGGGGAAGGAATGGCAGAGAAGGAATGGCAGGGAAGGCTTTTCCTGGCTGGAAAAGCAGTGAGGATGAGGAGGATGAGAGTGTCTGTAGAGCACAGCTCCCTGAGACTGATTTTTGGCACAGTAACACAGGAGTGGTGCAGGAACCCCTTTTCCTTCTCTCCACAGCCACCTCCCAAGCTGCCAAGTGGAGTCTTCACGCAAGATTTCCAGGAGTTTGTAAATAAATGGTGAGGATTTCGTCTCCTGGCTGAAGGTGGAGGCTTGGACGTGCTCCTTGACAGCTCTGCAGCTCCACCCTCTGTGTTCTGCCTGATCTCTCTCTCTCCCTGCCTGATCCCACGTTGTGCTGGGAGCTCCTGCCTTGGGAAGGGTTGCAACAAAAGCATTTTATTTGTGGGGCTGCTGAGCAGGATCCCAGCTCCTTCTAAATCTGAGCCTGGCAAAGGGGGGTGGTGGAGCAGATCCTGGGGCTGAGTCACCCCGTGGGCACAGGGACACCTGAAGGTGCTGCCAGAGCTCCCAGTAAAGCAGAGATGGGATATGAAATCCCAGATTGCTGCCAAGCTTTAGGGCCTTTTCTCCATTTGCAGGGCACAATTTGTCCCCACAGTCTGGAGGAGATGGATCCTGCAGCTCTCCCTGGGAGCTGAGCTGGCAGGGATCCCTCTCCCAGGATCCTGAGGGGCTCTGGGGGAAGCTGGAGCTTCTCCAGCCTGATCCCCACGTTCCCACAAGGAATCTCACCTTGGCTTCCCTCTCTTCTTGTTCTCATTTCAGCTTAATTAAGAACCCAGCAGAACGAGCAGATCTGAAGATGCTGATGGTGAGTGGGGAGAGGATTTTTCTGCTGCACTGGGGTGGCACCAGCTCTGCCCCATCCCTCTTGCTCCAAAGGCTGGGAATTCCCAGGCTGAGCTCAGGATGAGGGACTGAGTGCTGGATCTCTGCTGGGACAGCCCTGGCTCCTCACCTGGACAGGTGGGGGCACTGAGGGCTGGATCCCAGCTGTGCTCCCATCCCAGAGATCCAGCAGGGTCCTGGGAAAGGGGGGGAATCAGGTGAGACCCCACCTGCAGAGCTGCCTCCAGCTCTGCTCCAACAGCAGGAGGACCTGGAGCTGCTGGGAGAGTCCAGAGGAGGGCCTGGAGCCCCTCTGGAGCTCTGGGAGAGCTGGGGGTGCTCACCTGGAGGGGAGAAGGCTCCAGGGAGTGCTCAGGGGCTCCAGGAGAGCTGCAGAGAGACTGAGGACAAGGGATGGAGGGACAGGACCCAGGGAATGGCTCCCACTGCCAGAGGGCAGGGCTGGGTGGGATCTTGGGCAGGAATTTCTCTCCGTGATGGTGGCAGGGCTGCAAGGAACAAATGTTTTCCCTAAATCCTCTTTCCCTGCCTCAGGATCTTCCCCCCCCCTCTCCAGGGCATATCCCACAGCACAGGGCTGGCTTTTTGGGATCTGGGATGCTCCTCTGGGCTGTTCCTGACCGTGTTTTCCCCTGTGCTTGCAGAGCCACACGTTCATCAAGCGCTCCGAGGTGGAGGAGGTGGATTTCGCGGGCTGGCTGTGCCGGACGCTGCGGCTGAACCAGCCCAGCACTCCCACCCGAGCTGCCATGTGAGCCCGGCCTGGCGCTCCTGCCTCTGGCACCGCTTCCTCTCCTCCCTGCAGGGCACGGCTGCCCCTCCTTCCTCCCTCCCAGCGCCAAAGCTCCGGCCCCGGGGCGGCTCCATCCTCCCGGGGTGTCCCCTCGGACCCGGGGGTGTTCCAGGCCTCTGCTCCAGCTCTGGAGCTCCTGACACTTGGGAATTGTGGTGCTGCTTATGTTGGTTTTTCTTTATTTTGGGTTTCTTTTTGGTTTGGTTCGGGGTTTTGGGGTTTTTTTTGGTTTTTTTTTTTTTTTGGAATTAAGAAGGAAGGTAATGGGGGGCGTGAGGTGGTTCAGGATGAGAGGCTTCACCCCATCCCTGGTTTCTCTCTGGGATGGAGAATCAGTGGGATCAGGAATGGAGAAACCCTGCCTGGGATGGCCCAGAGCAGTGTCCCTGTCCTGCCTGGGGCCACAGCTGGGCTGGGGGCAGAGCAGAAATTGCTGTTTGATTTAAATCTGCTTTAAATGGTTCTTCCGAAGCCTGCCTTGTCCCGAGCTGCATGTTCAGGGGAGGGGCTGGATCCAAGAGGCCCAGGAGGGATTGGGATGGGGATGGCTCCCACTTTTCAGTGTCCAGGTGAGGGGAGAGTGTGGATTTTGGATTTTCCTTCCCTGGAGAGGTGGAGGCAGAGCCCGGCTGTTCCCAGCGGCCATGCCCAGGGTTGGGGTCCCTCTCCTGATGCCATCGGGGGCACAGGGAGCTCTCCAGGCTGCATTTTCCCCCTCCAGGCTGTATTTTCCCCCTCCAGGCTGCCTCCAGCCCATCCCAGGGCTGGCCCCAGCCATTGTGGACGTGGCAGAGCTCCAGGATTCCCTGTCAGAGCCCCCTGGCCAGGGATGAACCCACCCCGAGCCCACGTTGTCCCTGGATTGTCCCTCCCTTCGAGGACCCTGCAGCCCCCCAGGCCCCGTCCCCCTCCCTTCCCACCACGTGGATTTTGGGGTGAATTACTCCCCTCCTCTCCCCCCACGTGGGTTTGGCAACCCCTGAGGATTTGGGAAGTTTGGTGGGAATTTTTTGGTGTTTTCCTTGTATTTTTTTTTTTTTGGCTGTTTTTCACTCAGTCAGGCTGGCAGCTGCCATCCCCCTGCCTGCCCTGGGTCCCACCATGGCAGCCCCCCCAAAAATTAACTACCAGGGCTGGGTACCCCCAAATCCCTCATCCCTTTTCCTTTCCTGTTTTCCAGCACAGGACAAAGGCACTGCCCTGCCTGGGGCCAACCCACAGGGCAGCCACATCCCCAAAGGGGGGACACCCCAATTTTTTGGGGGGAACACCCCAATTTTGGGGGGAACACCCCAGGTTTGAGGGGTCTGTGCTTGCTGGCTCAGCTCACGCCCAGCCAAGCCCCCCTGGAGCCGTGGGGTGCTCGCTGTGAGGGATTTTGCCTCTTATTTAATGTGGGAAGAAGCAGGGAAGGTTCCTCAAGGTTGGGCTATTTTCCATAGGTTTTGGTGCTGGGTTTGGGGAGAGGAAGAGGAGGAGGAGGATGATGATGATGAGGAGAGTGTGGATGGAGCAGTTCGGTGGTGCAATTAATTTTTTTTTTTTTTTAATTCGATATTTTCATCATGGACGGGGAAGGGGCGGGGGGGGGTTGGGAAATAATAAATAAACGGCACTTTACATTTCCAGGTGGTTTCTCTCCTCGGTTGTGCCCCGGGTGGGTTTAACCCCTTTGGAGCCAGAATTCCAGCCGGGAGTGCTGTCTCTGAGAGCTCTGGGGGCTCTCCCTGGGATGTGCTGGCCACTGCTGCCTCCAGTGGGAGCCGGAGACACCAGAATTATCCCGGACCGGGATGGATGCGGCATCCAAAGACCCAAATCCAGTTGGAAATATCTGGGGGGTGAAAAATAGTTAGGGGTGAAAAATATTTGGGGTGAGTGGGAGCTGGGTGAAGCTGGAAAAAACCCCAAATTGGGCCCAAAATTGGAAAATGTTTTGCAGTTTTTGGGCTGTGAACGATGCAGGGGCTCAGGGGGTGACACCAGCACGGTGCCATCCCTAATTCCAGGCTCCTGCAGTGGCATTTTGGGACGTGCCATGGTGCCATCCCTAATTCCAGGCTCTTTCTGGGACATTTTTTGGGGGATCCCATGGTGCCATCCTTAATTCCATGCTCGTTTTGTGATATTTTTTTGGGATCCCATGGTGCCATCCCTGACTCCAGGCTCCCTCTGGGACATTTTTTGGGGATCCCATGGTGCCATCCCTAATTCCAGGCTCGTTTTGGGACATTTTTTGGGGGTCCCATGCCGTGGTTCCTGACTCCAGGCTCCCGTGGTGTTGTTTTGGGGGTTCCTGGTTGGTTTTTCCTGCTGTTTTGGGGTCCCCCGGGGCTCTGGGGTGCCCTGGGATGGACTCACTGCACCCCTGGGAGCTGTGCCAGGTTTTGGTGGTGCCAGCTGGGAATGGGGGGGGGTCCCAGGGTGGGGGTGACCACGGCCCTTGTGCCACTGTGGGATTTTGGGGGTGCAGGGAGGAACTGGGGGTGCCCAGCCAGGCTGGCAAAGGGGGGGCTCCCCAACCCCTGTTCAGTTTGTGGGGCACAACGGGGGAAATTGGGGTTCTCCCCCCACCCAGCCTCTCGGGTGGGGGTTCCACAGCTGATTTTGGGGGGTCTCGGTGCGGGGGGGGCACTCTGGGGGTTGATTTTTGGGGGGGGGGCCCCGGGCGTGCCCCAGGCGTGCAGGGGGAAAGCGAAAGCACTCGGGAGCTGGGGCTGCTGGGGCACGGCGGGGACGGGCCCGGGGTGCAGCCCCCACACCCCAAACCCCACCCCAAAACCTCCCCCGCTCTGTTTGGGGGTGCGGGGACCCCTCGATCCCCGCCCCCAGCCGTGCTTCCCCGTCGTGCCTCAGTTTCCCCAGCTGCTCCGTGGGGTTGATGACCCAAAACCCCCCGAAATCCTCCCCAAAACCCCCCCGGGGGGCGGGGGAAGGGTGAGGGGCGGGCGGGGAGCCGAGCCGGGGTTATTTAAGGGAAAAAAAAGGGGGGAAAAGGGAAAATCCCAGCGTGGAACGGGACCCCCCGAGGGGGGAAGGGAGGGGGGGTGTCGATCGCAGCTTTGCTTTTCTCGCTTTCTCTTCCTTTATAACGAACTCGAACCCCCCGTGAGCAGGAATTCCCAACGCACCCGAAATTCTCCCTTTTCCACGCGGCCGGGGCGGCGCTGGGATCGCGGGAGCCGAGCCGGGGGTGGCGCGGCCCCGCCCGGGTGGGGACAGCCCGGCCGTGTCCCCGTGTCCCCCCCGGGCGGGCCCGCGGCCCGGGCTGGCCCCGGCCTTGCCAGGCTGGCTCCGAGCCCACCGTGACCTTGGGCTCCGTGTCCCCTTCCCCCGGCGGGAGTGGCAGGGAGGGGCTGGGGGGACATTGGGGACACCGAGGGTGGCACGTGGTGGCTCGGGGAGGTGACCTGGGAGGGACGGTGTGGGGCGGGGGGCGTGGGGAGGTGACAGCAGGGTGGGGTGACGCGGGGAGGTGCCCGTGGGGGGACCCGAGTGGGTTTGGGGGGACGGGGAGGTGACCCGTGGGGACACGCGTGGGTCTGGGGGGCACGGGAAGGGGGTGACACGTGGGGAAGGTGACCCAGAGGAGCACGGGGAGGTGACACGAGGGGTGACACGAGTGGCTTTGGGGGTGTGGAGCGTAAAGGGTGACCCCGAGGGGTGACACCCGTGGGTTTGGGGACACAGAGGTGACCCAGGGGGTGACAGGTGGGCAGGGTGACCTCAAGGGGCTCAGAGCGGGGACACGAGTGGGTTTGGGGCCAGTGAAGGTGCCCCGGGGGGTGACATGAGGGGGTCTGGGGGACACCAGGGTGACCCAGACGGGACCTGGGGGTGGCCCAGCGGGGACACGAGTGGCTCTGGGGTCTGTGTGACACTCCCGGGGGGAAGGTGACACGGTGTGACACGCGTGGGTCTGGGGTCTGCGTGACGCTCCGGAGAGATAAGGTGACACGCGTGGGTCTGGGGTCTGTGACATCGACGGGGACAGGGGGACACGCGTGGGTCTGGGGTCCGTGTGCCACTCCGGGGGGGGAGGTGGCTCCGTGCGACACGCGTGGCTCCGGCTCGCGCTGTCCCGCGCTGGGGGGGGGTCCCGCGGGGTCCCCCCCGGGGTCTCCCCCGGCCGCGCCCCCCCCGAGCTCCCCCCGCGCTGCGCCCCCCCCCGGCCGGAGGCGGCTGCGCCCCGCGGGGGGGGCGGCGGGCGGGGGGGCGGCGCGCGGCCCCTTTAAGAGCGGGGCGGCCCCGGCCGGAGCAGGAAGGAGCCGCATACGGGCCTCGGCGAGCAGCTCCCGCGGGGCGGCCAGAGCCTGCTCCGCCCGCCCGCACGGCCCGGCCCGCCCGCCTCGGCACGGCGCGGCCCGCTCCGCTCGCCCGGACCGCTCGGCCCCCGCCCGGTACGGAACTGAGGGGTGGGCTCGCATGGGGGGGGTCGCGCATGGGGGGGGGGTGGTTCGGGCCTGACCCTCCCCCCCCCCCCTTTCCTGGGGGTGCTGGGGGGGGAGTGGGGGGTGGGGAGGGGTCGGTTGGGTCCGTTGCGGGGGGGGGGGTGGGGGCGGCCCCCCCTCCGCCCCCCCTCCGTATACGTTGTACTTGGCCGGGCCGTGCTGGGGGGGGTCGCGGAGGGGGGGGGGAAGGGTTGGGAGAGGGGAGGAGTGGGGGGGAGCGCGGCGCGGGGGTTGCCGGGAGTTGTAGTCCCTCGGCGGCGCCGCGCCGCAGGTGCCGGTGGGCGAGCGGACTGCGCTTCCCGGCGGCCCCCGCGCCCGCGGCGAGCGGGAGGCGTGTTGATGGGCAGCGGGCGGGGCCAATCGGGGCGCGCCCTCCGCCCCGCGCGCCCGCCCCGCCCGCCGCCGCCCGGCCCAATGGCGGGCGCCGCGCGGGGTGGCCGGGGACGGGCGCGGCGGGGCCTGCGCGGCCCCCCCCGCCCGGGCCCGCGACCCCCGCCCGGGCCCGGCCCCGCCGCGACCCCCGCCCGCCCCGCCGCTCCCGCGGGGCCGCCGCCGGCACCTCGCCCCCCCTCCTCCCCCCGGCGCCCCCCGCCCCCGCCTCCCCCCGGCCTCCATTGCGGCGCCCGCCCGCCCGGGGGAAGGGGTGGGGTCGTGGCGCCCGGCCAAGGCTCCCTGTGGGCCCCGCGGGGGGGGCGGCCCGGGCCGGCGGGGGGGGAGGCCGGTCATGGGTGGGGTCCCCGGGGGCCGCCCCGTGCGGGGGCGTCGGGCCGCGCCGTCCCCGCGCACCCCAAGGTCGTTGGCGGCCGGGGGGCGCCGGCCCGGCCCTGCCCGCCCCGCTCCGGCCCTGCGCGGCCGGGCTTGTTTTTACCCCCCTCGGCCGTCCCTTATCTCCCCCCGGCCGGCTGCGGGCAGGGGGGGCCGCGGTGATAATCCCCCCGCGGGGCTGGGGCGCTGCTGCCCGCAGGAGCCCGGCGGGATAAGCCTCTCCCCCCGCGGGACTGCGCAGCGGCCGGGGCTCGGCGTGAGGGGCAGCATCCCTCGGAGCTGCCAAAACATTCCCCGCGTGCCCGGGGAGCCGGCGCTGCCTCCTCAGCGGCATCCCCCGCTCGGGGCTCGGCTTTGGACGCGGTGGTTCCGGTCAGGTGCCCCAAAGTGCCGTGGCGAGTGACACAGGCAAAGGTCCCTGCCCTCTTCCCCTTGGTGGGGCTGGGGACGGGACAGAGTCACGGACGCATCGCTGGGACCGTGGGCTGCCAGCTGGGCACTGCCAGGGAAAGGGTTCCTTGGCCGTGTTGTTCCAGGAGTGTGGGAAAAGTTGGTTTATGGAGCCGTATCAGGAGAGGCTGAGGTTGGAGATCGGGAAAAGGTTCTTTTTCCAGAGCATGGTGGGGTGCTGGACAGATTCCCCAGGGAATCTGAGGCTGCCAGAGCTCCTGGGGCATATGGACAGCGCTGCCAGGGATGCACGGGGTGGGATTCTTGGGGTGTCTGTGCAGGGCCGGCGGCTGGGCTGGGTGATCCCTCTGGGTCCCTTCCAGCTGAGTTTATTCCATGGAAAGCCCTGGGACTCCGGCAGCAGCACCAGAACGTGTAAATCCCGGCGTTGCTCCGCTGAGAGCGACAGTTCCTGTTGTACGAGCCCAGCCGACGTGACTGCCTGGCCCCCGCCTGGCTCTCGGTGTTCCCTGAGCTCCTGCAGACCCTCGGCTTTGGGCAGCCAAAGTTCCTTTGGGCTCAAGGACTCTTGGTGGTGAGAGTTTGCTGCCGTCCCAGCTCGAGAGCAGCCGTGTTCCCAGGGCTGTCGGTTGTCCTGGCTATCGAAACCATAACTTATATAATAACTGTTTTATGGACACGGGGAGAGAAAGGTTCTGCCTGGAAGAATTTACAACCTAATGAGGGTTGAAGTTGTGCTCGGAGTAGCAAAGGAGCTAAAAGGTCATCGTGGCACTTTCCAAAAGTGTTTGGGGTGGTTGTTGGTGGTGTTTTTCAAGGAATTGTGTGATTTTTTTTCAAGGATTCTGCCCGTCCTGGTTGGAAATTGCAGCGTGTGGGCTCTTCTGGAGGCTGAGCAGGAAGAGCTGGGCTGGCTTTAATTCTGATGGTTTTGCTGGAGTTGTTGGATTTCAACTTCTTTAAAAAAAAAAAACGAAAGAGACCGAGAGAAACTGAGGAGTTTATTAGAGAGGAGCCTTTCTTGTTTAATATTCATTCTGGCCCCTGTTTAGGCTTGTTCTGGTGAAAGAGGGAGTGAAGAGGCGCAACCCAAACACGGGTGAGATGGTGGGATTTTTCCACCAAGCCTTAATTGCTTCAGTAACTCCAGGGAGGGTTTTGCAAGGCAGGAGCTCTTAATAAATGTGGTGGTGAATGAAAGTAGTTCCTCACTTTGCTGCTCTGCAACTCTTCCTCTGCCTTTTTTTTTTTTTTTTTTTAATTATTAATCGTTTTTCACTCGTATTTCATCTCGTGGCCGTGGGTCTGGTGAGGATCTTTAGCTGTGGCTTCATGAGGAGCTCTGCTCTGTGGAGGAGCTGGGTGGAATTAATTTGGCACGGTGAGGGCGGCTGGGTTCCCTTCGTGTTTGGTGACTTTTGGAAGCAGAATTAAAAATTCCAGTTGTTCTCGCAGCGTGGGAATTTGGATGTGGGCACGGGACGCAAATGAGGGGTGAAATTTATGCTGCCATCGAGGCTCTGTGGTGGTTTGGGTGCTCCTGTCTCCCTTCAAGACCTTGTTTTGGGATCAAGTGCTGGGGTCGAGTCCCATGCAGGTGTCCCACCTAAAAATCCCGGGTGTGTGTTTGAGACAGAGTCTAAACGCTTGAGAACTGCGGTTTAATCTTGATTTAAACTGGCACTTGAGGGCTCTCTCCCCGTCTCGGGATGCTGAGTTTTTTGGAAGATGAGCTTGTGAGGCGAACCATTAGAACCCTGCTCCTTATCTCCCCTAGTCCAGGCAATAAACAGTTGCTTTAACTACACTCTCAACCAGCCTTAACCTCGAATTTGAGCAGACCGGTCCCAGTCTGTAATTAAAAGCCTTTTGAGGAGCAGAACTCAGGGAAAGGGAGGAAGACAGGCAGTGTCTGGGCTGAGGGAAGCGTTTATCCCCAAGCCCGTGGCCCTTTGATCCCAACTGCTGCTCTGTCCGTCCCCGTACCTGTCCCAGAGGAGCTCTGCGAGGACGTCAGCGGGAGTAAACGAGGTCAGGCCAGCGCTGCGATCTCTCCGAGTAGCCGGGGCCGATTGTTCCTCGCCCAGCCCCCTGCCCGTATCGCCTTCCCTGCGCTCAGTTTCAGTTTCCCACCCGCCCGCCGGCTCCGGTGGCGCAGCCGGGCCGGATCCCGCTGGGGCTCCTTCCCTGCGGCTCCGGGGATGTCCCGCAGCAGCCCCGGGCTGCAGGTGCAAGGGGACTCTAGGGCTCGGCTTAGTGCGACGAGGTGCGAGAAACTGGAGAGCGCTGTGAGCTGCCCCGGGGCTGCCGGTGGGAGCCAAGGGCACGGCGGTGGGATGAGCTGCAGATCCCCTGGCAAGCAGCGGCTTCCCAGCACCCTGGCATCGCCCATCCCTGGAAAAATGTGCGGCCAGAGAGCCGGGAATGTGACCTGCCAGCGCTGCTCTGGCGGGCTGGAACGCTGGCATCCTCCTGGGCATGAAATCCCAGCACCCTGAGGATCATTCTCCTCCTGTTCCACACCCCTGTGCCCACTGGCTGGAACGCTGGCATCCTCCTGGGCACAAACTCAGGGTCGTTCTCCTTCTGTTCCCCACCCTGTGCCACCACTGGCTGGAACGCTGGCATCCTCCTGGGCACAAACTTGGGATCATTCTCCTCCTATTCCCCACCCTGTGCCCACCTGCTGGAACTCCTGGGCATTAAATCCTGGCACCCTCGGGGTCATTCTCCTCCTGTTCCCCACCCCTGTGCCACCACTGGCTGGAACGCTGGCATCCTCCTGGGCACAAACTTGGGATCATTCTCCTCCTGTTCCCCACCCCTGTGCCTGCCTTCTGGAACTCTGGCATCTCCTGGGCATGAAATCTCAGCACCCTCGGGGTTGTTCTCCTCCTGTTCCCCACCCTGTGCCCACCTGCTGGAACGCTGGCATCCTCCTGGGCATGAAATCCTGGCACCCTCGGGGTCGTTCTCCTGTTCCTTACCCCTGTGCCCACCACCTGGAACGGTGGCATCCTCCTGGGCACAAACTTGGGATCATTCTCCTCCTGTTCCCCGCCCTGTGCCCACTGGCTGGAACGCTGGCATCCTCCTGGGCATTAAATCCTGGCACCCTCGGGGTCGTTCTCCTCCTGTTCCCCACCCTGTGCCCACCTAGAGCCCGTGACCCTCTCCAGACCGGTCCCTGTGCCTGGTTCCTCCACAGCAGAGGATGCTCCCCGCTCCCAGCGCTGGGTTTTAACTCCCTCCTCCCCACGCTTCGCTCCACTCCTGCTCCCATTTCCTTCCTGCTTCGTGCCCCTCCTTATTTCCCACCGGCACGCTGGGAAGCAGTGAGTAAATGAGATTTTTTCCCTGTTGTTTGCTGGAGCTGGGAAGGTGCCAGAGGTGGGCTTGTAGCTACAGGTTGCAGCTCCCAGAGCCTCCTGCCCCGACAGGCAGAGCAGAGAGGGATCAGGTTCAGCATTCCCCCCCGTGCATCCCAGCAGGGCAGGAAGGAAGGAGGGAAATCCATGGTTGATGAAGCCCCATTTGCTCCGGGGATTCGCTTTTGCTCGTCATCCCCCGGAGCCGGGAATGGCGGGACGAGCTGTCTGTTAATCCACAAACTGGGAATTACATAAGGGGCTGCCCTGCCCTGCTCTCTCACCAAACTCCAGGCTTATTCTTTTATTTGTTTCCTCCCCTTTTTTTTTCTTTTCATCCCCTATTTCCCAGTGTGGAAAAGAACAGCAGGTCTGTGAAGTGGCATTTGAGGCAATTAGATTGATGCCAGAGCCTCGGGCAGGGAATGTCAGGAGTGGTGGGGGGGACAATCCTGGGGCAGGGGACAGCTCTGGGGGCTCCTGCACAGATGGGAATGGATGGATTTGGGGTTTGAGCAGTTCTTAGGGCTCTCTGTTCAGGAGTCAGGAGAGATATGACAGGGCTGGGGAGCAGGGGGTGAGGGGGTGAATGCTGTCTGGGACCTGTGGGAATGGGGGGATTTGGGGTTTGAGCATTTTTATGGTTCTCTCAGTTCAGGAGGCCGTGAGAGCTGTGACAGGAGAGGGGAAATGTGGGGTGAAGGGGTGGATGGGATTGGTTTTTCTCAAGGAAACACAGGAGTGACTTTGGGAGGATTTTGGCTGGAGTGGGGACAGGCTCTGAAGGGGAGGGGATGTCCAAGCATGACCTGCTCTGGTTGTCCTCCAACCTGGAGCAGCTGGGCCGTGCCGGGGGTTAAAGCTTGGAGTCCTCAATTGCTCCCTTGCAAAGGGGCCCCACGCTGCCTTTTTGGAAAGCAGTTGCTTATTCCTGCCTGGATCCTGGTGCCTCCAGGCTCCCAGGTTGGAAAAGAACTCCTGGGAGAGAGCAGCTCCTGCAGCCAGCGCTGGAGCACACACAGCCTCGTGCTTCGTGTGCTTCTTCCCCTTTTTCCCTGCAACTCCTGAGACTTTCTGAAGTATTTTGGAGAACTGTGGCTGGCTCAGCCACGGCCTGGTGTTGTCCAGAATCTGCCAAAGCTCCCAGGGAGCTTTCCCACAGGAGCCAGGTGGGACAGAGCCTGTTGGAGGGCCAGGACTGCAGCGGTGTGGGCACACCTGGGCTCAGTGAAAAGGGTTTGTTTGAGCAGCAAAACAATTCCCTTGAGTTCCAGGGTATCCAGCCTTCCTGGGCTCTGGGCTGAGCTCAGGTGGACTCAGCTTAGCCTGAGGATTGAGGGAGGCCTGGGGAGTTGCTGGAACAGAGGTGGGTTTGGAGCAGGGATTGAGGGTCTTGGAGCAGCTCTCAGCACTTTGAGGTTTGTTTTGTCTCCGTGCAGGGGAACTCCTGTGACCTGTTGGTGCTCTTGGGGACAATCCCAGCACACAGAGTTGGTGCCATGGACTTTTGTGCTGAGGCAGAGTGACAGTGCTGGGGATGGGGGAGCTTCTCACCCCAAAATAACCCTCACACCCAGAGCTCGGGTGGGAGACTCCCTGGGCTAAAAGGCACATTCCTGCCGGATTAAATCCGGCCTCTGATGACAAAGGAGAAAATTGGCAAGGAGGGCTGGGTGGAGGAACCAGTTCAGGCTCACCTTGCAACATGAGAGGAGTTTGGTGCTGTCAGGGCTGAGGGTGGCAGCTGGGGAGGCTCTGTGGCTGCAGCTTTGGGATCCTCTGGAACAGCACCACTGTTTGGCCACCGTGTTGGGATCCACGTCCTGCCTTTGGGCAGCAGCTGGAAACTGAAGTTTCCCAGGAGCTGTGCTGTGCCCTGCAAGGAAATGCCACCCCAGTTCCATCCCAGGGAGCTGTGGAATGTGGCACTGGGTCATCCCTCTCTGCCTGGGCTGTGGAGGTGAATCTGGGAGCACCATCAGGTGTCCTGGGAGATGCAGAGTCTTGCCCAGGCCTTTGGGATGAGCCTGTTCTTGGTGACACTTGTCCTTTGGAACAATTCCACACCTGGCTTGTCCAGCCTCATCTGGGCCAGCACGTGAAAACCACTGGAGTTCAGGCACTTTGGGAAATCCAAGAGGAACAAGCCCCTTTCTTCCTGGTGGCTCCATAGCAGCATTCCCAACAATTCCCTGACGGTGATGAGGGATCCCAGAGCTCCAGCCCCACCATGGTGGTGTCTCCATGGTTCCTGCTTTAATGGCTCTTTATTCCATTAAAGTTCCTGGGATGCTCGTGGAGGGTTGAGGGACGTTCAGACCCAGGGCCTCATCCAGACCTGAGTGGGAGCAGTTGCTCTTCCTGTCAGAAGCTGCAGGACGTGGGATTCTCCTTTCCTGGCTGTTCCTGCAGTGCTTTAGGTGCTTCTTCCCTGGGCATTAATGAGAGTGCCAGGGGAAGGGAGAATGGCTTCAAAATGAGGGCAGGGATGGATGGGATATCAGGAATTCCTCCCTGGGAGGGTGGGGAGACCCTGAGGTGGAATTCCCAGAGAAGCTGTGGCTGGATCCCTGGAGGTGTCCAAGGCCAGGCTGGAGCACCCTGGATATGGAAGGTGTCCCTGCCCATGGGATGGAACAGGATGAGCTTCAAGGTCCCTCCCAGCCCACAGCAGCCTGGGGTTCTGGGGATGTGTTGATCTGCAGAGTTTGGGGCAGATTTCCTCTCCCTGCTCGGTGTGAAGGGGCTGCAGGAGGGGGGTTGGCTGTGCTGGAGCTTCCTGTGCTGCCCAGGCACATCCTCTAGAGCAGGAGAGGAGAAGCTCCCTGGCAGGTGGGGCCTGGCCAGGTCAGTCTGGTTGTTTTGGTCACACCACGAGTCTGTCAGGTTGGGCTGGGGCAGGGGGGCTGCTGGAGCTGTCAGAACATCTCAGGTGTTCCTGCACTTCACCTTGGATTTGAGTCTTTGCCTCATCACAGAATGGTTTGGGTGGAAGGGACCTCAAAGGCCACGCAGTGCCACCCCTGGTTTGGGTGGCAGGGTCACCTCCCACTGTCCCAGGCTGCTCCAATTCCCATCCAGCCTGGCCTTGGGCACTGCCAGGGATGGAGCAGCCACAGCTTCTCTTGGAATTCCATTCCAGTCCCTCCCCACCCTCCCAGGGAAGAATTCCTTCCCAACATCCCCTCTAAAGCTCCTCTGTTTGAATCCATTCTCCCTTGTCCTGTCCCTCCATGTCCCTCCCCGTGTCCCTTGGAGCCCCTTCAGGCCCTGCAAGGTCTCCAGAGCTTTGCAGCAGCATTCCAGCATCCAAAGCACCTACAAATGCTCTGATCTTTGGAAGGAGCAGAGCAATGCAACCCCTCTGAGGAGCCCCTGGAGCAGGGCTTGGTCAGGGCTGTGATCTGGAGCCTCTTTGGGAACCAGCTGAACCCCCCTGGTGTGCTTCAGTCTCATTCCTCATTCCTCTCATCCCAAATCCAGACCTGTGGTCGCTTTTCCCTGCTAAGGGGCTGCAGGGGATGGATGCCCGTGCTTGGAAGACAGAGCCAGATTGTCCAAAGCAGCCCACAGATATTTGCAGGGCGCTGGTGCTGCTCCAGTCTCTTCACTTCAAGAGCTGCATGATCTTGGTCATGTTACCCCAGATGGGGCGTCCAGGCAGGGCAGAAGAAAGCTGGAATTCACTCTTTGCCATTGATGACTCCATTGCCTTCTCAAGACCAAGGGTTTCTTCCCACTGCACCATTGCAAATGTAATTTTATTTAAAATAAAAGCAGGCTGAGGGGTTTTTCATCTTGATTGTTCCCACAGTGCAGTTCCTTCTGTTGACGTTCAGGGTCTTCCTCTCAGGAACATCCAGCTGGTTCTCCAGGTCCAAATAATTGGGATAGTTTGGCCCTAAGGCACCGAGAGCACATTTCCTTGTTGGGAGCAGTTGAGTTTCCATGGCTCAGTGGAGTGGTTGGAATTGTGACTTCTCCCAGGCAGGCAGAACCTTTCCCAACACTTCTGAACCCTTCCCTGCCATGTTCCCAACCCTTCCCAACCCTTCCCTGCCATGTTCCCAACTCTTCCCAACCCTTCCCTGCCATGTTCCCAACACTTCTCAACCCTTCCCTGCCATGTTCCCAACTCTTCCCAACCCTTCCCCTTTCCCTTCCCAACCCTTCCCTGCCCTGTTGCAGCTCCCCAGTGCGAGGTGTGTGTCTGTGTGTCCCGAGGCTCGGTGCAGTTTCGGGTGGATCCTGGGCAGGGTGGGACCTGCCGGGGCCTGTCCTGGGCTGCTCCCAGCCCAGGCTCTGCCTCTGCTCCCCCTGGCCACAGAGCTGCCTTCAGCCAGGCTGGCAGAGCCGTCCCTGCAGCTGGGACAGGGACGGGGGCGCTGGGATGGGCTGTCCCTGAATGGGAACAGGGTGGGAGCTGTTCTAGGGGAAATGCCCTATTTCTGCAGGGTGGTGAGGGAGTGCTGGGGTTGTGTTTGGGCCTTGGGCAGCAGCCCCTGGGGTGTTTCTTTGTGTAAATCACCATTATTTTAATAATTCTCCCCTGGTGCTGCTGCTGAGCTGCCCTGCCTCAGTTTTGTGTGTTTGCTCCAAGAAATCCCAGAGCAGCTTGGGATCCTTGGGCACCTTGAGTATCCCAAATTCCAGAATGGTTTGGGTTGGATGGACCTTAAATATTTCTGTCATGTGCAGGGACATCCTCCAGTATCTCAGGATGCTCCAGCCTGGTCTTGGACGCTCCCAGGGATCCAGGGGCAGCCACAGCTGCTCTGGGAATTCCTCCCCAATATCCCATCTCACCCTGCCCTGTCAGTTTGATCCATTCCCTCCTACCCTGTCCCTCCACACTCCTGACCAAAGTCCCTCTCCATCCCACAGGCAGCTCCCAGAGCTCAGCTCTCCCCAGGAAACGTTGCTGTGTGCGTTGCAGAATTCCCCAAAGCCATTTTGCCTCGTGCTGCATGGAAAGGGTGATGCTGATTCTCCCTTCCTGCCCCGAGCAGGTGCCAGGTGTTGCTCAAGTTCTCACCTGTGCTGCTGCAGAGGGCGGCACCTCTGCCTTTGGGAGGGTTTTGGGATCTTTTCCGGATTAGAGCACGTAGAGAGCGTTGGCTGTTCCTTGTTCCCCAGGTGTGACCCAGCTCTTCCAAACTGCTCAGCTTCCTCTAAATGTTAAGGCAAAGAAGTGAAGAGAAAAGGGAAAACAACCACTGAGGTTCTGTGGAAAACTGGTAATTAAAGAGGTGTTTTGTCAGCACTTTTGGTTGGGATCCCATCTTGATGTGGTCGCCTCATTTGAATGTAAATGTCAAATTCCAGAGCTCCTGGAGGAGAGGGATTGGGTGACATCCTGCTGAGGGAAGCACAAGCTCAGGGGTTTCACTGAGCTCTGGGTGCTGCTCTTGGGCTGGAGGGGGGGTCTGGGAGGAGAGAGCTGAGAAATTGAGTTTAAAAAAAGAAAATAAAATCGCAGTGCTGAGGTCACAGCTCGGGTGCTGTGTCCTGGTCTGGCCCCTCACTGTGAGAAGGACACACGGGGGCTGGAGTGAGCCCAGAGCAGGGAATGGAGCTGGGGAGAGTCTGGAAAACATCTGAGGGAGCTGGGGAGGCTCAGGAGTGACCTTGTGGCTCTGCCCAACTCCCTGACTGGGGGGACAGCCAGGAGGGGTCAGGTTCTGCTCCCAGGGGACAGCAGGACACGAGGGAACAGCCTTGAGTTACACCAGGGCAGGGTCAGGTTGGATATTGGGACAATTTCTGCATGGAAAGGGTGATTGGACCTTGGCAGGGGCTGTCCAAGGAGTCCCCATCCCTGGAGGTGGCTCTGGGCTGGGGACAGGGTGGGCATTGGGCACAGCTGGGACTCAGTGATCCTGCAGGGCTTTTCCAACCTCAGGAATTCCATTTCAGAGCGTCCAAAGGCGATGGGGAATCAGCTGGATGTGGAACATCAGCTCAGGGAGGTGGAGAGCTTCCCTCACCCCCGTTCAGCACCCAGAAATGACATTTTTCCTGCCTGTGTGCGCCAGGCTGGCTTGTGGAGCTGGAGTAGCCACAGCTCCGCTGTGTTGGGATTTTGGAAGCGCTGAGGGGGCTGAGAGCAGGGTTGGGGCTGCACAGGGAGTCCCACCAGGGCTGTCAGTGATGTTCCTAAATCACCTGGAGGGCTCTGCTGTTGCTCCAACCCCCCTTCCTCACGGGCTGATGGTTCCCTCTCAGTTGTGTGCGAGGGCCATTCCCAAACTTCTCCCCCAGGGCCACTTTTGGGGTGAAATGTGGCACCTCTGAGCCCTGCAGAGCCACCCAGTCAGGGACAGGGACCTGGAACACCCCGGGCAGGCAGGGAGAGAATGGAGCTGCTGGGAAATTCAGGTCAGGGCTTGAGGCTCCCCCTTGGTGGCCCATTCAGACCTTTCCTTGCCAGGGAAGGACGAGCTGTGGCTGTGCCAGCGGCTTTTGTCACTTGTCACCTGGCTTCAGCACATTCCCAAGTGGATTTTGGCCATTCCATCGTGGCCTTGAGCCCTGGTGCCATGAGCAAACAGTGGATTTGGGGTGCTTGGAGCATCTCTTGAGTCACCCACCTCACAAAGAACTCAAGAAGTTCCCAAAACCCCAAATCCATCCTTTGGAACGCTCCATTTCCCATTGGCAATTCCTAAGCTGTTGGAAAGGGAATGGGGGGGATGTTTCAAGGACTCAGTCTCTGGATGTGGCTGGAGCATCCGGGCCCTGAACCCATTCCTGGGGGGCTCAGGACGCCCCCTTTGCCCCCGGCATCCCCGGCCAGCGCGGCCGTGGGACACAAAGGCCGTCTTGTGTGCGGGGTGGTCGAGTTGGAGCAGGCTCCAGTGGCAGTCTCATGACCCTGCAGCCATTCCCACACTGTGGGGATGATTATCCAAGGCTGGGGGGGGACCTTGTCTGGCTGCTCCCAGAGCTGGGCTGTGTGGGGCACAGACACAGCTCCCTCAGCTTCCGAACGCTGCCCGCAGCTCCACTTCACTGGGTTTGGGAGAAAAACGTTGGTAAAGCATCTCTTGTAGAGAGGAAGGAGAGGGGGAAGCTCCAGTGGTGGCTTTGGGGCTGGCAGGGATGTGGGATCTGCTCCAGTCAGGTTTTGGGGAGCTCTGGAGCTGCCCTGGTGGGAGTGGGACAAGTGGGGCTGAGGCAGCAAAGCCTCCCTGGAACCCAAGCTCAGGATTCCCTGGGATGGGGTGACCTTGTCCTGAAATCCCAGCTCAGGATTCCCTGGGATGGGGTGACCTTGCCCTGGAATCCCAGCTCAGGATCCCCTGGGATCCCCTGGGATGGGGTGACCTTGTCCTGGAACCCCAGCTCAGGATCCCCTGGGATCCCTGGGATGGGGTGGCCTTGCCCTGGGACCCAAGCTCAGGATTCCCTGGGATCCCTGGGATGGGGTGACCTTGCCCTGGAACCCCAGCTCAGGATCCCCTGGGATGGGGTGACCTTGCTCTGGAACCCCAGCTCAGGATCCCCTGGGATCCCCTGGGATGGGGTGACCTTGCCCTGGAACCCCAGCTCAGGATCCCCTGGGATGCTGGGATGGGCTGACCTTGCCCAAGGTCACACCTGAAGCCAGGGCTGAGTGTGGAGTGGTGCCACCAAACAGCCCTTTCCTCCCCGATGTAAAAAATCCATGAAATGAGGGTTTAAAGGTCAAAGCCTGGAGCTCAGGAGGTGGCTCTGGAGTTGATCCCAGGAGGCTCAGGAAGCCACCTGGCTCTGGTGTTTGGTGTTGGTGGCAGTTCTGGTGCCTGCCCTGCACATCCAGCCCCCCTGGGTCCTCCCTCCTCCTCCTCACCCCCATCCCATTCCTGCTGGGAGCTGAATCCTGGTGTCCTCCTGCTGTTGGTTACCCAGGGATTTGCTCCAGATCCCTTTTCCGCAGCCTCAGACCTGCCTTCTCCTGCCTTTTCTCCGTGTAAAACAGGAAGGTGCCAAAGTTAAACTTATTTTCTGGGTTTAACAAAACGTTTCAAAAATAAGTAAATATGGAAAACTACTGAGGAGGCCGGGGGTGGGTGGGGGAAGCCGGAGTTGTGCAACCTGGGCTCCTGCTCCGTGCTGGGACCCGGGGCTGGGAGTTGCTTCCTGAATAATTATTCCTGTTCTGGATCCATCCTGACTCATCCGTCCCCCCATGGCCTGGGACAGGCCACGTCCCGCCGTGCCTCAGTTTCCCCATCTGGAAATCAGGAACCTGGATACTCCAACCTTGTGCTGGGCTGATTTTTGGACAGGTTTGTGTGTGGATTTCTTGGCTCCTGGTGATCTCAGGGCTTGGGATGGATGGGGGGAATTACACTGATTTTCCAGCAAATCGCTGCTTCAAAGAACGTGTGGATTTGCTGCTTGAGATGGACAGGAGGGAAATGTTATTCCTGATTTTTGGGATCAGAAGACTGGGACTGTGGGAGAATTAGGGGCTGCTCAGGCTCACAGTCAGGCCCCAGTGCCCATTTCCCAGCAAAGGCTGGGTTTTTCCAGTCTTTGGAGTCAAGTAGATGTGTCAGGAGCGACTTTATTTATTTATCTTGTCCCAAACAAACCCTTGGCATCAGGAAGAGCTGCTGCTTCTGCTGGAACCCGTCCAGGATCCAGGTCTGGTGCTGGCACTTGGTGATGCCAGTGTCCTTTCCTCTCTCCTGCTCCCAGGAAGGAGCAGGAGCTGCCTCAGCTTCCAGGGATCAGCTCTGCTCTGTCAAACACCTGCAGCAGCAGCTTGGGGAGGCTGGGGCTCCCCTCTCCCTGCCCTTGTCAGAGGATATTCCCTGCCCACCTCTCTCCAGGGAGGAGTGATGGGAATGGTGTTCCTGCTGCTGACACCATTGAGCTGGGCACCTTCCCAGCAGCAGTGGGACTGGGAGATGCTCCCAGGGCAGACTGGGATGCACTGGGGAGGCTCAGGCTGCCCCACGCTGGGCACAGCTGTGCCCGCTCCAGGTGTTGCCTGGCTGGGTGATGCCAGCTCCCTGCCAAGGCTTGCTGCTCTGGCCCGGATCCGTGCTAATTCAGCTGTTCTCACTTGAGAGCACCTGGCCTCTGTTCCTCCTCCTCCTCCTCCTCGCCAGGTAAGCACAGGACGGGCAGGATGATGGGAGAGGCGCGGGGACACACTGCCAGGTGCGTCCCTCAGGAATCTGGGGATTCTCCCGACGTCTCCGAGCTCTGACTCACGGCCTTGCCCTCCTTCCCCACAGCCTTTAGCCTGGAAGATGGCGGGTGGCGTGGACGGCCCCATAGGGATCCCGTTCCCGGATCACAGCAGCGACATCCTCAGCAGCCTGAATGAGCAGAGGAACAACGGGCTGCTGTGCGACGTGGTCATCCTGGTGGAAGGCCAGGAGTTCCCCACCCACCGCTCCGTCCTGGCAGCGTGCAGCCAGTACTTCAAGAAGCTCTTCACCTCAGGGTTAGTGGTGGACCAGCAGAACGTGTATGAGATAGACTTTGTGAGTGCGGACGCCCTGTCGGCGCTGCTGGAGTTCGCCTACACCGCGACCCTCACCGTCAGCACTTCCAACGTCAACGACATCCTCAACGCCGCCACGCTGCTGGAGATCCCGGCCGTCAGGGATGTCTGCACGGATCTCCTGGAGAGGAAGATTCTGGCCAAAAATGACCAGATGGATACAGTAGATCAAATTGATCAGAGGAACCATCTCAGAGCAAAAGAGTACCTGGAGTTCTTCCAGAGCAACCCCGTGAACGGCCACCAAGGCAGCTTTCCGTGGACCAACCCAGAGTTGAGAGACCTTCAGAGACTGAACTTCCGAGGCCAAGAGGAGGAGGAGGAGTCGAACTGCAACGGCCTGGACTTCTACTCGCAAGCCACCCCAACCGAAAGACCAAAGGCAAGTGACTGTGACCCCGACAGCAACCCGGCCATGTGGCTGGAGCGCGAGGACGAGGAGCCGGTCAGCGGCGGGATGTTCTCCCCTTCCCAGAACGGACATTACAGCAGCCGCGGCCTGGCCACCCCGGCAGAAGAGGAGGGGGGCACCCCCAGGGGCCCTCTGGACCCGCAGGAGGCCGGGGACTCGCCCAGCTTCATCCCCACGGGCACGGAGACGGAGGACGACGCCAGGGAGGTGGATGACCTGGCCGCCAGCGCCCTGCTCCAGCAGATGATCAACTCGGTGGGGCGGCAGCAGCTCGGCGACGACGACCGCAAGGACGAGGACGGGGTCATGGATTATTACTTGAAATATTTCGGCAGTTCCAGCGAGGGCGACGTGTACCCGTCCTGGTCGCAGAAGGTGGAGAAGAAGATCAGGGCGAAAGCATTCCAGAAGTGCCCCATCTGCGAGAAGGTGATCCAGGGTGCCGGGAAGCTGCCGCGCCACATCCGCACCCACACCGGGGAGAAGCCCTACGAGTGCAACATTTGCAACGTCAGATTCACCAGGTACGGCTGGGAACAGGGGCTACACACACACCTGGGGCTGCACACAGACCTGAGGCTGCACCCAAATCCAGGGGCTGCACACAAACTCAGGGTCTGCACCCAAACCTGGATCTGCACACCAGCCTGGGGGCTGCACACAAACCTGGGGCTGCACACAAACCTGGGGGGCTACACCCAAATCCAGGGGCTGCACAAACCCAGGGTCTGCACCCAAACCTGGGGTCTGCACCCAAACCCAGCGCTCCCCTCACCCCAGGAGCCAGCCCAGGGCTGATCCTGGGTGATTTTATCTCTTTGCTCAACTCATTTCCATCCTAACTGGCGAGTTGGGGCTGGAGGCCAAGATTTTCCAGGGAGCAGTTTAGGGGTGTGACACGTGAGCTATCTCAAGGGGCCTGGCTCGATGGCCAGTGCCACCATCCTGCTGTCCTGACTTGCTGAGCTCTGCTGGAAGCCTGACGTGATGGGGAAACAGAGCTGCAGCTCGTGGTCTGTCCATCGAGGCAGGAGCAGGGGAATGGTTTGGGCATGGCTCATGGCATGGCTGTGGCTGGCTTGGAGGGAGGTTGGAGCCCACTCGTGTCCTTGGCAGGGCGAGCTCTGCGGCCCTGGTGCAGCTCCCGGGGGCGTTTGCCACGGCCCTGCTCCTAATCAGGGCTGCTCTGCTCCCTGCCCGGGCCGCGGGAGCACCAAAGAAAGGGGACATTGTTTGGGCTGCTCCGGTTCACGCCAGTCCGAGCCCGGGCGCCGCCTCCTCTCCCCGGCTCTGCGGGGCTGGGCCGGCCCGGGGGTCCCAGCCTGGTGGGCTGCCTGGCCTGGGGGCTGCTCCTTTCCCTGCTCCCTTGCCCTTCTCTTTCCCTTGCCCTGCTCCCTTTCCTTTTCCCTGTCTGCTCCCTTCCCATTCAGTTTCCTTTCCCTGCTGCCTCTCCCTTTCCCTCCCCGTTCCATTCCCTTTCCCTGCTGTCTTTCCCTGCTTCTTCCTTGCTCCCTTTCCCTTCCCCTTCCCTTTCTCTGCTTTTTCCCTTTCCCTGCTCCCTTTCCCTTCTCTTTCCCTGCCTGCTTCGTTTCCTTTCCCTGCTCCCATCCCTTTCCCTTCTCTTTCCCTGCTCCTTTTCCCTTTTCCTTTCCCTTTCCTTTTCCCTTTCCCTTTCTGTTTCCCTTCCCTTTCCCTTTTCCTGCTCCTTTTCCCTTTCCCTGCCTGCCCAGATGTTCCCACTGTGCCACTTCCCCCGTCCCCTCCAGGCCCCTGGTGCTTTGGGGGCTCCATCTCCGTGTGGGATCCCCGGGGTGCAGCCCGAGGGGCAGGAGGCCGTGTCCTGCCCCTTCCCCTGGTCCCGGCCGCGCCCAGCCCACGTTGGAGAGCTGAGGAATGCAGATAATGGCAGGGGCAGGGTGCCAGCCCTCCCTCCCCGCTCCCCCGGCCCTGCCACGCGGCACCTCCCTGCTCCGGGGCTGGGGCTGATCCCACAGCGACCCCACAGCCATCAGCAGCGACCCCACAGCCACCCCAGAGCCATCCACAGCCACCCCAGAGCCATCCCCCCGTGTGCACCATCCAGGGCACTGCAGGCCCTGGAAATGCCACAGGGTCCCTGGCAGCTGCTGGCACTGCGAGATGAGGGGAGGCACAGGGGGACTTGTGGGGAGGGGGAATTGGTGGGGCAGTGCCACCTCATCCTTTTTCCATCCTGCTCCCATTCCTTGGCAATAGGATCTGCTCCCGTTCCATGGGATGAGGACCCTGCTCCCATTCTGTGGGATTAGGATCTGCTCCCATTCTTTAGGATGAGGATCTGCTCCCATTCTGTGGGATTAGGATCTGCTCCCATTCTGTGGAATGATCTGCTCCCATTCTGTGGGATTAGGATCTGCTCCCATTCTGTAGGATGAGGACCCTGCTCCCATTCTGTGGGATTAGGATCTGCTCCCTGCTGGCTCCCAGGAGGGCCTGACACCTGTAAAAAAGCTGCTTTTCTAAACCACCAGATTCCAGCCAAAACACATCCTCCTTCTTCTTCCCACAGCAGCTTTGGGAAGCCTGGACAGGGACAGGGAGCTGTCCTTGGCATCGCCGTTCCCATGCCCTGAGCTCCATATTATTCATTCCATATTATTTATCCCATATTATTTATTCCATATTATTCATTCCATATTATTTATTCCTTTGCTTTCCTTCCCCATGCCTGTCCCCCGGCTGGAAGCAGATCCCGTGCCCGTTGGGTGGGAGGGGGTTTGGGTGGCAGGAGGAGGAGCGGGGCTGCTCCAGCCGGGTGTTCCCGCACCCAGCCCGGCCCTGCTCAGGGATTTTTGCTCCCTGGCGTTTCCTGGTTCCTCTGCGGTCACAGGGGGAGGAGCAGCTCCCATTAAAAAAAAAGAAGAGTTTGGGAGGTTATAAAATGCCAAATTTTAATTTCACAAGCCACTTTGTGTGTCGCTCAGAGCCTCGGGGCTTTGATCCTTCCCTGGGCTTTAGGGTTTTTGGGATCCTGTGGGTAAAGGGAGAACATTCAGGGCTGGGATCCGAGCGATCCATCCAGGAATGGGGTGGATCTGCTTGGGAAGGGTCGGGCGGGTGCTGGGGAGGGCAGGAGGGGCTCCCCTGCCCGGCCACGTGCTCGGGGCTGGCTTTGCCTGCAGGAAGCAGCGATGGCTCACGTGGCCCTGCTGGCCCCTGGCCCGGCCCCAAATGAGCCATGTGTGACCCCATAGCCGTGATCGGCCTGGGCTGGGCAGGGGGTGACCCCATAACCCTGCTCAGACCCCATAGAGGGGAATGTCTGACCCCATAGCCGTGCTCAGACCCCATATGGGGCAAACTGGGACCCCATAACCCTGCTCAGACCCCATAGAGGGCACTGTGTGACCCCACACCCATGCTCAGACCCCATATGGGGCAAACTGGGACCCCATAACCCTGCTCAGACCCCTGTATGAGGCAGTGTGCGACCCCATATGTGACAGTGTGTGACCCTGCACTGGGTGATGTCCATCCCCACACCAGGAGCTGCTCAGCCCTGTTCCAGTGCCCATCCCCACACCAGGAGCTGCTGGGCTCCTGGAGCTGGGGCTGCTCAGCCCCGTTCCAGCTGAAACTCAGCCTGTATTGCTGCCCATCCGCACAGCAGGAGCTGCTCAGCCCCATTCCAATGTCCATCCCCACAGCAGGAGCTGTTTAGCCCTGTTCACTGTCCATCCCCACACGAGGTGCTGCTCAGCCCTATTCCAATGTCCATCCCCACAGAAGGAGCTGCTCAGCCCCAATTCCAATGTCCATCCCCACACCAGGAACTGCTCAGCCCCATTCCAATGTCCATCCCCACACCAGGAGCTGCTCAGCCCTGTTCCACTGTCCATCCCCACAGCAGGAGCTTCCCAGCCCCATTCCAATGTCCATCCCCACACGAGGTGCTGCTCAGCCCCATTCCACTGCCCATCCCCACAGCAGGAGCTGCCCAGCACCAATGTCCATCCCTACACCAGGAACTGCTCAGCCCCATTCCAATGTCCATCCCCACACCAGGAGCTGCTCAGCCCTGTTCCACTGTCCATCCCCACAGCAGGAGCTTCCCAGCCCCATTCCAATGTCCATCCCCACACGAGGTGCTGCTCAGCACCATTCCACTGTCCATCCCCACACCAGGAGCTGTTTAGCCCCGTTCCACTGTCCATCCCCACACCAGGAACTGCTCAGCCCCATTCCAGTGTCCATCCCCACACCAGGAGCTGCTCAGCCCCATTCCAATGTCCATCCCCACACCAGGAACTGCTCAGCCCCATTCCAGTGTCCATCCCCACACCAGGAGCTGCTCAGCACCATTCCAATGTCCATCCCCACACGAGGTGCTGCCCAGCACCAATGTCCATCCCCACAGCAGGAGCTGCTCAGGCCCCATTCCAATGTCCATCCCCACAGAAGGAGCTGTTTAGCCCTGTTCACTGTCCATCCCCACAGCAGGAGCTGCCCAGCCCCATTCCAATGTCCATCCCCACACCAGGAGCTGCTCAGCCCCATTCCAGCTGACACTCAGCCCCGCATTGCTGCCCATCCCCACACGAGGTGCTGCTCAGCCCCATTCCACTGTCCATCCCCACACGAGGTGCTGCCCAGCCCTGTTCCACTGTCCATCCCCACAGCAGGAGCTGCCCAGGCCCATTCCAGTGTCCATCCCCACAGCAGGAGCTGCCCAGCCCCATCCCAGCTGACACTCATCCCTGCATTGCTGCCCATCCCCACGCCAGCCCCATCCCCACGCCACCCCGTGCCACATCGCCCCCACCCCTGCCCCTCCGTCCCCCCCAGCCCCTGACGTGTCCGTCTGTCCCCGCAGGCAGGACAAGCTGAAGGTGCACATGCGGAAGCACACGGGGGAGAAGCCCTACCTGTGCCAGCAGTGCGGGGCCGCCTTCGCCCACAACTACGACTTGAAGAACCACATGCGGGTGCACACGGGGCTGCGGCCGTACCAGTGCGACAGCTGCTGCAAGACTTTCGTCCGCTCCGACCACCTGCACAGGCACCTTAAAAAAGATGGATGCAACGGGATCCCGTCGCGGAGGGGCCGCAAGCCGCGGGTCAGGGAGGCCGGCGGGGCCATGCCCCCCACGCCCACGGAGGACGGGAGCATCCCGGCCCCGAGCCCGAGGACACGGCCGCGGGCAGCGAGGAGCAGCAGCAGCAGCAGCAGCACTTTGAGGAGAATTCCAATAACGAAGCGCCGGGATTGAATGTAGCAGGAGGGTCGGATGAGGGTAACGAGCAAGGACTCTCCTAAACCAAAAAAAAAAAAAAAAAAAAAAAACCAACATAAAACCAACCCCAACCGATGAAACGTGAAAAACAAACAAAGTCACAAAATCTAGTTAGTACTTTTCCTCCGATTTTTCTCTTTAAAAGATGTTTCTCTCCCTTTTTTTTAAGGAAAAAAACAAAAAAAGCTACAAAAAAAAGAAAAAAAAAAAGAGAGATATTATTATATTAACGTTTTCCAATCTTCCCATCGTAAGCGGGGCTCTCCCCCGAGGATCCCTCATAGCCAAGGACCTTTTCTTGGAAAGGCAAGGACGCTAGGGAAGCACGAGGTGGGGATGGAAAGTGGCTCTGTCGCATGGAAAAGAGCTTCCATGTAAATCCAAAGCTTTATTTTGTGTCCAAACACATGTTTAAAAAAAAGAAAAGAAAAGAAAAAAAAACTTATTTCAGAGAGAGATCTATTTAAGAAAAAAAAAAGGAAAAAATAGAAAAAAAACCAAAAGGAGCGGTAGGAGTTGGAAGGGCTGTGGCAGGGCGGGGGTTTGGGATTTGGGGGCCGGGGGCTCCTTCCCAGGAGATCGGGGTCAGGATTTGGGGTCTGTCCCCCCAGCCCCCCCTGAGTGCGAGGCTCAGTCGGGCAGCGAGGGCTCCGGGTGGGGAAAAAATTGCTGGAAATTGCTGGAAAAATTGCCTAAAAAATAAAAATCATGTGAGAGAGGGCAGCAGGTTCGGCAGGGTTTGTGTCGGGCACCCGGGGCTGGGGACGCTGGGGACAGGGCAGGGCTGGGGACACCGGGATGGGGACACCGGGGATGCCGTGTCCGTCCCTCTGTCCGTCCCTGTGTCCCTCCCCATGTCCCCACATCCGTCCCCACCCCGCAGTGCCCAGGAAGTGCCTGAGTCAGCCCAGCCCCCGCTGCCGGCAGAATTTGGGGCTGGGGGGTCCCAAATCCCCCCCCGGGGAATTTTTCTTCCCCCCCCAGGGAATTTTTTTCCCCCACCCCCCCCCCCCCCCTTCCCCCAGGGAATTTCTCCCTCCCCAGCGCAGCCCCAAAAACGCCTCCAAATCCCTTTGGCAAAAAGGTTCTTTGGGGTCTCCCCTAAAGGAGCAGGAGGCCTTTGGGGAGGGGGAGCAGCTTGGCCCCCCCCCAGCCCCATTCCCAAAAAGAAAATATATATAAATATATATCTAGAGATGCTCTATGGCTGGAGAGGCGGGTCCCGACCCTCGGGGGGGAAAAGGCACCTTTGAGTTGGTCACCTGTTTTCTAAATGCACATTTTTAAATGCTAAAAAAAGAAAAAAAGAAAAAAAAGAGTAAAAAACCAGAGAGATTTTAAGCCCTTTTATTTTCAAAGCACTTTTTAGATTCTCTTCCTTTTATTTTAATTTTTTTGTTGGTTTTTTTGGGGGGTTTTTTCCCTTTTTTTTTTCTTTTTTTTTGTGTTTTTACTTTCAAAAGACAAAAGCAAAGAGCAGGTTTTGGCCGAATGTATTTTGGAGAGGGAGTGAGAGGGGAGTGTGTGCTGGGGGGTGGGGTGAGTGGTGGGGCTGGGGGAAGAGATGGATGTTTATTTAATGCAGAAAAACAAAAAAAAGCAATAAAAAATTCCAAAAAAAAGCTTAAAAATAATAATAAAAAAAAAAAAAAGAAAACAAAGAAGTCTTAGCACTTTGCGATGGAACGGGTACTTTGAGCTCACTTTATCTTAATTTAAAAAAAAGCAAGATTCAAGATGTTTACAAGTCAAAAAAACTTTAAAAAAAAGACTTCTACGGAGAAAAAAAAATATTATTAAAAAAAAAAGCCTAAATTTATTTTTGTAAGAAAAAAATGTGTATATATATATATATATTTAACAAAAAACCTAGAAAAAATACAAATATAGGCAGAATCCAAGTGAGATTGGAGGATGGGAGGAAGATGCTAATTAGGTTCTGTGACATGCCCTGACCCTCGGGAATTTGAAATAGAAAAAAATCCATGGAAGCTTGAATTTTAGGCAGGAATCCTGGGGGTTGTGGCTCGCTCACTGCTCCCCACAGCCTTGAGGAGGTCGTTTGTTTGTTTGGGGTTGTTTTTTAACTTTTTTTTTTTGTTTTTTGTAGAAATAATTTTATTTTTACGATGGTTTTTTTAGCCAGTGCCAGCGCAGAGGTGTCCCTGTGGATTTGGAAAAAATCCCACCTGGAGGAGGGAAATTGGAATATGAGATGGGAAATTGGGATTTGGAGAGGGAAATTAGGATCTGGGCAAGGAAATTGGGATTTGGGCTGGGATATGAGATCTGGAGAGGGAAATTAATTGGGATCAGGGCTGGGATATTGAGATTTGGATAAGGAAATTGGGATTTGGGCAGGGAAATTGGGATCAGGGCTGGGATATTGGGATTTGGGCAGGGATATTGACTTTTGGATAGGGAAATTGGGATTTGGGCAGGGAAGTTGGGATCTGGGCAGGGAAATTGGGATTTGGGCAGGGATATTGAGTTTTGGGCAGGGAAATTGGGATTTGGGCAGGGAAATTTGGATCAGGGCTGGGATATTGAGATTTGGATAGGGAGATTGGGATTTGGGCATGGAAATTGGGATTTGGGCAGGGATATTGAGTTTTGGATAGGGAAGTTGGGATTTGGGCAGGGATATTGAGTTTTGGATAGGGAAATTGGGATTTGGGCAGGGAAATGGGGATCTGGGCAGGGAATCCCCCTGGGAAGCTGCTGCAGGGCCCCAGATCCAGGCTGGTTTTGGGGTTTTTTCCAGACCCGTGGTTTTGGATCCCTCCAGGGACGTGGCAGCGATTTCCTTGGAAGGAGCTGGAGGGATCCCCAATCCCAGGGATTTGTGTCCCTCCCGTTCCCCCTTTGGGCAGGAAAATGGGGATCCCAGGTCCCTGTGGATCCCCATCCCTCCCCGAGCAGGAGATTTGGGATCTGGGCAGGGAATCCCACCGGGAACCCCAAACTGGGGGGCTCTGGGTGGGGCCGACCCTGTGGCAGCACTGGCCGAGGTTTTTTGGGGAATATGCAAAGAAAATTCCGTGTGGATTTGTAAATAGAGACTTGTGGAGGTTCCTGTTGTGCTCAGGGTTGTGGTGGCCCCTCTTGTCCTGGGTTTTGGGATTTTTTTCCCACCCTTGCTGCTGCTTTTCCTTCCCCCTTCCCAATCCCGAAGGAATTTTGGGAAGCAGCACCGGGAGGGGGTGGGAGATTCCAGGTGTGCAGAGAAAGGGGGAAAAGGGGGGGAAAATATGGGGGGGAAGGAAAAGAAAAGTGGGAATGATAAAAAAAAAAAGGAAACAATGGGGGGAAAGGAAATTGGAGGGGAGAAATAAAAGAGGGAAAGAAAGGGGGGGGGGAGAAGGAAAAATGAGAAATGAAAGAAGGAAAAAGAGGGGGGAAAAGGAGAAAAGAAGGAATAAATTGAGGGGGGGAGGGCAAGGGGAGAAAAATAGGGAAAGAAAGAAGGAAAAAAAGGAAAAATACAAAGGAAAAAGAGCACAAAGGAGGAAGAGGAGAGAGGAGCAGACTCAGGATTCCCCCAGCGATGTCCCCCCTGTCCCCCCCACTGGCAACACTTTAGCACAAGGTGAAGTTTGCACTAAAAATAAGAAAAAGCAAAAAAAAAAGCTCCAAATCCCCCAGGATTGTCCCTGTCCCGTCGCCTTAAACCCCCCACCCCAAAATTCCCCCCCCCCCCCGTAGCTCAGCATCGAGATTTTTGTCTTTATTCTGATGAATTTTAATTTCATTTGAGTTGGTTTTTTTTGGTTTTTTTTCTTCTGAATCCAGGTTGGGATAAAAGTGTTGCCAAAGAAAGTGCTGAGTTACGGTGGGAAGAGAGAGAGAGAGAGGGAGAGAGAGGAATAATAATAAAAGTTAATAATAATAATAAATGATGAAATAATATAATTTGGATCGAAGCCAAGCAGGGGCAAGGGGAAATAGGGAGGAAAAAAAAGTAATTTTTTGATTTTAAAGAGGAAGAAATTTGTGTCCCCCCCCCCCCTTTTCCTTCCCCCATCCCACCTCCCCCTGTGGGGGTCAGCCCGGGTTTAGGGGGGTTAATCCAGGTTTGGGTGGATTCAGCCCAGTTTTGGTGGATTGATCCAGGTTTGGGGGGAGCTCAGTCCAATTTGGGGGGATTGATCCAGGTTTGGGTGGATTCAGCCCAGTTTGGGGGATTGATCCAGATTTGGGGGGGCTCAGCCCAGTTTGGGGGGATTGATCCAGGTTTGGGGAATGGATTCAGCCCAGTTTTGGGGGATTGATCCAGGTTTGGGGGGAGCTCAGCCCAATTTTGGGGGATTGATCCAGGTTTGGGTGGATTCAGCCCAATTTGGGGGGATTGATCCAGGTTTGGGGTGCAGAGCCCAGGTTTGGGGGGTTAATCCAGGTTTGGGTGGATTCAGCCCAGTTTTGGGGGATTGATCCAGGTTTGGGGGGATTCAGCCAAGTTTTGGGGGGTTAATCCAGGTTTGGGGGGATTCAGCCCAATTTTGGGGGATTGATCCAGGTTTGGGGGGATTCAGCCCAGTCTGGGGGGATTGACCCAGATTTGGGGGGGCTCAGCCCAATTTTGGGGGGTTAATCCAGGTTTGGGGGGAGCTCAGCCCAATTTTGGGGGGTTAATCCAGGTTTGGGGGGAGCTCAGCCCAATTTTGGGGGGTTAATCCAGATTTGGGGGGGCTCAGCCCAATTTTGGGGGGTTAATCTAGATTTGGGTGGATTCAGCCCAGTTCTGGGGGATTGATCCAGGTTTGGGGAATGGATTCAGCCCAGTTTTGGGGGGTTAATCCAGGTTTGGGGTGCAGAGCCCAGGTTTGGGGCATTGATCCAGGTTTGGGGTGCAGAGCCCAGGTTTGGGGGCCTCAGCCCCATTTTGGGGGATCAGTCTGGGTTTGGGGGGCTCAGCCCAGGTTTAGGGGGTTCAATCCTGGCTTTGGGCTCTGGGGGTGCCAAGGGAGGAGCTGCACCCCCTGCTGGGCTGGGAAGGGACAAATTTGGGTTTTTCCCCCAAAATGGGCTCTGGGGGGGGGGGGGGTCCTGCCCCCCAAACTGAGCGGGAGGGGTTTCATTTCTCATTTTTCCACAGGAAAGGGCTGATTCCCCCTCCCCACCCCAAAATTCTCCTTCATCCTCCCCCTTTAGGGCCCCCCCAACCCTTTAGAGCCTCCCCAGCCCCAATCCCCCCCCCAAATTTAACTATTTAATAATAAATCAAGATAAAACCCCCCTGAATTTCTCTCTCTAAAATTTTCTAATTTGTTTTTTTTTTGGATTTTTGTTTTTGATTCACGACAAGGAAAAAACCAAATTATTTTCAATCAAGAGAAACAAAAAACAAAGAGCAAAACGGGATGGAAATTTTGGGGCGGGGAGGGGGCAAAATGCTGCATTAAATTGTGTTTTATATAATAAAATTATCTATCTATCTATCTATCTATCTATATATATATATATATATACACAGCAAGAGCTGAAATGTCCCCAGGGACGGGGGGGACACCGAGCTCAGCCCGGGGACCCCAAAGGATGCTCGAGGTGGGGCCACTTTATTATAAATATTAATTTTATTTTCATTTTTTTCCCTTTTTTGGTTTTTTTTTTTGTTTTTTTTTTTCTTCCCTGCGTCTTTCTATATAATCTATTAAAGAGATTCTTTATCTTCAAGCACTCGCAAAGGTTGCAGCGGTTTTTATGTGTTTTTTCCAATTTTTTTTTTTATTTTGGTGAGGATTTTCTCGGGGGTGGGTGGGGGGGAGGAAAAGGAGCGAGGAAAGGAAAAGAGAAAGAGAGAGAGAGAGAGAAAAAAAGTAAATATAAAGAAATATATGAAAAAAATAAAGCACAGAAAAGACATTCCATAGATTGTAACTTTGATAGTTCTTTATAAAGTGGGGGGAGATGAGGAAAAAAAAATAAAAACTATGACAAAAAACGACAAAAAAAATTAAAATAATAAAAATTGCACTTTGGGGGGGGGCTTTAAAATAAAAAAAAAAGAGAGAAATAAACTATATATTAAAAATACACCCGAAGCCCGCTGGATTTCTTGGGGGAGGAGAGGATGGAGAGCACTGGCTCTTTTTTTGGGGTGTCCCCCTTATTTTTTGGGGGGGGTTTGATGGGACTTTAATGATTTTGGGGGTTTTTTTGCTGGTTTTGGGGCTGGGGAGCCCCGGGGAGGTGAAGCAGGTCAGGGGCTGGGGGGATCCCTTGGGGTTTTGGGGAGATTTCCTCTATTTTGGGGGGATTTCCTCTATTTTGGGGGGATTTCCTCTATTTTGGAGATGTCCAGGGCTGCAGAGGGGATTTTTAGGGGAGTTCCCCTGTTTTGGGGGTTTCCAGGGTTATTGGGGAGCATTTTGGAGGGTCTCCTGTATTTTGGGGACCCCAGAACTGCAAAGGGGATTTTTAGGGGAGTTCTTCTGTTTTGGGCATTTCCAGGGTTGTGTGGGCTTGTTTGGGGGGTTTCCCCCTATTTTGGGGGCTCCAGAACTGCATAGGGGATTTTGGGGGGATGTTTCTCCCAATTTTGGGGGTTTCCAGGATTTTGAGGGCTCCAGAACCGCATAGTGGATTTTGGGGGGATGTTTCCCCCATTTTAGGGTGCCCAGGGCTGCTGTAGGGAGGGGATTGAGATGGGGGGGCTCAACTTGTGGCCGTGCCTCAGTTTCCCCAAATGGAACCAAGCCCCCCTCCCTTACAGAATAACAGCAAAGGGGGGGGGGGTCCCACCCTCCCAGTCTGCCCAGTGCCCCCCCAGCACCCCCGGCCCCATTAAGCCGCTCGGGGGGGGCTGAGGGGGGGTCTGGGGACCCTAATCGCGTTTGGGGACAGATGGCCGCGGTTTAAGGAGCCTCAGGGGACACGTTTGGGGTGTCCCCCCCCCCTCCCCAAACCCTCCCCAACCCCATGTGGCCACCTCAAAGCGTGACAGGGCAGGGCACGGGTGAGCCCACACCCCAAAAATGCCCCAAAAATGCCCCAAAAT
Organism: Calcarius lapponicus; assembly: GCA_039654755.1. NCBI lineage: Eukaryota > Metazoa > Chordata > Aves > Passeriformes > Fringillidae > Calcarius > Calcarius lapponicus. The sequence continues at coordinate 11,163,886 of JBBFKN010000011.1, forward strand.
GCCCCAAATCCCGAGGTGGCCGTGGGGGCAGGAGCCAGCCCGGCCCCCCCAGAGGGCACGGCCGAGGGGAGGGGATTAATTTGTGTCATAATCTGCCTTGTTCGGGGCTTTGGGGCTTTATCCCGGGATTTATGGCCGAGTCGTCTTTCTTAGCGAGACGCCCTAATGCCACTTAACACCTGGGAGCCGCGATTTTCATTAGGGGCGTCAGGGACAATTAGTAAGGGAATAATTAGGGCAGGAGCAGCCGCTGCAGGGTTTAAGCCCCATATGTGCCTGAGTGTGTAGGGGGGGGATTGGGGGACCCCCGGTTTGGGGGGATCAGTCCAAATTCGGGCCGTGCCTCAGTTTACCTCAATGGGAAAGCTCTGTTAGGTAGTGAAGGCAAAGGGTCCCCAGTGTCCCCTCGTAGGGGGGGACAGCGGTGCCACCCTGGGGTGTCCTAGGGGGTGACAGCACAGGGGGGACACGGGATGGGGATGTGGTGGCATCCTGGTGACACAGGGGGCACACACAGGGGTGACCTTGGGGCGCGGGATGGGGACGCGGAGACCCCAGGAATGAGCGCCATCCTGGGGCATTGGTGACACAGGGGGCACACACAGGGGTGACCTTGGGGTGCGGGATGGGGACGTGGAGACCCCAGGAATGAGCGCCATGCTGGGGCATTGGTGACACAGGGGACACACACAGGGGTGACCTTGGGGTGCCGGGGAAGGAGGGGACACCCGGCACACGCAGAGCTGTCCCCAGGGGGGTCACAGGAAGGGGGCCCGGGGCAGGACGGGCACGGAGCCCCGGGGCAGCGGCGGCAGCCGCCCCCAGCCCCAGCGCGGCCGCTCGGGCAGGGGGCACCGGGGGGGCCCGGCGGGGCCCGGGGGGCAGCAGGGGCAGCAGCAGCCGAGGCCGTACAGGGCGTAGGGGTGGAAGTAGCCGACGTTCACCCTGCCAGGGGAGACACAGCGGGGTCAGCACGGAGACCCAAACCCGTCCTCGGGGCCCCAGAGCCTCCCGGGCCCGCCAGGTCCCCCAGGCCCCTCAGAGCCCCCCAGGCCCCTCAGAGCCTCAGAGCCCCTCAGAGCTCCCAGAGCCCCCAGGAGCCCCTCAGAGCCCCCCAGGCCCCTCAGAGCCTCCAGAGCCCCTCAGAGCCCCAGAGCCCCAAGAGGCCCTCAGAGCCCCTCAGAACTCCCCGGAGCCCCCCTGAGCCCCCCAAGGCCCCAGAGCCCCTCAGAGCCCCAGAGCTCCCTGGGCCCCTCAGGGCCCTCAGAGCCTCTCAGGCCCCTCAGAACCCCCCTGGACCCCCAGAGCCCCCCGGCCCCTGACCTGCGGACGCGGCGCCGGGCCCGCCGCCGGTGGTAGTCGCCCTTGGCGAAGTCCTCCAGGTTGGCCGGGTGGATGGCCCAGAAATGGCCTTTGCCGTTGTCGCTGCGGCCGGCCTTGACGAAGCACTCGTTAAGGGACAGGTTGTGGCGGACGCTGTTGCGCCAGCTCTTCTCCTGGGTGCACAGGGGTCAGTCAGGACCAGAGGGGTCAGTCAGGGCTGGAAGGGTCAGACAGGGCTGGAGGGGTCAGCCAGGCCGTGAGGGGTCAGGCAGGCAGCACAGAGGGGTCACTGAGGCCTGGAGGGGTCACTCAGGCCGAGCCCCCGGCCCCTCCGTGCCCACCCCAGCCCTGCAGAAGCCGGCCCGGGCTCGGCCAGCGGCACCGGCGTTCTCCCGGAGAACCGGGGGCAGCTGACACTGCAGGCTCCGGAACGAGCCCGGAGACCGACCCGGGCAGGGCCGAGCTCTGGGCACCCCCGGGCAGGGCCGAGCTCTGGGCACCGCCGATGGAGGCACCGACCCCGCCAGAGCCGAGCTCTGGGTACCCCCGGGCAGGGCCGAGCTCTGGGCACCGCCGATGGATTTCCCGAGGATCGCGCTCAGCGGAGCCGGCTCAGCTCCCCAGTCCCCACCGCTCACCCCAAACCCTGGAAATCGGGGTAAGTTCCCAGAAAACGCTCCCGGCCCCACATCCCTCACCTTGTTCTTGAAGTAGGGGTAGTTGTCCATGATCCACTGGTAGATGTCGGACAGCAGCAGCTTCTTCTCGGGGGACGAGAGGATGGCGGTGGAGATGAGGGCGATGTAGGACTGGGCCGGTTTGTCCCCGGGCTCCGGCGGGGGCCGGGGCGCGCCCGGGGGGCTCCGGCCGGGGGGCTCCGGGCTGGGGGCGGCCCCGGCGCCCCGGCCCGACAGGAGGTACTCGATGCTGAAGGAGGCTCCGGGCGGGCGCCGGGGCGCAGCGGCCGCGTCCCCAGCCGTGTCGCCAGCGGTGCCCCCCGTGTCCCCCATGGTGCAGGTGCTGCCGGCGAGTGCCGGCGCTCATGGCCCGGTAATTAGTGCAGATTACAGGGTTTGCTAATTGTGTTTTCACAAACGCGCTGCCCCCAAAGCGGGCTGTTTATCTGGCAAAGCCCCGGCTTTAACGGGATTTGGGCCCTTAAGCCTCATAAATAAAATGATTAATCCGCTGGAGGTGGAGGAATTCAAAGTGGCACCGAGGAGGTGCCCGGGGGTCCGGCTGCCCCCCAAAACCCGGGGGAGAAGCTGGAGGGGGTGGGGATTGAACCAGAACCCTCCAGGCTCCGTTTGGGGTGATCCTGGAGACCCTGGGAGATCCTGGGATGTCCAGGGAAATCTTGGGATTGCCCCAGGACCCTCCTGCCACGCATGGAAACCTCCAGGTCTCATTTTGGGGTGAGCTGGGAGTGATACTGGGGAGCCTCTGGAGAGATCGGGAGATCTTGAGGAGCTCGGGGAGATGCCAGGGAAGCTCCTGGTGACCCCAGGAAGGTTGGGGAGGCCCTGTGGGAAGATTTTCCCTGGAAAGATCCTGGGGATGTTGGGTGAGATCCTTGGGAGCCCCTGGGAGAAGATTCTGGAGATCTCCAGTGAGATCCTGGGGAATCCTGGAAAGCCAAGGGAGATCCTGGAGACCCTGGGGTGAGAAATCCCAACAAGCCAACACAGAATTAAATGTAAATCTTTCATTTTATTTAACAAACACTATAATTTGAAGAATGTGTACTGAGGGAAAGAAAAATAATTTTCTTTTTTTTGTTTGTTTTGTTTTTTTTTTCTCTTCTCTTTACAAAACAAAGAAGAAAAAAAAACAGGATATAAGAAAAAAAAAAAATAAAACCAACATATGTACAGGAAGAGCTGGCCAACTCCAACAGAAAGCACTACAACAAGCATGGTGTTTCCAAACAGTTGCTTGGCCTGGAAAATTTAAAAGCAATTAAATTAGAATAAAAAATATTAGGAAAACAACTGGACTCTAAAGCTACTGTGCAGCCAGGGCCGCAAGCACAGAACTTTGTACAGTAAAATTAATCTGGGAGCTCTACCCGGGTTTTTGTCAGTTGTTTTCATCCCCCTTTTCCCACCCCCACCCCCGTTTCAACCTGAAAACATATTGCTTACAGCCAGGAAAGAGAAGGAAAAGCAAAGCCTGGGGCCAAGGGGTGCAGTGTCCCTGTGGGAGAGGAACCAGGAGCTGCTCCAGGTCCCCCCTGCCAGGCCTGGGCCAAGGGGGGTTTGATCCCCAGCCCTTCCCAAGCCAGGCCTGCAGCCAAAGCCCAGCCAGGAGGGCAGAATCCCCTCCCACAGGGGCTCAGGGACCCCCACCCCACTGAGATGGGGGTTTGGGAGAGGAGCCCCGAGCTGGCTGGGGACCCCTCCTAAGGTGGAGAGGGGTCTTTGCTTTTGGGCAAGTGGCCAACAAGGATTTGGGGCAGCTCTGGCTGGACCTCGGGGGCTTTTCCCTCCAGCTGGGATTGGCCACGTGTGGAATTTTCTGGAGTGAGGGGGAAGTGCTGGGAAAGGCACCCAGACCCCCCTCTCTGTGCCCCCCTGGCTGCTGGGGTGAGGGATGGAGGGTTTGGGGTGCCCAGAGCAGGGGAAGGAAGGATGGAGGGTTTGGGGTACCCTGAGGGGAGGATAAAGGGAGGATGGAGGGTTTGGGGTACCCTGAGGGGAGGATAAAGGGAGGATGGAGGGTTTGGGGTACCCTGAGGGGAGGATAAAGGGAGGATGGAGGGTTTGGGGTACCCTGAGGGGAGGATAAAGGGAGGATGGAGGGTTTGGGGTACCCTGAGGGGAGGATAAAGGGAGGATGGAGGGTTTGGGGTCTGGCAGTGCCCAGCAACACCAAGCCCCTCGGGGGTCTCAGGCCAGCACCGGGCACAGGGACACAGTCCCTGCTCCTCAGCCAGCCCAGGGGCAGGGCCAGCTCCCTCCGGGCTTCTCCTGAGCTCCAGGGGGAAAAGCCACCGAGGTCCAGAGCAAACCAGAGCCGGGAGGAGCCCGTGGGAACAGCAGAGCTGACGCAGAGGCCGGGACAGAAACTCTCCAAGACAAAGTCAAAAAGGTGACGCTTCGCAAACTCAAAAGCAACAACGTTTTGCCACCAAAGAGCACAGGAGGAGCTTTGGCTCTGGGGCCAAAGGCTGGGACAGAGAAGTGGAGGGGCCGGAGCGGCGGCAGCGCCCGGGCCCCGCCCTCGCACCCGCCCGCGACGGGCTCGGGACTCAAAGAAACCTGAATTGGAGTTACCGAGGTAGTTGGCTAAAAACTGAGATTCCCCCACCCGGCATTTTCTGGAAGGACCCCCCTGCCCTGCTCCTGCTCATGGTGCCAGGTGTGCCCAGGTGTGGGGGTGGCCTGCAGGTCACCGTCCCCATCCCCAGGCCTGGGGCTGTCCTGCAGGTCACCGTCCCCAGACCGGGGGGTGTCCCTGCAGGTCACGGCCGCCGCCTCCAGAACCAACCTCAACGAAAAGGGAATGCGCAGCCCTTGTCAGTCTTCAAAAACACCAAAGTTATTGCACTTCAAAAATACAACAGATCTGTGGTTCGAGCCCCCCCCTCCCACCCCCCCACCCCCCCCCATGGCTTCTGCTCAACTAAAACGAGTCACTACTGCACAAATCTCTACACTTCCCTTGGGATTAGGTTAAAATTCCAAACGTGTCTCTTTACATGAGGTGCAGAGCTGCTGGAGCTCTGAGCTAGAACAGTGCCACTTCCAAGCGGACATCTCACCCCCGGCACCCCATGCCCCCAGTCCCACCCCTACAAACCCCCCCAAATCCTCTCTGGGTCATCCAACCCCCCCAGAGCCCTCCCCGCTCCCCCCTCCCGCCCCGCCCCGGACTCACACGTCCAGCAAAACCTTTAGATTAATTAAGGAATGGTTAATTAACAAGAGGATCAAACTGCACACGGCTTTGGAGATGCAGGGGTGGGTGTCCTGGAGGTGTGCAGGGGAGCTCCCCCGATCCCGGGATCCAGGTGAGGGAGGATCCTGCCTGGCTTAAGACACTTTCTTTACTTCAGGCTCCAGTTCAGGGTCAGGCTCTGAGTGGGGTCGTTTTCCAACCAAGAAGCAGCTCAATGGTTTTTGTTTTTTGTTTTGTTTGTGTCGGTTTTTTTGTTTTTTGTTTTTTTTTTCTTTTTTCTCTCATTTTAATGAGTAATTTGGAATAGGAAAGTCACAGGAGATGAGGGAGGGAGGGAGATGAGGTGGGAGAGGACGTTCTCCCCCTCCTCCAGTTTAATAAGCACCAGAGTATTCAAGTCTGTCCGTTGGGAATTCCGAGCCGTGGCTGCAGTCAGCAGGCAGAGACTAAACCTTTCTCGTAAGAGCAGCGTCGTTTGGGCTGGGGTCCTTCATCATCATCATCCTCCTCCTCATCCTCCTCGTCGTCCTCCTCCGAGGATGAGCTGTCCAGTGTTAAATCCACAACGTCCGCCGGGGCTTTGCCGTTCTCGCCGGTGCCGTTGGGGGCGGCCAGGAGCCCGTTCACCTCCGAGGAACCTGCCACGGGGAGGAGGAGCTGAAACCAGCCCTGCCCAGCGCAGGGAAGGGTCCAACACTCCTGGCTGCTCAGCCTGGACAAGGGAAGGCTCCAGGGAGAGCTCAGAGCCACTTGCAGAGCCTAAAGGGGCTCCAGGAGAGCTGGAGAAGGACTGGGGACAAGGCATGGAGGGACCAGACACAGGGAATGGCTTCCACAGCCAGAGGATGAATATTGGGGAGAAATTCTTCCTTGTGAGGCCCTGGCACAGGGTGCCCAGAGCAGCTGTGACCACCCCTGGATCCCTGGAAGTGCCCAAGGCCAGGCTGGAAAGGGCTTGGAGCAGCCTGGGACAGTGGAAGGCATCCCTGCCATGGCAGGGTGTGGGACTGGATGATCCTGCAGGTCCCTTCCAACCCAAGCCATGCTGGAATTGTGATTTCCCCCAGGGTTTCCAGCCTTTCTCACCTAGAACCAGGATGGGACACTGAGGGCTGCAGCTCCGCTCCTTCTCGGCTCGGATGGGGCACCAGGAGCCATCCACCAGGTACTCGATCTCATCTGCATCTTCACATTCTGTCAGGATCTTGGACAGGAGCCTGCAGAGGGGACAGCAGGAGCTGTCACAGCCCTGGCAATCAGCAGGGTGTGTGCAGTGACCCTGGAGCCAAAGGAGCCCGCTGCTGGCTCCTGAGCTCAGAGTCCTTGGAGCCACGGACTTTATTCCCCATAAAACCAGTGCAGGTTCTGACTGTGCAAATCCATCCCAGCCCTTCCTGCCCATGCACCCAGATCATCAACTACCAGCTTAATTAGCTGCAATTAAAGACAGTTCTGCCTCTTCACCCAGTTTCCCAGGCACTGCTTCCAGGCAGGCGGCTGCTGCCCCATCCCAGGGGACATTCCCAGGGACATTCCCAGCAAGGCTTTAGCAAAAGGTGAGAGATCCTTTGGCATCAGGAACTCAGCAATCCAACCAGCAGCACTTCCCTTCCTTCCTAGTTTTATTTCCCAAATCTCCACAACAGCCACCAGAACAACATTCCTGTATTAGGAACACCACAAATCCATGAAAATGCACCTGGAATGAGGCCCTGATTCCAGAGAAACAGGGGAATTGCTTCATTCCCTGTGTCCCACAGTTTGCCTGGGATGTTTATTTGGAAATTCTGCTCTGCCAGGCCTCACTCCCTCCTGGACTTGAGCACTTTCCTTCAGGAGGAAGAACTCAGAGTGGAAAGACTTCCAAGGTCAGGAAAACTTTGTGGCACCCCAGTGGGAGAGTTTCAGCTTTCCCCAGCTCCTGCAGGAATTGCTCCCACAGCCAATCCCATCACCAGCACAGCAACCACCAAGCTGCAGCTCCCAAAAAGGCCCTGAGGATCCCAGACCTGACCAACCACCTCCCACCCTGCTCAGGAGCCTCGGGCTCTTTCCTGACTCCCAGCACCCAGCTGAGTGCCAGCTTCCCTCTCTCACTTCCAGGGAATCTGGGAAGGACTTCAGCCAACAGAATTGGCATCAAACCCAGCCCTGAGCAGGGACAAAAGTCTGCTGAGCCTTCCCCAGGGACATCCTGCTGCTCCTGATGCAGGACACGGGCATGGCTGACCCGTGTGGGTTCCACAATCCCACCCCTCGCAGCTTCCCCTTCATCTCCCCCTGTCAGAGATCTCCAAGGAACTGGATTTTCCTGCCAGGGTTGGCCAGGGGACAAAGCAAACAGGTTATCTGTGCTGAGGCTGCTCCAGGCTGCCTGGAAAGCCACAGCTCCTGCATCTGCCCAGGGCCCACAAGGCAGCAACGCTGCAGGAGCCCTCGGTGAGGCTGGAACAGACTGGTCTGCTCACTTCCCTGTGCCAGGGGAGCTGGGCCGCCCCAAACATCACTGCAAACTCTCCCTGCTCTTGAGGGAACCTGCAGTGGAGGCCAATCCCACAGCCACGAGGGTGGAGACCATTTCCCAGCAGGCAGGAACCACGTGTGTTGTTCCACCAGTCCTCGGTCAGTGGTCCCAGTCCACAGAAGGCTCCCAGCATTTGGGGGCACAAAGCTGCTCCCAAACTCACCCCAAAAATGCTGCACCACAAGCCTGCTCCCTCCCAGCACATTCCCACTTGCTCTAACACACCAAAACACTGAAACCAGAATATTATGCACCAGCAGAATAAACTTTCAACAGTTTCAAAGTGAACTTCAACCAAGAGCAGAATGCTGCACCCTGCGGGGAAGGGGAAAGGGCAGAGAGGTGCAAACCTCACCCATCAATGATGAGCTGGTCGTAGGGGGCAGGTTTGTCACACACAGGGCACATCCATGTGGGCTTTTTCTCATTCATCTGTAGGTAGAAGACGGCATCAAAGCACTGCAGGTGTGCACAGGTCTCGGCCCGGCACGGCACCGACAGGCGCATCTTCACCAGCTGTGGGAGCAGAGAGCAGAGCATCAGCCAGGACACCCGGCAAGGAACCCCCAGATCCCCTCAGAAGGAAAAACATTTGTGAGTTTGCAAAGCTGCTCTGAGAGTATGGTTTGGGTTCTTGATAAAACCAGGCTAAAACAGAGCTGGAGCTCCTTGGTTCTGGATTAAACTGGGAGAGCTGGGGTCCAGTGCCTGAAGGGCTCCAGGAGAGCTGGAGAGGGACTGGGGACACACAATGGAGGGACAGGACACAGGGAGTGGCTTCCCAGAGGGAATATTGGGAAGGAATTCCTGGCTGGGAGGGTGGGCAGGCCCTGGCACAGGGTGCCCAGAGCAGCTGGGGCTGCCCCTGGATCCCTGGCAGTGCCCAAGGCCAGGCTGGAGCAGCCTGGGACAGTGGGAGGTGTCAGATGTGTCAGGGAAGGTGTCACCCTGTGGCAGGGGGTGTCACTGGATGGTTTTAAGCTCCCTTCCAAGCCAAACTCCAAGTCCACGAGGAGCCTGCAGGGTCTCACCGGACAGATGAGGGACACTCGGACCCCGGTGGTGGCGATTTCACTGTCAGGGTCCAGGCGTAGCTTCTCTTTCACTGCAGGGAGAGCAGAGGACACAGCATTGAACAAAACTCAGCCTTAGCAGGACTGTGCAGCACAGGGGAGCAGCTCACCCCAGCCCTGGGGTGTGTGAGGATCACTTTCCCTGTCAGGGAGGGAATGGACACATGGACCTGGGGGGAATTCCCTCCTGAGCTCTGTGGCAGCAGGATTTGGGGAAATGCCTCCCCCCGACACTTCCAGCTCAGAGCAAGTCCCCCCACAAGTGAGCAAACAAACTGAGAGGGAAAACACATCCCATCCCTTTGCCATCAGGTTACTGAGCCTCCTCTCAGCACTGCTGGGCTGCCACTCCTTGGCCTCTCCACTGGCCACCTCCTTTATTCCAGAACGTTCCACAGGAACCACAAACAGGCCCAGAGGTACCCAGGCAGACAGCTCAGAGCAAGGCAGCCATGCAAGACCAGGCACAGCAGCCATCCAGCACAGATCTGGGAAGAATCAGATGTCAGGAAAGGAGGAATCCTGCCCCTGCTGCTGCAGCCTGCAAGGAAAACCCAGAGGAGCAGCAGGGAAATCAAAGGAAGCAGCAGATGGGCAGGTCCCACGTGTGCAGGTCCCACACCAAGGTGCAAAAATCAACAAAACGAGCTTTGAACTGCTCCCCAAGTCCTGAGCAGGAGCTGCTGCTCCCACTGCTGTCTGCAACTGCCTCTGACACTTCCATCACCGTTTTTCTTTGGAGCAAGTCAACCATTTCTTTTGACCTTTTCAGATCATAACAAGATGTCTCCAGACAATGAGGCTACATGCAGCTCTGCAACACCCAGCTTTAATTAGAGAGTGACTTCTCAGATGTGAAATTCCCAGGAGATTACAAGATTTGGGCTTGTTTTCCTCACATTAGGAGCCTTTTCATCCAAGCTTAATTTTTTATGAAGTTCTTTGTAAGAGCTTTCTCTGTGCATCAATTACTGGGAGACCTGGGAAGGAGAATTTTCTAGGATCTCCAGATCAGGATTTTGGATCCAAAGCCATAATCTGTTCCCAGACAATGTTCCTGCATGAAGTTCTACAGAATTTGATGCAAAGCAAGATGAGTCAGCAGTGAGATGTGACTGAAGCCAAAGGGCAGCTTCAGTGACAGGGAATTATTTGCAGAGCAGACCAGAGCTAGAAAAGCAAAGTTTAGGATCTCCTCAGGTCGGCCAGTTCTGGATATCCAAACAACTTCCAAGCATGAAAACATGAAGGAGCTGAAGTAAGACATTGCTCTTATTTGGTTTTATTTAAAGTCACCAAATACAACTGATCCTGCCCAAATCCAGGTGTCTGCAGGCTGGATACACCTGGAATCATCACGTTCCCTTGAGCTACCATCCACCACCAAGACTGGCAGGCTGAGGAAGTTCAGCCTGGAGAAGACAAGGCTGAGTGGAGACCTCCCAGAACATTCCAGTTCCTGAAGAGGCTCCAGGGGTGCTGGAAAGGGGCTCTTCATTGGGAACTGTAGTGACAGGACAAGGGGGAATGGCTTGAAGAGAGGAAATTGGGGTTAAGATGTGCAGGAGAAATTCCTCCCTGTGGGCAGGCCCTGGCACAGGGTGCCCAGAGCAGCTGGGGCTGCCCCTGGATCCCTGGCAGTGCCCAAGGCCAGGTTGGACAGGGCTGGGAGCAGCCTGGACAGTGGGAGGTGTCCCTGCCATGGCAGGGCTGGCACTGGATGGGATTTAAGATCCTTCCAACCCAAACTATGCTGGGATTCCCTGACAGTTTCTTATCCTTGGGAGGAGTTTTCCAGCATCTGGACAGTTTTAAAGACCATCAGGATCATGGGGTCAGTTCTCTGACGCAGAATGAAACAGTGAGAAGGTTTTGTCCAGCAACATGAGGAATTGGGAATCTTCCACACTCATGAGCTCCAAGTCAGAGTCCACCTTGGAAAAGTAACTTCCCCTCATTTCCAGTAATGTTTTACACGAGCCTCACACCAGGAGGATTACCTGAGTGGTTTGGGATAAGCATCTCTGGGGACCATCTCTTCTCTGAAGCTCTCAAGGCATATCAAAGTGCTGCTGGTGACATCCCAGTGCCACCCCAAGGAGTGCCAGGGACTGGGGTAGCAGGACATTGTCACCAGGATCCCTCGCTCCAGAAATGTCCTTTGGGAATCCCGAGGTCAGTGCTGCTCAAACTGACTCAGCTGAAGGCATGAAGCCCTTCCAGTCACAACGGCAGCGGCACAAATCCTACATCCACCTACAGGGAGAGCCACCAGAACCACGGCTTTGGGGTGACCTCCCACGGCTCCCACACAGCTCAGCAAGTCTGTTCAGATAAAAAGTGGGGTTGACACAGCTGGAGGGGAGCAGAGGTGTGCAAGGTGGTGGTTATTCCCCAGCAGGCTGCAGACAGGCCCTTCCTGAGCCACTCACCCAGCGCTTTGCAGAGCTCCGGGTGTTTGATGCCGATGGTTTTCAACCTCTGCAGCAGCTCTGCTGAGGTCATCTGCCGCACCAGGTACAGCCCCACCGAGTAGCTCTGGGGAGAGAGGAAGGAGAGGATGAGGAGGCTGCTCTGCAGGGCTGCCTGGGCAGCTCTGGGGGCTCCCTGGGCTCTCACCTTGCCGTAGTTGCCCCAGGTGACCGTGATGCGGTTGGTGGCCGCTGACAGGTACATGAGGTGGGTGAGGTTGATGGGCCTGCAGGGCCTCTTGGGTTCCACCCCGGGTTTGTTTGAGGGGTAGTAGCCCTAAAGCAGGAAGATGAAATACAGAGATTTCTTTTTTTGACTCAAGGTATGTCTGTTGATCAGCTCCATGAAATTGCACTCAGCCCCAGGTCTCAGGGATGGGTGGAAGGAGCTGAGTACAGCTGGAGCACAATTAAACAGGACTGAGCCTTTATACAGAACAGCTCATTAACAACGTGGCTAATCCATAAAAAAATTAGCTTCAAACCAAGCAGTGCACCTCTACAGTGTGGCATTCATCAGGAAAGCCATTTCCTTCCCCACTCCCCAGCTTTTCCTCCCCAGTCCTCACCGGCACGGAGCAGTAGCTGTGGTTCACCTTGACAGCGATGTTGGGAGGGTACTGATCCTCCTGGGGGGAACTGGTGTCTGTGTAGCAGATTCTGGGTAGAAACAACACATCCCATAATATCCCACCACTGTGCACATCCCCAGCTCCCACAGCCCCCATCCCAATCCATGCCCCCTCAGCAGAGCCCATCCAGGTGGGACTCTGCTGTTTCTACTCGAGGTTCAAAAGTGGAGTTTAAGAGGCACAAGGAGCAAAAGTTTACTGGAAATTCTCTCTGGAGCCATGAAATCCATGTTGGAACTTTCTGGAACATTCCCTCCTCCTCCCCTGCTCTGCCCCTGATGTTTAATGAGCCCAGCCCAGACCTACCTGAGCACCACCTGAACCGATTTCACACCGGGTTGCAACTCCCTGGTAAATGAAAGAACAGAAAACTTCAAATTAATTATGTAAAAAAAAAAAATCCCTACCCCCAAAAGAATCACCCAAACCAGCTAATTTTTTTTAATAGAACTTAAAAAAATTACCTCACAGAACTTTATTTAAATTGTACAATTCCCCCTGCAAATATCAGTGGTCCTGTAATTATTATTTTTTCCTGATGCACCAACCTACAGCTTTTCTCTGGGTTTTTAAAACTGTTCAGGTGCCTTCTGGTGATTTGTGAGAATTTATAAAAACTGGGTTTTAAGGTCAGGTTTACCTGCCAGTGTTCAAGACTCTCTGTGTTTAATTATTCAGCTGAAGCTGCTCATGCAAACCAAGGGACTGAATATTAAGGCCCCATTGTGAATATTGCAACCTCCATCAGGGCTATTCCTGACAGGATTTTAACTGCAATCAGGAAAGAAATGGAAGATACAACATGAATATTTTACCAGGAGGCAAAACAACCAAGATATTCTTCCTCCAGCTCTTTAATTTATGACGAAGATAAACAGTCAAAGGTTTTATGTTGAATTTTTGGAGGAATTCTTCTGTATGAAGGGAGCAGGTCAGCCAAGAGGAAACCTCCCTGCCTGCACTGCCACCTCCGAGGGGAGCCTTTGTCTGACTCCAAAGTTGCATCTGACAGAGGTCAGGGTAAATCCTAATCCGAGATGTTTCTCCTGCAGCCTCCTCCCCACCGAGGAAGCTCCTTTCAGATGCAAAGAGCCTCAAACTCTGCCTTTTGAACCTGGCCCAGAGGAAAGGCTGCAGACACTCACAGCACCAGCTCAGCAGAGAATTTAGGTCATCGATGAGTTCATCCCCGTTTTCCTGCCCAAATGCACCATTCCAGAGGGAGATTAGAGCAGCACAAGTGAAACTTAAGGACCTGGATAGGGGAATGTGCAGCTCCCACTGCCCCCAAAGCTCTTTGCTGTCCATGAGGAGCAGCCTGATGTCCTCACACAAATCCTGTTCCCTTGCAGAGAACAAAAGCTTCCACAGGCAGGGAACACGGAGCAATGATGGAATGATGCAGCTGCATTTGCTGGAACTGTTAATACCCAGTGAGGAGTACCTGGAATTTCTGATCAGCTCCACTTGTCTTGGTGTTAATGCAAAAATGCACGGACTTTCCTGAAGCTTCTCATTATTCTGTGGAACTGAGGAGGGAAGAAAAGAGCGTCCATCAAACTGAGAACAGCAGCTCTGAGCACGAGGTGATTGCTATGCTCTGTTTATCTCCAAGTCTTGTTTTCTCTCACACCCCAGAATTGCAGTTTTCACCTGTTTTGGTAATTCTGCTTTGATTAAAGCTTTGCTCATTTATTGCTCACTGTTCAGTGTGACCAGCACAGGCTTTGGATTTTTCTCTTTTTAAAATTATTTTTCCTCCCCTCAAGTAATTCAAGAGCCATCAGCTCACCACAGCAGTGGTGTCACAGTGTGACCACATCCTCAAGAAGCCCAAGAGGAGACCTGAGCCTGACACAAAAGCCCAAAACCAACCAGACAGAGCAGGCGGGTTCTGGAAAAGAAAGAAAACAACCCCAGCAACAAAAAGATTAGCTCAGATAATAAAAAGGCAACACAAAAAGCAGCTGGAAGAGACAAAACACGACTTCAAACCCCTTGACCTTGAGGGTGGGAGAGCAGCTCACCCTCAGAGAGGCTGGAGAGAGCCCAGCATTAACTGGGGCCTTTTGCACGTTGATAATTTTAACATCAAGTGCATTTAATGTGGGGAAGGTGAAGCTTGAGACGTGGGAAACGTTTGTTACAACCTGTGCTTCAATCCAAACACGTTTTATTTTCAGTTTTGTGTCTCTAAGCAAAGTTCAGCCCCTGAGCTGCTGAAAGTCACGGGAGGAACACAAAGAGGAAGTGCTAAAACAGCTTTTTAAAAATTATTTAGCAACAATTTGGTGTTTTGCTTTGTCCCACTTCCATTGCACGGTTATTCAAAGCCACCAGGATTTCAGAAGGAGGAAAGTGCACTTCTGTATGAAAAAGAGGAGATGAAGGAAGGATAAAACCTCAGCAGCTCTTGGAAGACCTGGTGACAACTTGAGTCACTCCAGGTGCTTCCCCTTTGGTCCCTTTTCTGCTTTAAAAATGCAAATGGAACTTGCAAAAACACATTTCAGAAGTAAGAATTAAGATATCTTTGTGGAACTTTTTGTTTAATGCCCGAATATCTCCTGACAAAAACAACCAGCAGAAAGTAAAACATTTGGTGAGGTATTTTTAGCAAGTGATGATTGACAATAACAAAGAGTAATTTTAATGTTTCTGATTGAGAAACTGCCAATAAACAGAGTCCTGCTGATTGTTCAGCCACACAAAGACAAAGCAAACCTGATTAGGAGAAGCGAGAAGCTGCTCACGGTTTATTCTGCGTTCTTTACACAAAAACTAAATCGCTGCTGGAACAGAAACCCAAAATCTGAGAGGTGCAGCAGCAGGGAAATCAGGCAGAGCCCTGCAGGAGCTGCCTGGCCCAGGGGAGGTGTCACCTACCAGGGCCAGAGGCTGCATTTAATGAGCCCTGGGTTCTGAGCCGGGCCAGGGGACGTTTCACGGCACCTTGGAACAGAACCTGGTAATCCCAGCGAGCGCATCCAGCCTCTGCTGTCTCTTGGAAATTTCTTTTCCTTCAGAATGCCATGTTGGAATTGCTGACTAACACACATTTAACACTGAACAAACCATTCCCCACACAATTCTCATGTTTGAGCTTGACTCTGTCACCACTCAGCTGTTTTGTCACAGCATTAACGCCTTCAAATGAAGAAGAAATGATAGAAAATCTGACTAATTAGACCTTTATCTTTTTGTTTCTGCACAATCAAATCTTTATGTATTTTTTTCCCCCCAAGCCACAACAAATATGTTTTCAGCAAAGCCAGACCAGCTCAAGTTGTAGAATCATTTGGTAGAGAATTCTGACATCACCACATGAATTTATGAGACACTCAGCACAACTTCTCTGGACACGCTGAATTTGCCACCAGAACATTCTATTTAACATCAGTTAACAACATTCTTTGTTTCTCCAAATGAAATAATGAAAAATCAGTCTCCACACCCCAGGGAAAAAGCTCTTCTTCCAGTTTTACTGGTTACCCCTCAAAACACACAGCACCACACACAAATAACTGTGACACAGACAAAAGAAAAAGGTCAAAAATACAGTTTGAGGTGTTGCCACCCTCTTTTATCCATAGGATGCTTCAGGTCAGGGATTTTTAGTGCTGAAAAGCAGCATTAGTGTGGAATATGGCTGCACAGTCCATAGGAACCAAACAAGGTGGGATTACACAGTGAGCACATTCCTGCTCTGAGGAAAATCCCAGGAGCACAGGGTTTGGATTGGGAAGGACCTGAAGGATCATCCCCATCCCATCCCACAGGCACAGGACACCTTCCACTGTCCCAGGGTGCTCCAACCTGGCCTTGGACACTGCCAAGACAGCCACAGCTTCTCCTGCCCTGTGCCAGGGCCTCCCCACCCTCACAGGGAGGAACTGTTCCCCAACAGCCCAGCTAAATCTGTCCTCCTTTAGTCTGAAACCATTCCCCCTTTCCCAGCACTCTGTGTAAAAAGTCACTCTCCCTCTTTCATCAACCTTTAAGCACTGGAAAGCCCAGGGATAAATATTCCTCTGTAAATTCTGAGTATGAGGGGAGAGAGAGGGGAAAAGAGGGAGAGCAAAGGAGGGAAAAAGAAAAGAGAGAGAAAGGGGTGGAAAAAGAGAGAGATAGAAAAGGGGGAAAAAGAGAAGAGAGAGAAAAGGGGGGAAAGAGAGAAAAAAGGGGGAAAAAAGAGAGAGAGAGAAAAGGGGAGGGGAAGAGAGAGAGAGAAAAAGGGGGGAAAAAGAGAGAGAGAAAAGGGGGGGAAAAAGAGAGAGAGAAAAGGGGGGGAAAAAGAGAGAGAGAAAAGGGGAAAAAGAGAGAGAAAAAAGGGGGGAAAAGAGAGAGAAAAAAGGGGGGAAAGAGAGAGAGAAAAGGGGGGAAAAGAGGGGAGGGAAAAGAGGAGGGAGGAAGAGAGAGAGAAAGGGGGAAGAGAGAGAGAGAGAAAGGGGGGAAAGAGAGGGGTCCCACCACCCCAACCATCAGCCTCTCCTACCACACAACTTTAGAAACTCCTTAAAAACACAACTTATCGATCAACTCACGTTTCTCAACTTTATTCAACTCACAACTTCTTCATCAACTTTATTCAACTTTATAACTTCTTTAACCAACACCCTCCCCCAAAACTCACCTAACTCTGTGGGCTTCAACAGCTCGTCCAGCGTGGTGTAAAAGGGCAACTTGACCAAGCGAACCTCGGGCTTGGCCACTTTGGGGGGCAACCTGCCCAGTCCGTTCAGGTATTTGCCGTAGAGGGCAGGGTAGTCGATGCTGGCGGCGGGCAGGGTCCGGGCCACGGCGCTGCCGCGCTCGTACGAGGAGTGCAGGGCCAGCGGCTCGGCGCGGGGCGGCGCCGGCGGCGGGGGCGCCACCTCCGAGCCCTTCTTGTTGTAGCGAGTCTCGTAGAGCTCCTTGATCTTCTTGAACACCTCGGGGCTGCAGTCAAACTGGACCAGCTGCAAAGCTCGGGTCACTAGTTCGTGTTTTAGTCCGCTTTTACTCCTGCCAACAAAACCCAGCAACATCTGAAGATCTGAGACTCGGAAACTCATCACCATGTTCTGGGGGATAAAAAATTAAAAGATGTTCTCATAGTTATAAAAGGCAAAGGTTTAGTTGTCACTTTATAACTACAAGGCAAGATATTCAAAATTTCCCCTCAAAGAAAGACCCCGAACCTGTCCAAACCCGCTGCTGTCACCTGATTTTGGTTCCCATTTCTTGGTTGAGCATCACAAACACAGAGATCACCCCGGCAAAGGCATCAAGTGACTCAAATATCACTTGGACAGGTGCTAAGCATCCTCAAGACAGCTCAGCTGGAAGCAGGAGCGACCTCCAAGGTCTAAACCAAGAGGCCTCACTTGTGGAAGAGCTCATGAACTCCTGCAGCAGCCTGAGGATGCAGAATTCCCAGAGAAACGTGGAAAACTTCATCCCAAACGGTGCCAGTGCAAGGCACGGGGAGAAAATCAAAAGGAGGTGAACTGGGGCCACCAATCCTGGATTTCTGGATGGGAAAACCCCTCCAGAATCCTCCCTACACACACTGGATCTTTAAACACCCCACATGTTTTAGAGTGTGGAAGGATACTGAGATTGTTGAAGAGGGCAGTGTGTTCCCAGGAGAACAAGGCCAAGCACTTCCCTGTGATCCCAGCCAGGAGCTGCCTTGCAATTATCAATTGCAGTGTCTGATAAGCAGCAAAACCCAGCTCAGGCTTCCAAAATTCCCTCTCTGCAGCAGCTCAGGCCTGTAACTGTCAGCAGAGTCAAAGGCCACAAGGCAAGTTCCCACCAGAAACCAGGGATTCTTCCAGCTCCAGGCTGGCATTTCAGATCCCCAAACAGCTTTAAAATTGCAAAGAAACAGCTAATAAAGCACATGGGTTGGAAAATTCAAGCTGCCCTGGAAATAAATTTGGTAATGTCCACACATATTCACTCCACATCCTTCCTGGTTTGTGGGGAAATTCAAGAAGAAACTCCACAAAAAAATCCAGCAGCAAAGATCCAGCGGATCTTCCCCAACCTCTACCCCACTATTGAATTATAATTAAAAAGAAAGCATAAAAGATAATCTAACAACCTTATCATTGCCTGGAATAAACCAGCTACAGATTTTTTTTTTTTTTTTAATTTTTGAATTAAGAAATCTACAACTGTTTCCAGAAACGTTTCACAGCCACTTTTGGATGTGTGGGAATGAGATGAGAGAGAAAAATGCCATTTGATTTTCTCCTTTTCCCCTTACATATGTCATTTAATCTGAAACCCCAAAAGCTGTTATGTCACTGTCTGTAGTTAGAACTTCTGGGAGTCGTGATGAGTCCCAAAATATCCCTGATGAGGGAAAAAAAGATTGATGACTAAAGAGGAGAGAAAAGATGTTTAATTGCCAGAAATTCAGAATTTCAGAGCCCTGGATTCACGGTGCTGCTCCAGCAGACACCACCTGTGAAATCCTGGAGAAATCTACTTTGTGCCTCAGTTTTGTTCAACTCAGAAATAGAAGCAGGATCATTAAGGTTGGAAAAGACCTCCAAGACCATCAAGGCTGATGAAATCCCACCAGGATCATTAAATGGAGAGAATCTTGTCGTCCCCGAGGGATTGGAGGAGAAAAGGTGCGTTTGGAAAGACAAATTCATCAAGACACAGCAGCAGGAGGTACCAGGGCATCCCAGGAGCTCCTCCTGTGGGAATTGCTCACCCAGGACTCTGGGCCTGGAAAGCGGAGCTGGAGCCCAGAGTTCCCATTTTGAAGGAACTAAAGACGATGAGATTTGAGCAGCAACACAACAACAAACCCCAGACAAAGCCAAGCGAGGGCTCGAGCAGGGAGAGCACATGGAGCGCGGGGATTCCCGACGCTCCCGCCCGTTCCTCCTCTCAGAACCCTCGTGCGGGACGGCTCCGAGCCCACCGCAGGCCCGGCAGGGACCGCGGGGCCCGGGCAGCGCTCCGGGAGCGCCGGGGGAGGGCAGAGCCCGCAGAAACCCGGGATCCATCGAGCCCCAGCGCAGCTGCCCGGGGAACGCTTCAGGGAACCCTTCAGGGAGCGCCCCCGGCCGCTCCCGCTGCTCCGGAACCGCGCTCAGCACCGGCTGCCCCCGGCCGCTGCCCCGGCCGCCTCAGAACCGGGAAAGCTCCCGGTGCTTCCCGAGGCACAAACCGCCTTGGAAACGCAACTCCGAGCGTGGATTCGCTTCACTCCGTCCCAGCGGGGCCCCGCGGCCGCTCCTATCCCCGGCGGTGCCGGTCCCAGCGGCTGCCCCGAGCCCCGGACAGCTCCGCACCGAGCGCTCAGCCCCGGGGAGGGCAGCGGGACCGGCCCGGCGGGCGCGGGGGCAGCACCGGCGCCGCTTAATCCCGGCAACTCGCGGGGCAGGCCCGCCGCGGGGGCAGCCCCGAGGAGGGCGGGCAGCACCGCGGGCCGGTTCGGCCCCGGGAGGTCCGGCGGGGGCTGCGGCCCTGAGGCCGGGGCGGGGCAGTCTCTGAGGTAAAAAGGCGAGGGGGAGGCCCCGGAGCGCCGCCCCCGCGGTTCGCAGCGCCGCCCCCCGCCTTCCCTCCTTGCCGGGAGCCGCCCGGTGCCGGTCGGGCCCCGCGGGCGGGGCGGCGGCGCCGCTTCCCTCACCTTCGCCTCCACCAGCTCCGCCGCCATCTTGGGCCTCCAGCGTCCACCGCGCCGGCCGCCGCCGCCGCCGGGTCACGTGACGCCCTCGCGCCGGGGGGGAGGGCGGGGCCGCGCCGCCGGCGCCGCCCAATCGGCGCGCGCGCCCCTCGCTCCCCGGCCACGCCCTCCGAGCCACGCCCCGCCAGGCCACGCCTCCCCCGGGAGTCTTAAAGGGGCCGCGCTCCGCTAAACCGGGGGAGCGGCGGCGGGAGCGGCGGCGGGAGCGGCGGGCGGGGGAAGAGAGGCGGCCCCGCGGGCACTGCGGGAGGCGGAGGGGGTGGGCAGGCGGTGGGGACTGCCCCCAAGATGGCGGCAGGTGGGTGCCCCGGGGCAGGGCAGGGCCCGGTGGGCTCGGCCCGAGGCTCCGCCGCCGTCCCCGGTGAGGAGGGAAGGGGATGGGGAAAGGTCCCGGTGTCCCGGTTACCAGGGAAGGGAGGGCAAGGCAGGGGGGGCCTCCTGGCCAAAATTTGCTCCGTGGCAGCGACGTCCCAGAGACCCCCGAGCCTTCCTTCTCCAATCAGTGTTTGTGCTCCTTTCTGCAACTTAACCCAGCGCTAATTAACAACACCTTCCATGCAGTAATAGTAATAAATGCAATAATAATAACAATAATAATAATAGTAATAATAATAATAATAATAAGGTGTTGTACTTTGCATCTTTCTCCGATAGGCAGCTCCAATCTCTGCTCTGGGAGAAGCAGAGACGGCTGAAGCTGTGCCAGGGATTTGGGATGGAGCTCAGGGAAAGGTTCTGCCCCTGAGGGTGGTGGGCACTGCCCAGGCTCCCCAGGGAATGGGCACATTCCCAACCCTGCCAGAGCTGCAGGATCCTTTGGGACGCTCTCCAGGACAGGATGGGGTTGTTGGGGTGTCTGTGCAGGGCCAGGAGTTGGACTTGGATGATTTCAGGGTGACTCCAGTGTTTGGGGTGAATTGCTGCACTGGATGAGGTTTTCCAGCACTTTCCTCTCTGTGCCATGGACCCCATGTACTAATTAAAGAAAAAAGCAATTAACAGTTTCTCAGGAAGTGCAGGATGCAAATCAAATTTCCCAGTTTTCCCTTCTAGGCTGGCAAAAGCCAGGATCGGTGCTAAAACCCCACCAGATTGCTATGGAAACGCCAAAGGGTGAGAATCCATCCTGTCAGGGTGGCAGGGCCGGGCCCAAAGCCATGCTGGGTGTCCCTCCATGGCTGTCCTGCCTGTCCCTGCAGCCTGGGGCTGTGCTGGGGCTTTGGGAGCTGCCAGGGACAGAACTGGCACTGTCCAGCCTGGAGAGGAGAGGAGCAGCTTTGGGGTGAGCTCACTGTGGCCTCCAGACCTGAAGGGACCCAGCAGGAAACACAGAGAGAGATGAGGGACAGAGGAACAGAACACGGGGAACGGCTTCCACTGCCAGGGGGCAGCGCTGGATGGGATTTTGGGATGGAATTCCTGGCTGGGACGGTGGGATGGGATTCCCAGAGCTGCTGTGACTGCCTCTGGATCCCTGGCAGCGCCCAAGGCCAGGCAGGAGCAGCCCGGGACGGTGGAAGGCGTCCCTGCCGTGGCCCTGGCTGTTCCTCCGTGTCCCTTCCGAGCCAAACCATTCACTCCATGACTGCTGCCAGCTCTAAGGCGGAGGAGGGCGCACGGGGACGGCTCGGTGCCCGGGCCGTGAGCTCGGTGCCAGCTCCGTGACCCCGGGCCCGGCGGGGCTCCGGCCGCCGCTGCCCCCGCGCTCCTCCCCGCCCGCAGGGGGCGCTGCAGCGCCGGCCCGCCCGGAGCATGCGCACTGCGGGCACCCTGCGGGATGGGGCGGGGCGGCCCGGACCCACCGTGCCCAGGGCCGCTGCCTGCCACCGGGCTCGGCCGTACCGCCTTCTGCTACTGGCCGAGCCTCCATGATGCCGCTCCGAGGGCGGCCTCACCGACCCCGGTGCCCCGGGTCGGTTCTTCGCCCCTCCCGCTGCCGGTGTGACTTTCAACCCGCTGCAGCCCGGGCGGGGCGGGGCTGTCGCTGCCCGTCGCTGCTCCCCCGGTGTCGCCTCGCTGCAGTCCCGGTGCAGCCGCGGTGACACCCACGTGGTGCCGGTGAGGCGGAACAGCCTCCCGACCATAGAGTCCGCGGGATAGAGCGGCGCGGCCGCGCACGCGCTCTGCGCAGGCCCCGCCCCTCGGCGGCGCCGCCCTATAAGAGGGCGCCGGCTGACGTCAGCGCTCTCTTCCGCCCGCTCTGCGCTCGCCAGCGAGACAGGGCCGAGCCGCCGCCATTGCCGTGACCCCCCCGCCCCGCAGCATCCGCCGCCATCCGCCACCATGGTGAGCCCCCGCCGCCCGCCGCCGCTCCCGGCGGGATCAGCGGCCGTCGCGCTTCCCGTATCGCCGGGGATGGCTCTTCCGCGAGCGCCGCGGGTCACACGGCCGAGGCTGCGGCCTGTGCTGCCGGGCTGGGCCGCGGCTGCGGGGAGAGGGTGGGGCGGCGAGAGGAGGCCGGTCCGGGCGGCCGTGACACCCCCGGAGCCGGCAGGAGCCGCCGTTGTCGGTGCCGGGGCTGCCGTTGGCCCGCGGGGCTCGGGAGCGGCCGCGCTGATGTGGCAGCGCGGCGGCGGCGCCGGGGACGGGGCGCTGCGGTGCCGGTCGTGCCTTATGTAACGCTGCGGTCTGGGCTGTCACCGGCACCCGCACCGGCCCGGGCTCGGTTTTGGGGGCGGTTTGTGCCCCGCACCTGCTGACAGCGCGGCTTGAGGGACACGGGGCAGGGAGGGGTTGGTGCTGCAGCCCCGCTGCGGTGCCCTTGCGGCGGGTTGTGTTGTCAGCCGGGCAGAGGTGGTGTCACCGCGATTATGGCAGGTGTTTATGGGCGAGCCGGCTTCCTTGGAATCGCCGAAGCTGTTTTTGTACACGCTGAGTCCCCCTTCTCCCCTCCCTCAAGGTGAACTTCACAGTAGACCAGATACGGGCCATCATGGACAAAAAGGCCAACATCAGGAACATGTCCGTGATCGCCCACGTGGACCACGGCAAGTCCACGCTGACGGATTCCCTGGTGTGCAAGGCCGGGATCATCGCCTCGGCGCGGGCCGGCGAGACCCGCTTCACCGACACCCGCAAGGACGAGCAGGAGCGGTGCATCACCATCAAATCCACGTGAGTGCCCTCCCCTCGGGCTCCTGCTGCTCCCTGGGCTGGGCTCCGGGGGGTTGGGCTCCTCCAGGCGGTGGAAGAAAATCATGTTGGGCTTTGGTCTAGTCCAGAAGCTCATCTCTGCTCATGAGGGTCTTGAATGGTGGAGCAGGTCATTGAGCGGTTCTTTGCTGGGTGCTGGGGAAGCAGGAGCTTCATCCTCCCAGCTCAGCACCAGGATTGTTGGATGAACCGTGGCTGTGGTGTGGAGACCCATGGGAGCATCTCTGGGGATGTTGCGGGTGGCTGTGCTGCCACAGGGAGTGTGAGGACTCTGAGGGGCTGGAAAAGGGGTGGAGAATATGGTTTGGATTGGTGGGAAAAGCTTAAACCCATGATTTGAGAATGGAACCCTCTATGGGTGCAGGGAGTTGGAGGAGGTTGGGATTCTGGAGGATGTTATGGTTTAGGAAGGACAGGTTGTAGCCTGTGTTCCTGTTATCTTGCACACTGACCTCCCTGGAATACACTTCAGGAAATCCTGGAATCCTGCATTTAGGTTGGAAAAGATCTCCAAGATCACCAACTCCATCCTTGTCAACCAGAGCAGAGCACTGGGTGCCACCTCCAGTGGTGGCAGCTTTTTGTGCAGGGCAAAACATTTCCAAACTTCAGATCATCGTTTTAATGGTTTCTCTTTCTTTCAGAGCCATTTCTCTGTTCTATGAGCTCTCTGAGAACGACTTGGCCTTCATCAAGCAGAGCAAGGATGGTTCTGGTTTCTTGATCAACCTCATTGACTCCCCTGGGCACGTGGACTTCTCCTCAGAGGTCACTGCAGCTCTGCGAGTCACTGACGGTGCCCTGGTCGTCGTGGACTGTGTCTCTGGTGAGGTTTCCTGCAGCTGGAGAGCATTTTGGGGGATTTGGAGCTGGAATTTGGAGCTGGGGATGGCTCATTCCTAACTGCTGGTGTGTTTGGCAGGCGTGTGCGTGCAGACAGAGACCGTGCTGCGTCAGGCCATCGCCGAGAGGATCAAACCCGTGCTGATGATGAACAAGATGGACAGAGCGCTGCTGGAGCTGCAGCTGGAGCCAGAGGAGCTGTACCAGACCTTCCAGCGCATCGTGGAGAACGTCAACGTCATCATCTCCACCTACGGAGAGGGAGAGAGCGGCCCCATGGGCAACATCATGGTGAGGGAGGCTCTGAGTGCTGGGATGGAGCCTCTCTGGGGAGAGGGAGCAGCTCCCTCCTCAGGGAGAATTCCCTGTCCCAAGTGAAGGGACAGGGGGATCATGAGGGTGCCTGAACTCCCAGGCTTGGGATGGTTTGGGGCTCCTGCTGGCTCCTCTCCCAAATTTCCTGTTCAAGGCCTGAGCAAATAAAGGCTGGGATTGTTGCCCAGAGCAGCTGTGGCTGCCCAGTCCCTGAAAGTGTCCAAGGCCAGGCTGGCTGGGGCTTGGAGCACATTGGGGTTGTGGAAGGTGTCCCTATCCGTGGCAGGGGTGGAATGAGATGGTTTTTAGTATTGCCTTCCCACCTGCTCTGCTGCTGGCTTCCTGGGAAGGGAGCAGGGCTGTGGGTGTCAGCTTCTGAGGGGAAGCTGGAGGTGTCCAAGCCTTCCTGCTCCTCCTGGGAAGGATGGGAGTCCTACCTGCATGTGAACCTGAGCCACACCTCCTGGGAGTGGAGGAAAACCAACCCAGTTCTGTGGTGCAAAGCTCAAATGGTGCCTGTCCCAGCCCTCAGAGTGGTCACTGGGACAGAACCATTCACAATCTCAGTGTCCTGAGGGCCCAGTTTGTACTGGGGTGTTTTGGGGATGGGGTGGGCTGAGGCTGCTCCCCTGACCCAGCTCTGCTGTTCCTGTTCCCTCTCAGATTGACCCGGTGCTCGGGACCGTGGGCTTTGGCTCGGGCCTGCACGGCTGGGCCTTCACCCTGAAACAGTTTGCTGAGATGTACGTGGCAAAGTTTGCTGCCAAGGGAGATGCCCAGCTCAGCCCAGCCGAGCGTGCCAAGAAAGTCGAGGACATGATGAAGAAGCTGTGGGGAGACAGGTGAGGAGGGGATGGTGGTGAAGGGAATTCCAGATCAGCTCTGCTTGGCTGCAGCCTGACACTGCAAAGGGGGCAGGGTGTGGTTGGGCCTGGTTTAACAGGAGTTAATTACATTTTGGTGAGTGCTGGAAAGCTGAAGGAAGGGGGAAAGCAGGAAATGGCTCTTCCTCAGCAGTCCTTGGCTCTGCCCTGAGCAGGCAGAACAAGCTGTGTGTCTGTAGCTGACCTGAGCATGGACATTTGTCTGATATCCTTCTCTCCACAGATACTTTGACCCTGCTACTGGCAAATTCAGCAAATCTGCCACCAGCCCTGATGGAAAGAAACTGCCCAGGACCTTCTGCCAGCTCATCCTTGACCCCATCTTCAAGGTGAGTTCCTCAGGGTTCCTCCTTGGCCGGCACCTCCCGCTCTGCGCTTCCGTTCTGTGCGTGATGATGGAAAATTTCTTCACTTTGACCTGACTTGTTTGATTGAAGAAATCCAGCTGTCTGACACACCTGGTTGCTCTGGGGGCACATGGGCTGTGTCTCCTAGGGGGAGGCTCAGTGCTGAGGAGGAGCAGGAGTTCTCTGCAGGAGCAGTGGTGCAGCTGCTCCAAACCGGGTCACGGCAGCGCTCCAACGGCTGCTCTTGTCACAGGTTTTCGATGCAATCATGAACTTCAAGAAAGAAGAGGCTGCTAAACTGATTGAGAAACTGGACATCAAGCTGGACAGTGAGGACAAGGATAAGGAGGGCAAACCCCTGCTGAAGGTGAGGCTGGTTTGAGTTCTCTGGGGAGCAGCTGCGCAGTTGTGCTGCGCCAGCTGTGTCAACATCATCCTACTTGGGAGATTGGGAGGTGGGGAAAGAGGGGGAGGTGAAGCTCTGTTGGGAACCCTCTGACTGGGTGCTGCTGCTCTGCCCAGGCCGTGATGAGGCGGTGGCTGCCAGCTGGAGATGCCCTGCTGCAGATGATCACCATCCACCTGCCTTCCCCCGTCACAGCCCAGAAGTATCGCTGCGAGCTGCTCTACGAGGGCCCCCCCGACGATGAGGCTGCCATAGGTAGGACGAGCTGCTGCTTTGCTGCCAGGCCTCAGCTCCAGCACGCTTCTAACCAGTTTGTTCTCCATGTACACGGCTCAGGAGTGTCTGGAATTGAGTCTGGATCTTTTCTAGCATGGACCAAACAGTTTAGTGGCTCACAGCTTGGTGCTGGAGCACTGAGCTGACTGAGTAATCTCAGAGTAGCCAGAGGGTTCATCTGAGCCTGGATATCTTGAAAACGTTGCTTGGTGATGTGATCTTCTGTGGAATCTCAGAATAGATTGGGTTGGAAGAGATCTTAAAACTCAGCCCCATCTCCTGCCATGGGCAGGGACACCTTCCACTGTCCCAGGCTGTTCCAAGCCCCATCCAACCTGGCCTTGGGCATTTCCAGGGATGCAGGAGCAGCCACAACTGCTCCGGGCACCCTGTGCCAGGGCCTCACCTCCCTCCCAGGGAACAGTCCCTTCCCAATATCCCATCTGTCCCTGCCCTCTGGTAGTGGGAAGCCATTCTCCATTTCCTCTTGTCCAGACAAAAGCCCTTGGGCTGGGACAGTGGGTGTAGGTCTTCAGTTGGGGTTTTGGGCTAGATGCCAGATACATCAATACCTCTGGGCTAAGCTGGTCTCTCTCCCCCTCCCAGGCATTAAGAACTGTGACCCCAAAGGCCCCCTGATGATGTACATCTCCAAAATGGTGCCAACCTCTGACAAGGGACGTTTCTACGCTTTCGGCCGTGTCTTCTCTGGTCTCGTCTCAACTGGCTTGAAAGTCAGAATCATGGGACCAAACTACACCCCTGGCAAGAAGGAGGATCTGTACCTGAAGCCAATTCAAAGGTGTGTCCTGGCTGGGGTGTTGAGGGGTTCTGGTGCTGTCTCAGGTCTCTTCTGAGGCCCGTCAGGGTGCTTGGCTGTGGGCTCAGTGGGATCTCCTCCCCATCCCAACCTCACTAAGCCACCTTTCCCTTTAGGACCATTCTCATGATGGGCCGCTACGTGGAGCCCATCGAGGACGTGCCTTGTGGAAACATCGTGGGGCTGGTTGGTGTGGACCAGTTCCTCGTGAAGACTGGAACCATCACCACCTTCGAGCACGCCCACAACATGAGGGTGATGAAGTTCAGCGTCAGCCCCGTGGTGCGCGTGGCCGTGGAGGCCAAGAACCCGGCCGACCTGCCCAAGCTGGTGGAGGGGCTGAAGCGCCTGGCCAAGTCTGACCCCATGGTGCAGGTGAGTGCATGGTGCAGGAATGGATCCAGGGGTGCTGCCTCCACGCCTGGGAAAGTATTGAGTGGTGCTGTGACACCACCAGATCAGTGGGGAGAACATCTAGAGGTAGCTCTGGGGGTCGAACACAAAAACCACAGAGTTGCTGGTGTTTGTGGCTGTGGCTCCTTCTGAAGCTTCACCTGCTGTTCCTGCTGTTCCCAGTGCATCATTGAGGAGTCTGGTGAGCACATCATCGCTGGCGCCGGGGAGCTGCACCTGGAGATCTGCCTGAAGGACCTGGAGGAGGACCACGCCTGCATCCCCATTAAGGTAGGGAGGCCGAGAGCTGGCTGAGCTCAGGGTCGGGGTTTATCCAGCCGCGGTGCCTCACACCCGCCGTGTCCCCGCAGAAATCGGATCCCGTGGTGTCGTACCGCGAGACGGTCAGCGAGGAGTCCAACGTGATGTGCCTTTCCAAGTCCCCCAACAAACACAACCGGCTGTACATGAAGGCGCGGCCCTTCCCCGACGGGCTGGCCGAGGACATCGACAAGGGCGAGGTGTCGGCCCGGCAGGAGCTGAAGCAGCGGGCGCGGTACCTGGCCGAGAAGTACGAGTGGGATGTCACCGAGGCCAGGAAGATCTGGTGCTTCGGGCCCGACGGCACCGGCCCCAACATCCTCACCGACATCACCAAGGGAGTGCAGTACCTCAACGAGATCAAGGACAGCGTGGTGGCCGGCTTCCAGTGGGCCACCAAGGAGGTGAGGTCTGGGTGGCACCCGTGGTTCTACACGTCCTTGTTTTTGTAATGCTTCTCGTGGGGCAAAATGTAATATCTGGACAGTGAGTAACACAACTGGCTTCAGGAGGAAGGGTGCTCTGAGGGCCTTGGCAGGGAGCTGGCCTTATCTAGCAATTATTTTCAGGATTAGACAGGACAGGACTGCAGGGTAAGTGGACAGACTGGGAACAGCAACAGAGGGATTCATTTTCCTGTTTACCATTCAGTTTCAGTCTGAGGGAGATTCCAAGCCAGCAACTTCTATGACATTGCTCACACCAAAAAAAAAACCCATTCCCCTTGGCCAGATACTTGGGTTTCAGCACCACAAATATGTGACAGCTCTTGTGGCTTGAACCTCAGAGCTGATCATGAGGATGCTGCAGTGATGGCACAGGGCTGGGAGCTGGTGCCCCTTAAGTTGGGAAAGACCTCCCAGAGTCCAGCCTTCGTAGGTTTGAAGGTTCATCCCTCAGTCTGGAGGTCGAGTGGCTCCTGGGTGGGCTTGCTGCTCAAGGAGCTACTTCCTACAAAGGTTTGAAGGTTCATCCCTCAGCAAGGAGATCGAGTGGCACCTGGGTGGGCTTGCTGCTCAAGGAGCTGCTTCCACAGAACTCTTGTGAGCCAAGGGGGGCAGCACCTCATCTGGGGACACTTGAGGGCCCAGATGTTACATTCTGATCACAAAGATGCTGCAGCAATGGCACAGGGCTGGGAGCTGGTGCCCCACAGTCCAACCTTTGTAGGTTGGGAGGTTCATCCCTCAGCAAGGAGGTCGAGTGGCTCCTGGGCGGGCTTGCTGCTCAAGGAGCTGCTTCCACAGAGCTCCTGTGAGCCAGGGGAGCAGCTCCCCGTGTGGGTGTGCCCCGGGTGGTGACACGTGTGCCCCCGTTGTGCCCTGGCAGGGGGTGCTGTGCGAGGAGAACATGCGCGCCGTGCGTTTCGACGTGCACGACGTGACCCTGCACGCCGACGCCATCCACCGCGGCGGCGGCCAGATCATCCCCACGGCGCGGCGCTGCCTCTACGCCTGCGTGCTGACCGCCCAGCCGCGCCTCATGGAGCCCATCTACCTGGTGGAGATCCAGGTGAGCAGCCCCATTGGGATACTCAGCAGTATTGCAGGTGGGACGTGCCTCGGCTTGGCTGGCCCTTGGTGCTGAACCAAATAGTGGCACTGTGGTGTTTCACCCCAGAGACACTCTAGGCCAGCTGGGTGAGCACGTGGGGACAAGTCCAGGCCTGCAGGAGCTCTGGTGGTGGTGGGATGGAGCATAACAGGGGCTGCTCCTCAGGTTTCCCTCTGCTGGAGAAGCTTTAAGGGGATGGTGAAGGAAAGGAGTCTGTTCTGATGGAGGGTTTGGATCCAGAGCTTTATTCTGGCTCAACAGCTCCAACAGAACTCCCTGAGCCTGTGGTTGCTATTCCTTTGAACCCCGGGAGAGGGGCAGGGAGCCACCAAGCAGGGACAGGAGGGGAGGGACAAAGGACACCCAGATGGCCCAATGCCCCCCAGGGGTAGAGGGCATCCTTTGAATCTGCCAATCCCTTCTGGAATGCCAGGACTGACAGACAGAGCTGGGCAGGGGTCAGGGTGGGGAAAGGAGAGGTGACTGACACACCTGGGAGGGAATCTTCAGGGTTCTGGGGTAAACCCTGAAATCACAGCACAACACAGCCCCTGGCAGCCCTCAGGGAAGGAGGGATGGCAGCTGGGTGCAGTCCTGACCCCGCTCTCTCCTGCAGTGCCCGGAGCAGGTGGTGGGAGGCATCTACGGGGTGCTGAACAGGAAACGTGGCCACGTGTTTGAGGAGACCCAGGTGGCCGGGACCCCCATGTTCGTGGTCAAGGCCTACCTGCCTGTCAACGAGTCCTTCGGTGAGTCCTGGAGCCATCCTGGGAGGGAGGGAGAGCCCTGGGGAGGGCCTCAGGAGATCCTTGAGCTGAGCTGTTCACCCAGCACTGAACCGTGACCCAAGTGCCACATCCACACAGAGGGGACTCCAGCACTGCCCTGGGCAGCCATGCCAGGGCTTGACCACCCTTCTGGGGAAAAGTTTTCCTGGAAATCTCCAACCCTTCCTTGGTACAGCTTGGGGGTGTTCCCTCTCATCCTGTCACTTGTTGCCTGGGGGAAGAGACCAAGGGTGCAGAACATTTTGGGTTGGATGGGACATTTCAAGGTCTTTCAGTGCCACCCCTGCCATGGGCAGGGACACCTTCCACTATCCCTGGCCTTGCACATTTCCAGGGATCCAGGAGCAGCCACAGCTGCTCTGGGAATTCATCCCAGCCCTTCCCAGCCAGCAGTTCCTTCCCAATATCCCATCTCTCCCTGCCCGCTGGCAATGGGAAGCCATTCCTTGTGTCCTGTCCTTCCATATGTTAGTCCAAAGTCTCTCTCCAGTTGTAGGCATTGGAAGAATCTCTTAAGTTCTTCCTGGTGCCTTTTTTCCATTCCCACCTCACATTGGTTGGGATCTCAGGAGGCTTTTGAGAGCTGCTCCATGGACGGAACATTGAACTACAACCACTCCTGTCCCACCTCACCTTTTGTCTTGTCCCTCACAGGTTTCACGGCAGATCTGAGGTCCAACACGGGTGGCCAGGCCTTCCCCCAGTGTGTCTTTGACCACTGGCAGATCCTGCCCGGGGACCCCTTCGACAGTGCCACCCGGCCAGCCCAGGTGGTGGCCGAGACCCGCAAGCGCAAAGGGCTGAAGGAAGGAATCCCCGCCCTCGACAACTTCCTGGACAAACTCTAATGACACTCATGGAACTCTGGGAGAGCAGGAAAAATTTAATTAATTAGCGTTATCACCCATGCCGCCAGGGGCTAGACGCCTGTGACCACCATCTTGTTAATTAAATGGGTTTCATAGCGATTTTGAGAACTTCAAATGAGGAAAACAAACAAAAAGAAAAAAAAAAAGCCTTATAGGTTTCTGTGTTGCACATGACTCATCTTTGCCATTGTAACTAAAACATTTCCACTAGATCTGCCCAATTCTGTATTTATTTGACTCGAAAGAAAAAAAAAAAACCTGCTGCAGAATGGCCTGGAAGGGAGTGGGGGCGTGCTTAAAGAGGACAAGGAAAATGGGGGGAAAGAAAGAGGGGGTGAGGATGCCTTATCTGCAGCGTGACTGTCCGTCGTGCCCATCGCCGCCTGTATTAGTGCCACTGGAATTAATAAAATTGGATAAATGGTGACGAAAAGTGAATTTTTTGGGGTTTTCAAGGGTCAGGGTGGCGCCCTCTGGTGGCGCTGAAGCGGTGGTGCCTCCCTTGGCCCCGCCCATCCACGAGCGACGGGGCGGGGCCTCTTTCGGGGGTGGGCGGGGCTTGGATGCATGAGGGTGCTGCCGTGTGGGCGGGGCTTCGTGCGGAGGTGGGCGTGGTCTGTGCGGGAGGGGGCGGGGCCGGCTGTGGTGGAATGTGGCGGCGGCGACGCGGGCGGCGGCGGCCCAGGTTGGGAACGGGGCCGGTGCTGATGAGGGCTCCGTGAGGGGCGGTGTGGGGACGGGAGGGGACGGGAGGGGCTGTGCGGGTGCGAGAGGGGTGATGGAGGGAGGCTGCGTGGCGTGGGGAGGGAGGGATGGCGCGGGGAGCGGTGTGGGGGAGTTGTGAGGCCTGTGGGGTGGGGTGGGGAAGGAAAGGGAGGAATGGAGGGGCTGTGGGTGTGGGGGCTGTGGGGCTGGGAGGTGCTGCGGGTCGGGAAGGGGGTGGAGAGGGATTGGGGGAGCTGTGGGGCTTGTGGGGTAGGGAGGGGCAGGGTGGGAGCGGATTGGGAGGGGCCGTGGGGCTGGAAAAGGAGGGGCAGGGATTGGGATGGGGAGGGACTGGGGGGCCGTGGGTGTGAGAGGGGCTCTGGGGAATTGGGGGTGGGGAGGAGCTGTGGGGCAGAGAGGGTCAGTGGAGGGGAAGCGAGCCAGGAAAGGGATGAGCATTGGGTGGACAGCGGGTGCGGGGCCTGTGGAGCAGGGAGAGGCTGCGGCCCCCTTCCCTTCTCTGTCCCCTGCGTTTTGGGGTGTGCTGAGGCCGGGGGGCATCCCCGGGACTAACGCGTGGTTCTGCCGCACGGCTCTACCCGGCCCGGGGCTGTGCATCCCCCGGGG
This sequence comes from Calcarius lapponicus, assembly GCA_039654755.1. Lineage (NCBI taxonomy): Eukaryota > Metazoa > Chordata > Aves > Passeriformes > Fringillidae > Calcarius > Calcarius lapponicus. The sequence continues at coordinate 11,195,806 of JBBFKN010000011.1, forward strand.
AGCCGGGATCGCTGTGCTGGGTGTCGGTGTGAGCTCCCGGGACACAACCCCCCTGTTCCCGGTGCTGATCCCTGGGTGTCGGTGTGAGCTCCCGGGACACAGCCCCCCCGTTCCCGGTGCTGATCCCTGGGTGTCGGTGTGAGCTCCCGGGACACAACCCCCCCCGTTCCCGGTGCCACAGGTGCTGATCCCCGGCTGCTCCCCGCTCCTGACACCCAGCGCTGGCAGCGGCGGGGCGGCTCCCGCTGCGGAGGGCCCCGCAGCCATGTCCACCTTCCGCCAGGAGAGCGTGGAGGACTTCTATGAGATGGGAGAGGAGCTGGGCAGGTGAGGCACATCCCGCTGCGTCCTCGGGGGGCTTCCATGGCTGCAGCCCCGCCGGGAGCTTCGCTGGATCCGGCTGTGGATCCCCGCGCTGTCCCTGTGGCACCTCTGGAGGCGGCAGGGCCGGGGCTGTGCGCAGTCAGGCATCTCTGGCAGATGGAGATTTTTTTAAAAAGCGTTAATTGACGTTGCTCCCGGTGGAGCTGCCGGCCGGGGCTGGCGGCTTCCGGCCCTCCTCGCCTGGCCCGGCGCCTGTGGGAGGGATCCAGGGTGACTCAGAGCCCGCAGATGGGATTTAATCAGCCGGGATGCAGAGGCGGCGCTGGGGGAGCCGCCTCGGGATCCTCCAGCGCTGCCTCGGCCGCGCCAGCCCCGCGCCGTGGCCCCTCCTCGGGCACTTGGGCAGCAAAAGCGTTTTGGGTCACTTAAGTGGGGCTTTTTCCAAAGCAGAGGAACTTCCAGGAGTTGCTGCGGGTTCTTTTGCCTCTCTGGGGCTGGGGTTGTTTGCGAGCCATGGGGGGGGGGGGATGTGGTGGCCATGGCTGGACCCCACTCTGCTCCCCAGGGCTGTGTCCCTGGCCACGATCCTGGGCTGTATAAAGGTATAAAGGAGTCTCCCTGCTCATGATTCAGGGATGGATAAAGGTGTAAAGGAGTCTCCCTGCTCATGATTCAGGGATGGATAAAGGTGTAAAGCAGTCTCCCTGGCCACAATCCTGGGCTGTATAAAGGTGTCTCCCTGGCCATGATTTAGGGATGGATAAAAGAGTCTCCCTGCTCATGATTCAGGGATGGATAAAGGTGTAAAGGTGTCTCCCCAGCCATGATTCAGGGATGGATAAAGGAATCTCTGTGGCCACAATCCTGGGCTGTATAAAGGTATAAAGGAGTCTCCCTGGCCATGATTTAGGGATGGATAAAGGTATAAAGGAATCTCCCTGGTCATGATTCAGGGATGGATAAAGGTGTAAAGGAGTCTCCCTGGCCATGATTTAGGGATGGATAAAGGTATAAAGGAATCTCCCTGGTCATGACTCAGGGATGGATAAAGGTGTAAAGGAGTCTCCCTGGCCATGATTTAGGGATGGATAAAGGTATAAAGGAATCTCCCTGGTCATGACTCAGGGATGGATAAAGGTAGAGTCTCCGTGGCCGTGACTCAGGGATGGATAAAGGTGTAAAGGAGTCTCAGGTCCAGGTGCAGTCACTCTGATTTCAGGCATTTTCCCTCCACCTGCCCTTCTCCATCAGGGCTTTGGGGTCTCCTGGGACCACTGGGCTCTGGGGTTTGCTCCAGGGGGCATCTCCCACTCTGAGTGATCACAGCAGCACCTGAGAGACTGGCAGCTGCCACATTCCTGGCAGGAATTCGCCAAAGCCCGGGAGCGGGCGGGCATCCCCAGATCCCAGCTCATGGCACTCCCAGGGGGGAAATCCTCATGGTGCAGTGCCCAGGCAGTGCTCCATGCCGTGCTCCATGCTGGGCTCCATGCTGGGCTCCATGCCGGGCTCCATGCTGTGCTCCATGCTGGGCTCCATGCTGGGCTCCATGCTGGGCTCCATGCTGTGCTCCATGCAGTGCTCCATGCTGTGCTCCATGCCGGGCTCCATGCCGGGCTCCATGCCGGGCTCCATGCCGGGCTCCATGCCGTGCTCCATGCTGGGCTCCATGCTGTGCTCCATGCAGTGCTCCATGCTGTGCTCCATGCTGGGCTCCATGCCGGGCTCCATGCCGGGCTCCATGCCGGGCTCCATGCTGTGCTCCATGCCGGGCTCCATGCTGTGCTCCATGCAGTGCTCCATGCAGTGCTCCATGCAGTGCTCCATGCTGTGCTCCATGCCGGGCTCCATGCTGTGCTCCATGCAGTGCTCCATGCAGTGCTCCATGCAGTGCTCCATGCTGGGCTCCATGCTGGGCTCCATGCTGTGCTCCATGCAGTGCTCCATGCAGTGCTCCATGCAGTGCTCCATGCTGGGCTCCATGCCGTGCTCCATGCCGGGCTCCATGCTGTGCTCCATGCTGTGCTCCATGCCGGGCTCCATGCTGTGCTCCATGCCGTGCTCCATGCTGTGCTCCATGCTGAGCTCCATGCTGAGCTCCATGCTGTGCTCCATGCTGGGCTCCATGCTGGGCTCCATGCTGTGCTCCATGCCGTGCTCCATGCCGTGCTCCATGCCGTGCTCCATGCTGTGCTCCATGCTGAGCTCCATGCTGGGCTCCATGCTGAGCTGCATGCTGTGCTCCATGCAGTGCTCCATGCTGGGCTCCATGCTGGGCTCCATGCCGTGCTCCATGCTGGGCTCCATGCAGTGCTCCATGCTGGGCTCCATGCCGGGCTCCATGCTGGGCTCCATGCTGGGCTCCATGCAGTGCTCCATGCTGTGCTCCATGCTGTGCTCCATGCCGTGCTCCATGCTGGGCTCCATGCCGGGCTCCATGCCGGGCTCCATGCTGTGCTCCACGCTGGGCTCCATGCAGTGCTCCACGCTGTGCTCCATGCTGGGCTCCATGCCGGGCTCCATGCTGGGCTCCATGCCGTGCTCCATGCTGGGCTCCATGCTGGGCTCCATGCTGGGCTCCATGCCGTGCTCCATGCTGTTCTCCATGCCGTGCTCCATGCTGGGCTCCATGCTGGGCTCCATGCAGTGCTCCACGCTGTGCTCCACGCTGTGCTCCACGCTGTGCTCCATGCTGAGCTCCATGCTGTGCTCCCTCACCCACAGCGGGCAGTTCGCCATCGTCAGGAAGTGCCGCGAGCGGAAGACGGGGCTGGAGTACGCGGCCAAGTTCATCAAGAAGCGGCGGCTGTCGTCCAGCCGCAGGGGCGTGAGCCGCGAGGAGATCGAGCGCGAGGTGGACATCCTGCGCGAGATCCAGCACCCCAACATCATCACCCTGCACGACATCTTCGAGAACAAGACCGACGTGGTGCTCATCCTGGAGCTGGTGTCCGGCGGGGAGCTCTTCGACTTCCTGGCCGAGAAGGAGTCCCTGACGGAGGAGGAGGCCACGCAGTTCCTCAAGCAGATCCTGGACGGGGTGCACTACCTGCACTCCAAGCGCATCGCCCACTTCGACCTCAAGGTGAGCTCTGGGAGCTGCAGACACCCCCTGAGAGCAGGGATGAGCTCTGGGAGCTGCAGACACCCCCTGGGAGCAGGGATGAGCCCCCAGATGGGCTCTGGAAGCTGCAGACACTCTGTGTTCAACTCTGGAAGCAGAGATGAGCCCCCAGGTGAGCTCTGGGAGCTGCAGACCCCACACTGGGAACTGGGATGAGCTCTGGGAGCTGCAGACACCGCCTGGGAGCAGGGATGAGCCCCCAGGTGGGCTCTGGAAGCTGCAGACCCCACACTGGGAGCAGGGATGAGCTCTGGGAGCTGCAGACACCCCCTGGGACAGGGATGAGCCCCCAGATGGGCTCTGGAAGCTGCAGACACTCTGTGTTCAGCTCTGGAAGCAGAGATGAGCCCCCAGGTGAGCTCTGGGAGCTGCAGACCCCACACTGGGAACTGGGATGAGCTCTGGGAGCTGCAGACACCGCCTGGGAGCAGGGATGAGCCCCCAGGTGGGGTCTGGAAATCAGTGGGGGTCAGTGCACTCCTGCAGAGGAGTGGGGCTGGTGCTTGGGATCTCTCCCAGTTTGAGCCACTCATCTTCCCCTCTGGTGTTTGGGATCTCTCCCAGTTTGAGCTACTCATCCTCCCCTCTGGTGCTTGGGATCTCTCCCAGTTTGAGCCACTCATCCTCTCCTCTGGAATGAGGAGCCCAGGGCAGCTCCCCCAGGCTGCTGTGTAGGGACAGACCCAGCTCCTCTCCCCCCACAGCCAGAGAACATCATGCTGCTGGACAAGAACGTGCCAAACCCTCGCATCAAACTCATCGACTTCGGGATCGCCCACAAGATCGAGGCTGGGAATGAGTTCAAGAATATCTTTGGAACCCCAGAGTTTGTAGGTGAGCATTCCTGGGGGCTCCTCGGGGTACTGAAAGCTTTGGATTAATCCTGGAGAGACACCCAGCACCCCGGTGCTGCTGCCAGGATGTGTCCATGGGGCCAGGCTTCCTTCCCCCACAATAAATCCATTTTCTCCCCTTTCCTCCTAAAGCCCCAGAAATTGTGAACTACGAGCCCCTGGGGCTGGAGGCTGACATGTGGTGAGTGATTCCCCTCCCAGGCTCCAGCAGCCAATCCCCTCCTGCTGGTGGATCTCCCCTCGTGCCTAAAGCTCTGTGTGACTTCATCCTCCTCTCCCTCTCTCTCCCAGGAGCATCGGGGTCATCACCTACATCCTGTGAGTATGAGGCAGCTCTGGAGGGGACAGGGCTGCAGGAGGAGCCCCCCACCTCGGGCTGGAGCCTTTTCGGGGTGTCCCAACCCTCTCTCTCCTCAGGCTGAGCGGAGCCTCCCCGTTCCTGGGGGAGACAAAGCAGGAGACCCTGACCAACATCTCTGCTGTCAACTACGACTTCGATGAGGAATATTTCAGCAACACCAGCGAGCTGGCCAAGGACTTCATCCGCCGCCTGCTGGTCAAGGACCCCAAGTGAGGGACAGGGAGCAGAGCTGGGGGTGTCTCTGGGAGAGGGGACAGTCCCCCCTGCCCACCCTGCTGTGCACAGGCAGCTCCCTCTCTCCTGCCTGTGCTGGGGTGGGCTGAATTCTGGGATCACCCCGAGGGTGCAGGAGCTCCACTGGGGTTTGGGAGGGTTTGAGCTGGGCCCCCAGGGCTCGGGGTTTGGGAAGGAGCAGTGGGGTCAGGAGGTTCCCCCACTTGCCTGTGCTTCTCTTGGGAGGCAGTTTGAGGGGTTGGGGGCTGGATGCAGCTCCTGCCTGGGGGGACCTGAGTGCAGTGAGTTTGTCCAGGCTCAGACCCCAGAGGGAATCACAGGATCCAAGCTGCTGTTCCAGGGCTGTAACAGGGAGAGAGGAGCAGAGCCTCTGCCCTGATCCCAGCCTTGCTGCGTTTGCAGGAAGCGAATGACCATCGCCCAGAGCCTGGAGCACCCTTGGATTAAGGTGAGAAGTCAAAGAATCGGCATTTTTGTGTGCCTGACCCCCCGAGGCCGGGGCTCTGCTGCTCCCCCAGCCCTGTGGGTGGGTGCTGCAGCCACCGCTGTCCCTGCCACAGGTGATCAAGAGGAGGAACGTCCGCAACGAGGACAGCTGCAAGAAGCCCGAGCGGCGCCGGCTGAAGACCACGCGCCTGAAGGAGTACACCATCAAATCCCACTCCAGCATGCCCCCCAACAACACCTACATCAACTTCGAGCGCTTCTCCAAGGTCATGGAGGAGGTGGCTGCGGCCGAGGAGAGCCTCCGGGAGCTGGAGAGGAACAAGAAGTCCTTCCAGGAGGACATCGAGGCGCTGCTGTCCATCTACGAGGAGAAGGAGTCGTGGTACAAAGAGGAGAACGAGAGCATCAGCCAGGACCTGCGGCAGATCCGGCAGGAGCTGCAGAAGACGGAGGCGCTGAAGAAGCAGGCGCAGGAGGAGACCAAGAGCGTGGTGCAGGCGGCCAACGGGCTCAAGCGGCGCTACCGCAAGCTGGAGAACCACTACGAGGCCCTGGCCAAGCAGGTGGCCTCGGAGATGAAGTTTGTGCAGGAGCTGGTGTGGTCCATCGAGCGGGAGAAGCTGCAGAGCAGCGAGGGCGACGGCAGCATCCGCTAACCCTGCTCAGCCCTGGGGGCTCCGCTGCTCCCCGGTGCCCCTGCTCAGCCCTGCGGCTGCTCCCCGGTGCCCCTGCTCACCCTCTGGTGCCCCTGCTCACCCCCGGGGGCTCCGCTGCTCCCCGGTGCCCCTGCTCAGCCCTGGCAGTGCCCCCAGCCCTGCCAGTGTGCAGGGGGGTTTGTGCCTCCCTGGAGCCCCCACCCCGGGGTGCTGGGGGGTTTGTGCCTCCCTGGAGCCCCCACCTCGGGGTGCTGGGGCTGTGCCACCCACGTGCAGCTCCTGCCTGGCTCGTGTCCCTGTGCTCTCCAGGATGTTTGTCCCCCCCCCTGTCACCCGGGTCCCCTGAGCTGCCCCAGTGCCCCGTGGGGGGGTTGGTGGGCAGAGCTCCCCTCTGCACTGCAGCAGCAGCAGCCACGCATGGGCTGGGACCAAGGACTGATCCCTGCGTGGCCTCACGCTCCGCAGCCCCCCTGTACCCCACATTCCCCCCAGGCTGCTGCACCCCTTGTCCCCCTGTGCCAGCCCTGGCTCCCTCTTTTCCCACAATAAAGGTTTCTTTGTAGTGGGGTGGCTGCCTCAGCTCCTGCCATGGCGGGACAGGGCTTGGGAGGGAGATAAGGAGGTGCTCCCATCCCAGAACTTCCTTAATTTGGGGAGAAAATGCTTTTTATTCCTTATGAAACGCAGTGCTGGTGGGTGAGCTTGCTGTGGGCATGGAGGGAGGCCTGGGGGTGCTTTGTGGGGTGTTCCCAGCCTGGGGGAGCCCCCAGCTCCTCTTGCCTGAGATCCCTCACTCCTGGGGACAGGGGGAGCCAGGTCCCAAAGCGTTCTCACATTCCAGAGAACACCAGAGCAGGGAGCACGTTTCCCCCGGGAGCACCGCGGGCTTTCCGACTGCCTGCGGCCCCCTGGAGCCAAGATGCAGCAGAATTTGATCCGGGGGAATCACCAGCCAAATGCCAGTGCACGGCAGGCGTCCCCCAGCCTGGCCAGGGTGGCTTCACCCCCAGCTCAGCTCCGGGATTTGCTCCATTTAGGGTTTATTTGTCACTCCTCTGTGTCCCCTGTGGCTCCCTGGGGATCAGGGGGGCTGTGCCCCATGTCCCTGTCCCTGCTGACGTTCCAGCAGGTGCAGCTTTCACCCCCGTGCAGGGGACACGTGGACCTGTAGTAATTTAATCTGCCCCGGTGTTCCCTGCCAAGGCACTCGGCTCCCGGGGGAGGTGGCGTGACCGGGGCTGTCCCGGTGTCCAGCACGGCCACCAGCCCCGGCCGCGTGAGCGAGGGGACACCTGGGGGCCCTCGGGGTGCCCACCCAGGCCCTGTGGAGCTGCTGCAGCCCCAGCTCTGCCTGCAGAGGCAGTGGGTGAAAGGATGTATGGAAACCCTATAGCCCCGGCTGTTCCCCGGCTGGGCAAAGGTCACATAGTGAGAAACATTTCCTGGATTCTCTCCCTGCCCAGGCTTTGGGTTTCACACTCCCAAAAGGCTCTGGGAAGTCACCGGTCATTCACCCCAGCCCTGGAGCAGCAGGGGGATCTCGCTCACGTGGATGCACGAAATGACACCAGAATAGCTCTAAAAAAGCAGAATTTGGGGTGTGATTCACGAGTTCACAAATCTCCTAATCCTGAGGCCTGCAGGAGCTCGGAACGGGCTGTGCTGCCCCAGGGGCTGCCGGAGCTGTGACGTTTCCAGGATGTTCTGCTCCAGCTGGAGCTGCCACCCCCCCGTGATGTTTCCTCCTCTGTGGACAGAGACACCAAAATGCCTTTTTTAGGCTCCCATTTCTGCTTCCCAGAGTTTGGCAGGCGGTGGGAGCGAGGGCTTTTCCCTTATAAGTCTTCACAAACCCCAAACGCTTTTGTGCAGCTTAAACCAGAGGGAAACCCCACGGCTGCATCCCCTGGGATCTGCTGAGCTCCCCAGTGCTCCCCAGGGTGACAGGTCACAGCAGGCTGTCCCTGCCTGGGGACAGTGCCATCACAGTGGGGTGGCTGTCCCCAGATCCCCTTCTGGCCATGCCATCCCTGCCTGGGACAGCTGGGAAACCTTCGGGCTGGGACGAGCACAAGATGGATCCGGCCCCCCTCAGTGGGGATTTGGGTGACTCCTTGTTAACCAAAATTAAATTAATTAATGAAAAGTAACTGCTTTTCCAGAGCAGTTTCTAATTCAGGCCCCAAACATCTTGGGAAGGGACCCCAAGCTGAGTTATTTCAGTGCTGGGAGCTGCCAGTGCTCACCCCCAGGTGCTGTATGGGCATCCAGGGATGGCACTGCCTGGCACTGCCCTCTCAGGCTGGAATCTGGATGCTGTTTTAACTCTAATACCTGAAATGGCTCCTAGGGAAGCACAGTTTTTATTTCTCATTCCCTGAGAACTCCCCCCAGTTCACCTCATGGTTTAAATTCACCAACGGAGCCATTCCCACCTGGCTGGGGCCGTGTGAGCACCCAAAGCCAAGCAGTGACACGTGGAAGGAGCTCTGAGGCCACCCAGGGCTGGAATTTCAAACACTCAGGAAAAAGGGGCTGCTCTTGTGTTTTGGATGGGCTTCACACCCATTTTTATTGCAATAAAGCTGAGTGATGAATGAAATCAGGACCTCAAAAGGAGACTGAAGTGGATTTTTACTGAGTTGGTGATGTTACAAACAAGCCTTGCACGAAGCCTTTCTGTCTGCAGGAGCTCTCTTGTTTTCCCAGCACAGCTCTACTTGCTCTGCTATAAAAATGCTGTTTCCAGCTTCTCTGTAAGCCAGTGGAATATAAAATAATTAAAAAATAAACCCCACCGAGGCCATCCTGTCCACGTGGTGGGAATAAATTATCCTCAGTTTTCAATTATATACAGAAGGGACTTGCCAAAGGGCAGTGGGAGAGGAGTTCACACAAATTCCCATTCCCACTTCCAAGTATTATTTACATCGCTGTACACGGATCTTCGGGATCCTCCCAACCCTGGAAAGGAGGAAGGGAAGGAGGGTGAGCTCCAGGCTGTGAAATTCCCTGGAACAATCCCTCATCCTCCACCCTCTGCAGTGCAGTTACCTATGAGCAATTGAGGAGCTTGTTGTGAATATCTTCAAAGACTTGGTTGTAGAGCTCATCCCTGGACTTCAGGCCGTCTAAATAAACTGGGAGAGAAAAAGGAGTCAGGCTGGGCTTCCCATCAGAATGAGATTTTAGATTAGTTTTTAAATATTTCATATTTTATTGACCCAAAGGACAGCTTGGAAAAACTGAAAATACAATGGCCTGTGAAATCCTTATCCATTATAAATCTCTTAATTTAATTTTGAACTTTTTGTCCCCTCTGAGTCTTTAAGGGTACAAAGCAAAGGGAATAAGTTCTTTGCTCTAAAACTGCCAGTATTTATCCAAAGCAGGCCAGGATTCCAACTTGGGAGTAAAAATATCACCCTGCATCATCCCAGTGGAAGCTTCCTCGAATGAAATCACCCAATTCCTTCAATCCCAGCGCCAGGAGCGAAGGATTTGTGTTTGGGGAACACTTACCCACATCCACCCCCGAGTCCTCCATCTCCTTCCTGTGTTTGAGGTACATGGGCCAGACGTGGCCGTCGAAGAGCCCGGGCGGGTCGGGCACGGTGTAATTCCGTGTGCTGGAATGACAGCGGGGAGAGGGAACGTCAGGGAGGGGGCCTTGGCTGGTAGGAAAAGAAATGCTCATGGAAAGGGTTGTGAGGGATCAGCACAGGCTGCCCAGGCAACACTGGAGTGCCCATGGCTGTGCCTGTGGTGAAGGGTTCATGGCTGGACTCCATCTCAGGTCTTCTCCAAGCGCAGCCTGTCATTCCAAGCTGACCACACCAAACTCCCTTCCTCCCCTTCTGGTCAAAACTTCCCACTCTAATCCAGCTCATGGCACCAACACATCCCAGAACTGTGAATGTCCATCCCTGGCAGTGCCCAAGGGGTGCTGGGAGGTGTCCCTGCCATGGCAGGGCTGCCATGAGATGACCTTTAAGGATCTTCCAACGCCAAGATCTCCACGACTCCATGAGATGACCTTTCAGGTCCTTCCAACCCCAAGCTCTCCATGACTCCATGACCCAGAGCAGTGTGAAGGGCAGGAGGGCAGCACTGGATGCACAGCCAGGGATGTTCTCACCTCCTCCTCCTCTTGCACTCGTCGTAGGGCACTGCCAGGTAGTAGCGAAGGTCAAAGAGCTCGATCAGAGGTCTGGGAAGGGGACAAGGACACAACGTGGAGATGTCACTTTTCATGACAGCAAAAAGCACGAAATCACCCCAGGCACCACAAAAATCTCTCTGCTTCTATGGGATTTGTGTCTGTCGAAGACAAGCCAAGGGTTTGTTAACTCAAAACCATGGAAGGCTTCTCTCTGAAGGCCAGAATGGCCCAAGCAGGGACTTTCCCACCCAAACAGCTGCCACTGGTCCTGAGGGGGATCAGAGGGGATCCTGAGGAGGATCAGGCACAGGGCTGGGAACCCTGGCTCTTCCTAGATCATTCCAAAATCACTTTGCAGCAAAATCTGGGACAGGGCAACTCCTCAGCTCATGTCCATGGAAGCATCCAAGGCCAGGCTGGATGGGCTTTAAGGTCCCTTCCAAACCATTCTGGGGTTCCATGGTCCTCCCCAGAAACCCAGGGGCTTGTCTCTGCCACAGCCTGCTCCTCTCACTGAGCTCAGTGTTGAGCAAGCACAGGAGAGAACTGTTCCTGAATTCCAGCAGAGATTGCAGGCAGTGAATGGATTATTGCCTCGTTCTCACCGAGGTGGAAGGATGAGGGGAAGCCTGCAAAACCCCCTGGAGTTCAAGGCTGTGCCCTAAATCAGGACCTTAATTTCACCTCACTTCTACATTTAGGAGTTAATTTACATTTTACAGCAGGAAACTCTCTGGGGTGAGAATTCAGAACAAGGCAGGAAGGGGAAGTTAGTAAAAAGGAGTTTTTAGCTCTGGCACGAGGGATTTAAGGGTCGTCCCTGGCAAACCATGAAGAGTTCTCCAAAGCTTACTTGTAATTATAAAGCAGGAAGCCTTCAATGACCAATATATGGATATCTTGGGAGGCTGGCTCTCTAGAGCCAGGTGTGACATTCACCCCGTGCGAACGGGCAAACTTCACTGGGTTCTCAATCCAGGCCCGCACTGTGCTCACCAGGGCCTCCATATCCAGGGAATCCAACACTGCTCAGGAGAAAGGGGGTGGGTGGGAAAAAGGGACACCATCAAACACCAGCACACACCATGGGCTCCAAAGTATAAAATAGATTGAGCTCGGTAAAGTTACAGTTACAGAAATTTACTGTTAAAGCTTTTAATAACGAAAAAAAAAAAGAAAAAAAAGAATACTTAGGAAAAGAATATACAAAGAATATACATTACTGCATCCTATAGGGAACACTGCTCTTACCATCCCACTGCTTAAAGCCGTCTTCCCCGACTTCTATTTGATCTTGTGGCTGAAATATAGTGAGCAATAAAACATTGCTGCAACCTCAGCGGGATCAGTTCCCTCCGATGCCAGCGGCACCTGGCCACTGCTGCCACACAAACCACCCCTGGGCACTGCCAGCCACAGCCCCAGCTGGGCCAGCACAGCCTGCCCCAACCCCCAGAGCTCTGGGAACTTCCCTCGGCTCCCTCAAACCGCTTGGGATAAAGATTTTTACGTTAATCGCTTGTTTGGTGATTGGTAAAACACTACAGGGTGTTGTTTGTAAATCATACAGGACTTTTAAAGTTACTTTTTTAAGTAAGTGCTAGAATGTATTGTTTTTTTAAAGAGTAGGTATTTGAACTCCTCTAATAAAAATGCAGGTGGGTATGGCAGCACTTTGGTTGCTCAGTTACCGCTTTCCTCATGCTGGCATTCACTCAAAAGAGAAGTTACAGATTTTCATGGAAAATCAAACAGAATGCCTCCCCCAAGGGCTCCCCTAAGTGATCAAATCTGTGCAGCACAGACTGAGCACACGATGCTGGGGCTGGAGCAATTCATGTTTTGGGGATGACCCAGAAGTGCTCCAAGTCCATTCCTGCATCTCTTGGACTTCCTTGTGTGGTGGGGTCCAGGGATTTCCTCATTCCCATGAAACGTGCAGGGTTTAGGAACACTCTGCACTCCCAGGCAGAAGGCAGTGAAAGTCTTCTGCATTAATCTCTGCAGTATTTTAATTGGGTTCTGATACAGAACTATCAAAGTCCCCCCATAAAACCCCCTTTCCATATTTAAACCAGCATAGAGGTGCTTAAATGCTAAAGCATAATTTAGCAGTCTCATTCTTAATTTAATAAAATAACATGGGAAATCCCAATATGGAGAAAATCATTCATGCAGAGCACAGTAAATAACCTCTGCCTGAATTCAGTACTAAATTTAAATCTGTTGTTAACACTTAAAGGCTCCTGTGGCATTTATAAAGGTCAGGAACTTCCCACCTGTCCAGTCATTTAAAATCAAATATATATATAATATATATATATATATAAACCCCCACAAAACCAGGAAGCTTGTCACTCCTAAGCTGTCAAAACTGACTTGCCCTGCATGTATAATCAACGCTGCAAGGAAGAGGAGACTCACCTTGAAGAAATCATCCTGATGGACCACGCAGCAGTTGGGAAGCGCCTTGACGAGCCTGTTGGTCAAGGTGGTTTTGCCACCATTGGTGACCCTGCACGGAGCGGGAAGAATCGCATTAGAATCGGTCTGGGAGCCACGGGGACCCGCGGCGGGACAGACACCGCTGAAGGAGCCGAGCCCTGAGGGATCCGGGCACTGATGCCGAGGGATCCGAACCCCGCCCGGCAGCCCCTGGGGGGACCCGGGCACGAACCCTGAGGGAGCCCCTGAGGGGACCGGAGCCCCTGAGGGGACCCCGGCATTGACCCTCAGGGTCCCCAACCCCGCCCCCTCCCCACTTGAATTTCCCGCCCCTCCAGCACCGCTCGCCGATTGGCTGCGACCACCGCCACCCCCCGGCCCCGCCTTTTCCCCGGCTGCCGATTGGCTGTCACCGGCCCTCCCGGTCCCGCCCCTTCCAGCGCCCCGCGCGCGCGAGCGCGCTCGGCCGCGTGTAACGGCCCCGCCGGTTCCCGCGCGCGCGCAACGGCGGCGCTGAGGGGAGCGCGCGCGCGCGGGGCCGCCATGGCCGGTCCCTCACGGCCACGGGGACGCCATGGCCGGTCCCTCACAGCCACGGGGCCGCCAGGGCCGGTCCGTCACAGCCCGGGCCCCTGAGGGAACGGGGCCGCCATGGCCGGTCCCTCACAGCCCGGGCCCCTGAGGGAACGGGGCCGCCATGGCCGGTCCCTCACAGCCACGGGGCCGCCAGGGCCGGTCCCTCACAGCCACGGGGCCGCCAGGGCCGGTCCCTCACAGCCCGGGCCCCTGAGGGAACGGGGCCGCCATGGCCGGTCCCTCACAGCCACAGGGCCGCCAGGGCCGGTCCGTCACAGCCCGCACCCCTGAGGGGCCCCCATGGCCGGACCCTCACAACCGCGGTCCCGCTGCTCAAGATGGAGCGGCCTCAAACGCCCCATAACCCGTTTAATGTAAAAGCCCTGAATAACTTAACTATTCCTCCTTTTTCTTTTTAATCCCGAGACGGTATAAATCCCTCGGTCGCATATCATTAATATATTATCAGTCTAATAACCCGTATTACCCTTCACTGTTCCATTTCCGGAACTCTCCCGCCGCACTCTCACCCTGTCCCAGAACGAGCACACCTTAAGTCCTGCTTTTTAAAATTAAAATCAATGCCCTTTATAAACCACCACCCCATTTTATTAGAAACGGGTTTTCTCCCCTCTTCGTCTTTCACAGAAAATTTTAAAATAATTTTCTTGGTCTATCTGGCCTCTAAATTGTTTTTGCCATCTCAGCATCTCTCCTGTTAAAACTATAAAAGGACAAATAAAACTGTGGATGAAAGTATCTCTAAAAATATATAAACGTGTAAGTATAAAATTTGTATATATAAATATGTATATAACACAAATAAGTAAATAAAATGTATATGAAGTTTATATAGATAAGTGTTTGAAAGGATGTGCTGCCCTGCAAAACTCCGTTGAAGCAGCATCCATTCTTTAAATCCTATAAAATATATAAAAGGATATATCAAACAAAAGTACATCTAAATATATATATTAATGCATATATAAAGAATATATAAAAGTGGATGTCTTTAAAGTGTGTCTTAAATACACCCTGCTGTATTTAAGCACCACGAATTAACACTGATGAAGTTGCATCATCTCCCAAATCCTACATCCCGAATATCCTCAGATATCTCAAATCCTATATCCCAGATAAATACCAAAAATTAAACCAGGAAAACCATAAAATAAACCAGATTTTAGCCGGGACTTACCCTCCGATGCCTATAATGTATTTCATTTTGCCGAGTCGCCTCTTGAGCCGGAATGTGGCGAGGGAGGGGGGGGAAAACCCGAAATCGGGAGGGCTAAAAGAACTTAAAGCGGCACAAAAACCGCGCTGTCCCTGCTCCTTTTCCTCCCCCTGGCTCTGCTCTGCCTCCCCGAGCCTTTCATTGAGGAAAAAGCGCTTTTGGGGCGGATTTATAGGCCCGTGTCCCCGCCCCGGAGGAGCCCTGTGACCGTCATGAGCCGCGATGTCACGTTCGGGGCAGGGCCGGCCAAGCCTCAATGTCACTTTTTGGGGGGGGGTTTAACCCCTCAATGTCACTTTTTGTCACTGAGGGGTTAAACCCCCCTCAGTGTCACATTTTGGGGGGGATTAACCCCTCAGTGTCACATTTTGGGGGGTACAACCCCTCAGTGTCACATTTTCGGGGATTCAACCCCTCATTGTTACATTTTAGGGGAACTCAGCCCCCCAATGTCACTTTTTTTGGGGGGGTTCACCCTCTCAATGTCACATTTTGTGGGGGTTTAGCCCCCCAATGTTACATTATGGGGGGTTCAACCCCTCAATGTCACATTTTTGGGGGGGTTTCAACCCCTCAATGTCACATTTTGGGGGGGGTTAACCCCTCATTGTTCCATTTGGGGGGAGTTCAACCCCTCAGTGTCACATTTTGGTGGGGATTCAGCCCCTCAATGTCACGTTTTGGACAGTTTCAACTCAATATTGTCACATTTTGGGGGGGTTCGACCCCTCAATGTCACATTTTGGGGGGGTTTCAACCCCTCGATGTTACATTTTAGGGGGGTTTAACACCTCAGTGTCACATTTTGGGGAGGCTTAACCCCTCCGTGTTACATTTTGGGAAGATTTAAGCCCCTCGATGTTACATTTGAGGGGGGTTTAACGCCTCAATATCATATTTTGGGGAGGTTCAACCCCACAGTGTCACATTTTGGGCAGATTCAACCCAATAGTGTCACATTTTAGGGGATTTTCAACCCCCCAGTGTCACATTTTAGAGGGGTTTAACCCCCCAGTGTCGCTTTTTGGGCAGTTTCAACCTGATAGTGTCATTTTTTTTAGAGGGTTTTAACCCCCAAATGTCACATTTTGGGGGGGGGTCCAGCCCACCCCCAGTGTCACATTTTTAGGGGCTTTTCCCCCCACCCTGCAGTGTCCCATTTTTGGGGTGTTCAACCCCACAGTGCCCCAATTTAAGAGGATTTCAGCCAACCCTTCAAGTCACACCTTGTGCTGTTCCAACCCTCTAATTCCACAATTTTTTTAGGGGGGAAAAGGGAGGCTTCAACCCCTTCAAAAATCCCATTTTTGTTGGAATTCCACCCCATTTTGAGGGAATTTCAGCCCACCCTGCAACGTCCCCCCTTTTTGGGGGGCTCATGCCACCCCCTTGTCACACTCTGGCCCTGCACCTGTCCCTCTCCCTCGCTGGCCCCGTCGCCGTGGGGGCCAAAAATAACTTTTTGGCCAGCTCTTCCTTTTCCTAAATTAGTCATGGGGCAGGTGGAAATGTCACCCTGCCGCCAGCCCGGGGAGCCACAGAGGAAATAATTAAGTTGGGATTTTTCCCTTGCTCTCTCCCCTCCTTTACTCCCCAATTCCCAAAAAATCTGATTATTTCAAACTCATCCAGGGAAGGAATCCTCAAATGAGCTCCTACTCACATTTTTTATTGCTTTTCTCACCCATCCCTGAAGCAGGAAGTTGTCTGGGTCAAGAAACCCAACTCCAGGGGTGATTTCACTGCATTTGATCTCATGAGAAGGGAAAAAGAAACCAAGAGGCTCCAAAATTGTGTCAAAGTTCCGAGGGGACACCGGACCCTCTGCTCCAGCTCCCTTCACTCTGCCAACCTGCTGATCCAAACTTTGGGAAATTCCGTCCCAGTGAGCGAAATCTGTGGCTTTGAAATTTGTGGTTTTGAAATTTGGTCCCAGCTGGGCCGTGGCTCGGGAATACAGGTGAGGATTTTACCCTTGGGGGAAAAAAAAAAAGAGATTTTGGCCAAAGCTGTATCAGAAGAAAGAATGAATTTTTTAGCGTATGAGAATAAACAATGAATTTTTAGCGTATCAGAATAAACAGGGAATTTTTAGTGCTGGAAGCAGACAGCAATCGGGGTGGGAGCAGCAGGACTGGATTGTTTGGGATCAGGGAATCAGAGCAGTGTCCCACTATCTCCACCAGGAATTTCAACATTTCTGCCTCTCCTGGGAACGGCAGGATTGAAGGACACGGCTGTGGCTGCTCTCGGGGGGGTTTTGAAGCTCAAACCCCATTCCTGTTAGTGTAAAACTCATTTCTTCTCATTTAAAAGCTCCCTTTCCTCACTGTAAAAGCTCTTTTCTCTTCACTGTAAAAGCTCCTTTTCCTCAGTGTAAAAGCTCATTTAAAAGCTCCTTTTCCTCACTGTAAAAGCTCATTTTTCCTCAGTGTAAAGGCTCATTTCTCCTCATTTAAAAGCTCCCTTCTTCTCAGTGTAAGGCTCATTTCTCCTCATTTAAAAGCTCATTTCTCCTCTCTGAAAAAACTCACTTCTCAGTGTAAAAGCTCCTTTTCCTCAGTATAAAATCTCATTTTTTTTCTCCCAGCCCCTCAGTGCTCCCCTTTCCCCAGTTTGTTTTCAGGGGTGATTTTTCTCTCTCCCCTATTCCTGCTCACACCCCAGCCACGCTGCGAGCTGGAATTTAAATTTGGAATTTAAATATTCACCCTCATAGCTCGAATTCCCAAATTCCTGCCTGGCCTGGGAGCTGCTG
This sequence comes from Calcarius lapponicus, assembly GCA_039654755.1. Classification (NCBI taxonomy): domain Eukaryota; kingdom Metazoa; phylum Chordata; class Aves; order Passeriformes; family Fringillidae; genus Calcarius; species Calcarius lapponicus. The sequence continues at coordinate 11,212,984 of JBBFKN010000011.1, forward strand.
CTCCCCTGGAGGTGCCTGCCTGTATTTGGAGATCCCATTCCAGCTGTCTCCTTCCTTCCCTCCCAGCAAAACCCACCTCAGCACCGCCCAGCTGCAGCAAACTTCACCCAAACCACACGAATCGAAGAGAAAAAGATGAGTTATGCAAATGGCAACGCTCAGAAAGGCTTTTTTTAGCCCCCTTTGCTGGCGAGCTGCTCGCGGGTCAGCTGAAAGTTCCTTTTTTTGGGGTTTGTTTGCGGCAGAGACACGTTATCTGCCTGACACTTTACTCATACAAATGCCATTCACCAGGGAGTCTGAATCAAAGACAGGCAATGTTCCCTCTCCCAGTGTTATTTTTAGAATACTAATGTTTACTGAAAGCTCACGTTAATGTTCTTTGTTCAAACTTGGCTAAATTTAGCAGGAGGCAGTTTAATAATCCTGGAGCCACGGGGGAATGATTCCCCTGGGATTGCTGATTTCCTGGGTGCCCTTTCTGCTGCAGAATGTGACTCATTTCTTCTGCAGCTTTAATTCACAATTTTAATCCTCCGCTAATCATAAGACATCGTTTATGGGATGAGCAAGGTTACACCAAGGTTCCTCCTGCCCGGAGGGGACGTCAGAGGCAAGAAATGGGAAATATTTTCACTTGGGATTGTTGAAATTTGGGGTTGTTTATTCCTCCCAGAACTCTGGGGGAGTTGGGTGGCTCAGAATCCTTCTCCAAGGTTGGGGAGCTCCCCAAAGGCTCCAGGATGGAAGGAGAGCAGGGAAACAGAACCAGCAAGAGAGGAGAATTCACCCTGAACCAGGGACTGCAGCGGCTCAGGAGGAGGAAAACGAGGGAAGTGGAAGAGCAGAGTTAATGAGAGTGAGGTTGAAGAGCTGGCATCTCCTCCTGGTGGCTGCCAGCCAGGGGCTGCCAGCAGCAGGGTGACATTCCCAGCGCCAGCAGGTCCTGTGGGAGATGTCACATGGGGACCTTGGACAAGGCAGGGCTGGGAGGAGAAAATAACCGGGGTGTCACTGATCCAGGGGGATCAGCCTGGAATAATGGGTGTCATTGATCCAGGGGGATCAGCCTGGAATAATGGGTGTCACTGATCCAGGGGGATCAGCCTGGAATAATGGGTGTCACTGCTCTGGGAAAGGGGATCAGTCTGGAATAATGGGTGTCACTGATCCAGGGGGATCAGTTGGAATAATGGGTGTCACTGCTTTGGGGAGGGGATCAGCCTGGAATAATGGGTGTCACTGCTTTGGGAAAGGGGGATCAGCCTGGAATAATGGGTGTCACTGCTCTGGGAAGGGGATCAGCCTGGAATAATGGGTGTCACTGCTCTGGGAAGGGGGATCAGCCTGGAATAATGGGTGTCACTGCTCTGGGAAGGGGATCAGCCTGGAATAATGGGTGTCACTGCTCTGGGAAGGGGATCAGCCTGGAATAATGGGTGTCACTGCTTTGGGAAAGGGGGATCAGCCTGGAATAATGGGTGTCACTGCTTTGGGGAGGGGATCAGCCTGGAATAATGGGTGTCACTGCTTTGGGGAGGGGATCAGCCTGGAATAATGGGTGTCACTGCTCTGGGAAGGGGGATCAGCCTGGAATAATGGGTGTCACTGCTTTGGGAAAGGGGATCAGCCTGGAATAATGGGTGTCACTGCTTTGGGAAAGGGGATCAGCCTGGAATAATGGGTGTCACTGCTTTGGGAAAGGGGATCAGCCTGGAAAAGGGTCCTGGAAGGGAGGAGGGACCTCACTGGGCAGGGACAGGGCCCAGGAAGGGCTGGGGCTGTGCCAGGGATTTGGGATGGACATGAGGAAAGGTTCAAGGGTTTGGGATGGAGATCAAGGAAAGGTTCAAGGGTTTGGGATGGAAATCAGGAAAGGTTCAGGGGTTTTGGGATGGAGATCAGGAAATGCTTTTCCCCCAGAGGTGCTGGGCACTGCCAGGCTCCCCAGGGAATGGGCACATCCCCAGCCCTGCCAGAGCTCCAGGAGCCTTTGGAAAACCCTCTGGGATTGTTGAACAAAAGACAGAGTCCACAGAAAGCCACAAACACGCCCAGGAGTTCACCCGAGGTGCCAAGTGAGAGATCCAAGCGTGTGCTGGAAAGGGAGGGAACGTTCCAGCCCTTTCTCCTCTCACATCATCGTTTTGTTTTCCTCCCCCTGGCTGTGATTCACTGAATCCTGAGAGAGGGAGCAGTGTAAAAGTGAATATTTTGGGATTTATTTGATTCTCTGTCAGCACAGACAGGAGCTGTCCCCACAGTGACTCAGCCCCTGCAGGTGGAACCATCCCAGGGATGATCCCGAGGGATCAAGGGGAGCTGACTGAAACCACATCTCCTCTTTGGATGGATGGAATGGGGCAGGAGGAGCCTCGCCCCTTCCTTTTGGGAGAAATCCTCGTGATCTGCAGCTGGGGGTTTGGATTTGTGTCTGGAGAGCAGCCAGGATGGGAACCCTGGGGATGTTCTGTGTGCAGGGAGCCCGTGGGAGGAGAGACAGGGGATTCCAGCACTGAGGAGGAGGCAAAGTGGGATTTCACTCAGCTGAAAATCAGATTGAAGTTGAAAAGATTTCTTTTTAAATCCCACATAGGGCTGAATTTAAATTCCAAGTTTTTGGGATTTTTTTTTTAATTCCACACAGGGACAAATTCCTTCCCCAAATCCCACCTCTCCCTGCCCTCCCTGTGTCCTGTCCCTCCATCCTTTTCCCCAAATCCCTCTCCTGGAGCCCCTTCAGGCCCTGGAAAGCCCCAATTTGGTCACCCCAAAGCTCCCACGAGGTTGTTGGTGCCATAAATTGAATATTTGAGCTACAAAATTGCAACCCCAAAAAAGCTTTTCTATAGAAATGAAACAAAAAAGCAGAGGATGAAGAGGGAAAAAAAATGGAATTGATCCTGACAGGATTCTGGTTTTTTGGGAGAAAATGAAATCAGAGCAAAAATCTGCTTCATACAAATTTCCAGCACAAGTGTAGCCCTAATTTAAGATGGCTCTTTTTTTGGGAAAGAATCCTCCGGAACAGGAGTTATTTTAGTAAAAACACTCGGAATTTTGCAGTGTCAGAATTTCCTTTGAATGCCTTTCTTCAAGGGAACAGCATTCCAAACAACGAATTTCCCTCATATTTTCCACATGAAGCCAAATCCTAAATAAAATCTACTTGACAAGAAGGAAGGCTTGGCTGAAGGATTAGTCTCATTTTAATAGAATATCCACAGATTTTTATGGAATAATACAAAGCAAAACTCAGGGTACAGATGAAGAGTCTGCTAGCACAAACCACCTAATGACAACCACTGCAGAAAATGACATTTCACACGTTTGTACAGGTGGGGTTGGGCTGGAGAGGAACAAAAAAAAAGAAAATAAAACCCCCCTGGGATTGTGGTTTATTGTCCTTTACCAAAACCTGCTGAGTTTCTGGCTGCCAGGAAGGAAGGAAAGAAGGAAATAGAAAAGAGAAAAATGTGCTTTTTGTGGGTTTTTTTTGTCCCTTTCTCCTGCTCCAGGCCCATCCCAGCCCTTCTTAGACTCCTGGCTTTTTGAAACCCTCTAAAAAAGAGGATTTGTTGCCTTTAAAACCTTTTTTCTGCACCTCTGTGGGGAATAAAGATGAAAAAATAACCATGAGGGAAGCTCTAAATATCAACTGACATCTGCACAGCACTGGACAGAAAGGATTGGGACGAATTCCTGCCCTGGAATCCAGCTTTGGTTCCTGCGCCTTCCTTGTGAACCACAACAGAAACTCATGGTCAGCCCCAAATCCGGGTGGAAAAAGCAGAAAAGTTGGAGTTTCTGGAGCTGAGGATAAATCCTCCAGGAGAGGGGAAGGGAATTCCTGCTCTGCACAGGAAGAAATTGGATTTTTCAGGCGGATCTGGAGCGGATTGAGGTTCTGCCATTAAACGCACAACGAGTGAAAACACCAGGATTTGGTGAAGATGGGCGTAAAAGAACATTTTCTGCAGCTAAAACGCGACTTCCCGTGGGGGAAAAAAATCTCAGGAAAAGTCAAATCAGACCAGAAAGTGCTCAATAGAATCCAGGAAATTCAGAAATTCAGATCTTGGTCCTCCAGGGCTGATTTTCCGAGGCAGGAGCGGGGCCTGGTGCACGTTGGGGGCACTGAGCAGTCCAGCAGTATTGCTAAAGGGATGAAGTTGATTTCATTTTCTCCTTTAAACATATTTATATATTTATATACTGGTCAAAGTTCTCCTGGAAATGCACTTCCACCAGCAGCAGTGCAGGTTTCTCCCCATCCAGCTGAGATTTGTCACTCCAACTTTGGGACAGGGACATTTTCTTCTTTTTTTTGTGTTTTTGTCCAAGAACTTGTAGTTTTTTGCTTTGCAATCAACTGATTGAAATAAGTTAATGATAATTAATGTTTTTTGTGTGTTTTTGTCCAAGAATTTGTAGTTTTTTGCTTTGCAATCAACTGGTTGAAATAATAATAATTAAATTTTTTTTTTCTGCTATAAAATGCACTTTGGACATTTCTAATTTCTCCTCGATGAGGCTGCAGGTTCTTCTCTGCGTTAAAAGACATAAAAACTTTATCCATGTATCCATCCATCCTTCCATGAACATAAACTTTACATGCTTATAAAACTGTGAAAAATGAAAATCTAGCGCACAACTCTCGCAGTGCTTCATCACAAAGTGCCCTTTTTGAAACAAAACAAAACCAAATTCTCTTCCAAGAAGTTAAAATTTGATTTTTTTTTTTTCGTATGGAAACAAGTGCCCACCTCCATCTCATGAAGGGAAATTGGGGATCTGACCTTTTCCCAGCTGAAATTCCCTTGCTCTGAAGGAATTACTTGGAAAAAGGTGAAGTTTCAATTGTCAGGTCTGCTCATTCTGTATTTTTTTTTCCTGAAAGCGCAGACAGAGTGGGTTTGGAGAGGAAAGAAACAACCAAAAAGCAAATTCCATTCTGGTGAGGATCCCTCATGGATGGAGATTGGGATTCCTCATCTCCCACATCCATCTTTCCCATCCCAGCAGCATTTTTGAACATTTTTTTGATGCACAAACTCTTCCTAGAGCTGCATTTTGACCCCATCACTCAACGTTTTATCCGCTTCATTGTTGAATAATTGCAAACTTCCCTTGCAGTGCCAGCGTGGGTCACATCCTCGGTGGAAAGCTGATGAATTTCCCTCGAAATCCATTAAAAAAGTGAAAAAAAAGAAAGGAAAATCACCTTGAAGTGTTTCTCGGCAAAGTCCCAGCCTCTGGGCCCACGAGGAGCTTTGTGATTGTTCACGGTGGGAACTGAAATTGTTTAATCAGCAAAGCCCCTGGGACAGAGGCTGCACTGGGAGGGAATTTGGGAATTTGGGAATTCCTGGCTGCCTCCAGACAGAGCTGGGAGCTCAGGACAGCAGGGAGGAGTCGCCTGGAATAAACCTGAGCTCCACAAACACCCACAGGGCTCCTCTTGCCTCGAATTTTACAGAATTCCTTATAAAATCCCATTGGTTTGGGTTGGAAAGGACCTTAAATCCCATCCAGCGCCACCCTGCCGTGATCCCAGCCCCTTCCAACTTGGAATATTTTGTCAATAATTGGTTTATAATCATCTTGTTTAGATGGAATGTGGAATTTTATATTTTTCTTTTCCCATCTTCAGCCTCTGGGTGCAGCACTCTGCTTTCCATCCATGGCTGGAGCGTGTGAGGGGAGCGTCTCAAATCAGAATTAAGGTTAAAGAGTTATTTTGGTGCTTCCTTGGAGCACCCAAGGGGAAGAAGGGGCTCACCCAGGGTGGTTTTGTCCACTGGAAGGAGGAGAAAAGCAGCTTTGTGTGTCCAGGGGAGTCGTCCCCACCTCCAGGAGAAATCCTGCTCTGCCGGAATTCTCCTTGAAATGATGAGATGGGCAGGGAATTCTTCATCTGGACAAGGAAAGGGGTGGTGAAGCGAAGAAATGGGCAGGGGATTCTTCACCTGCAGGTGCTTGAGAGGGGTTTTACCTGATCATGGGATCAGGGAACCCTGGAATGATTCGGAGGGACCCGAAATCCCATCCAGGGACACCTCCCATTGTCCCAGCCTGGCCTTGGACATTCCAGGGACCCAGCCTGGGGCCATGGAGCTGGCTCTGCCTCTGAAATCAGGGATTTCCAAGGATTTTGAACGTTCCTTCACTTCTTTCCCCCCTCTCCTTTGCTCACAGAATCCAAATCCTGAATCCCAAGAGCCAAAGTCCCACCTGCACCCCTGGGCTCTGGCAGTCAGCCCCGTGCTCTGCACCCTCCGTGGGGCCATCCCGGGCTGGAATGTGGAATTTTACGGGTGGGATTGAACATGCTGGAGCAGCATTTCCCTCCTCACGGAACCTCCCAGCGTTTCAGCAGCTCCTGGGAGGCGTCAGCAGCGAGTGATTGTCCCGTGGAGACCGAGACAGGGCCTGGAGAGCTTCCCTGTGCTGGGAAACTCCTCCTGAACCCCGACCCTCTGGGGTGTGTGCCCTCGGGAGAAGGTTCTGTGGGATCCCCTCAGAGTGCCTGGCATGGATGGGATAAATCAGGGAAAAAACAGGAAAAACCGTGGAAGAACCGTGGGGTTTCCCGCTGGGAATGAGTTCCAGAGGAACGGCGGAAGCTGGCAGCGTGCTGATTCCACCGTTGGAATCTTCTGGAAGAAACTCACACTGGCTGGAAAAAGGAGGAAGAAGCCCTTCCCGTTGCCTGTGGTGGTTGTTCTCAGCTTTTGGGGTGTCCTGGGGGTGCTCCATGCTGGCCAGCAGCGAGTGAAGGGAAGGTTCACAGCTGAAACCAAAATAAATAAATTCTCTTTCTGGGCTGGAGATTCATGGGCTGGAGGATGCTCTTGACTTACTCCAAGGACACGCAGTGAGTATCTGCACTGTGCAATGCTCTCCACAGAGCATTCCCTGCACACACCAGAACCTGTCCTCTAAAGTGCTGCTCTTGCTCCGTCTTCTGGGGTTTTGTTTGGTTTTTCTTCTTCTTTTTTCTTTTTTTTTTTTTTAAAAAAGGAAAATGATTCCCAAGAGGTTAAAGGACTTTGCATCTTGGAGGCAGAGGAGGCAGGCTCCAGGATTTACAGGGCTTGGAAGAAGGTGGTGGCAAGCTCTTGTCCCCAGAGGGCGTTGAGGTGGGTGACTCCAGGCTGCTCCTTCTCTGCTCCGTTCCTCATGCTGCTCCCACTCAGGACATGCTGGGCAGAAAAAAGAGACAGGAGGCATTTTCAGGCAGCAAACTGAGGTAAAACATGTGATTATTGCCACCACATCAACAACAACAACAAAAAAAGAGTGAATTTGGGTGAAATGGTTCACAGAAGTGTGTTGGGGACACGGATGGTGCCAGGCATGGCTTTCATGGGCAGAGGGGACAAAGTGGCACCAGGCTGGGGGATCCTGGTCATGGATCACAAATGGCACAGGATGTGTCCCAGCCACACCAAGAGCTCAAACCTGGTCTCCTGATCCTCTGCTGGGGGCACGGGCACGCTGCAAAGAGATAATAAAAATAAATAAATCTCCAGCAAATAATAAATAACAAACAATACATAATAAATAATAAATAATGAATCTCCAGCACAAACACATTCCCCCCCCACCCTGTCCTGAGCTCCAGGAATATTTCAGCCTCATCCAGGACATCTCTCCCTGCTCCCCCTCAGGAATTAGAATAAGAAAAGAGGCTGCGTCTGCTCAGGGCCAGAGCCAGGCCACGTTATCCTGGTGAGGGATTTTATCTTCCAGACCCCTCCAGAATTCCCCTTCCCTACAGTTCCAAGCCTTTATCAGCTCCTGAACACTCTGGGAATGGCCTGGTGGATCCCAGAGGGGCTCCCAAGCTGTGGGGCTGTTCTCATGCCCAAAGACTCTTCAAGGGAAGGAGAAATCAGAGGAGAGGATAAATCAGAGGAATGGGTAAATCAGAGGGAAGGTAAATCAGAGAAAAGGGTAAATCAGAGGGGAGGGTAAATCAGAGGGAAGGTAAGTCAGAAGAATGGGTAAATCAGAGGAAGGGTACATCAGAAGAAAGGGTAAATCAGACAGAAGGATAAATCAGAGAAAAGGGTAAATCAGAGGGAAGGGTAAATCAGAGGGAAGGTAAATCAGAGGGAAGGGTAAATCAGAGGGAAGGTAAATCAGAGAAAAGGGTAAATCAGAGGGAAGGTAAATCAGAGGGAAGGGTAAATCAGAGCAATGGGTAAATCAGAGTCCTTACCTTTCCCTCTCAGCCATGTCTTGTTTCTCCTCTGCCCTGTAAACACAAATCCCATTGGGAATCCATCCCCAGTGGGAAGGAGGAGACCCCAGAGCCTTTCTGGGTGATGGATGGGCCTTGGAGAGGAGCCACTCTCCACCCATCCCCGAGTTCATCTTACCTTTCTTTTCTGGCCTTGATCCTCTCTTCTTCATATCTGCAACAAAGACAAAACGTCCTTTAGCTGCTGCTGCTCCCTTTTAGTCCCATTTGGTGTTTGCTGGGGGTGGCAGAAGCTCTGAGCTGCCCCAGGCTGGGGCTCTGCCTTGGCTGGGACCAGGTTTGCCCAGGCTCTGCCTTCCCCATGCCTGGATTTGGGCTGGGGACCCCAAGCTGCCCCTCCCCAGAGCCCCGGGGTCCCTGTGGCACTCACTGCAGGACACACTCTGGGATCTGCACGTGCTCCATGGGGATGAGCTGCTCCAGCTCCTCCAGGCTGTGCACGTACTGGATCTTATTGATGAACTTCACACTGGCAGGGAGAGAGACAGGGAGAGAGGCAGTGCCACCCCAGGGGCTCTGAACACCTCTGCAGGCAGCACTGAGGGATCTGAGGGGTGCAGGACAAGGGACAGCTTCACCCTGCTCACCCCAGGCCAAGGGTGAGCTTAAAATCTGATTTGTGGGATTAAACCCCAGGGAAGGGCTGGGGCTGTGCCAGGGGGGTGGGATGGAGATCAGGGAAAGGTTCAGGGATGGAGATCAGGGGAAGGTTCAGGGTGTTTGGGATGGAGATCAGGAAAGGTTCTGGGGTTTGGGATGGGGATCAGGGAAAGGTTCAGGGTGTTTGGGATGGAGATCAGGAAAGGTTCTGGGATTTGGGATGGAGATCACGAAAGGTTCAAGGATGGAGATCAGGGAAAGGTTCTGGGTGTTTGGGATGGAGATCAGGAAAGGTTCTGGGATTTGGGATGGGGATCGGGGAAAGGTTCTGGGGTTTGGGATGGAGATCAGGGAAAGGTTCAGAGCATTTGGGATGGAGATCAGGGAAAGGTTCTGGGATTTGGGATGGATCTCAGGAAAGGTTCAGGGGTTTGGGATGGAGATCAGGGAAAGGTTCAGGGATGGAGATCAGGGAAAGGTTCTGGGATTCGGGATGGAGATCAGGGAAAGGTTCAGGGATTTGGGATGGAGATCAGGGAAAGGTTCAGAGCATTTGGGATGGAGATCAGGGAGAGGTTCAGGGATGGAGATCAGGGAAAGGTTCTGGGATGTGGGATGGAGATCAGGGAAAGGTTCTGGGATTTGGGATGGAGATCAGGGAAAGGTTCTTCCCCCTGAGGGTGCTGGGCACTGAATTCCCCAGGGAATGGTCCTATCCCAGCCCTGGCAGAGCTCCAGGAGCCTTTGGGCACCTTGGGACAGGCTGGGGTTGTTGGGTGCCTGTGCAGGGCCAGGGGCTGGGCTGGATGACCCCTGTGGATCCCTCAGACCGAGGATGTTCCATCACTCTGTGATTCCAAACTCCCACCCCAAACCTGCTGGGCCTGGGGCTGCTGTGCTCACCTGATGAAGGGTCTGGAGATGGCCAGGACGGTCCTGATGAACCACGAGGGGTGCACGATGATCAGGGCCTTGAGGTTCTTCCTCAGCCTGGGGACGAGTCAGGGGACAGAGTCACATTCCAGGGACGTTTCCTGAGCTGCCCTGTGCTGTGCTGGGCTCCAGCAGGGGCTGCCCAGGTTAAACCCCTTGGGAAGCTCATCCCAGCTCAGCAGGATGTGGAGCTCTGCTCTGCTCAGCTCTCTGGAAATGTCATTATAAACCAAAACATTCCTGGACAGGGCTTGGAGCTCCAGGAACCCGAGGGGTTCTCACCTTCTGTCGATCATCTGGTAGCACTTCTTGAGCCAGCCCAGGCCCGGCATCCTCCGGCGCGGCGTGGCCCCGTTCAGGTACACGATCATGTAATCCTCAGCCACCAGCAGCTCCAGGCTGCTGATCACGTACCTGCACCGAAAGGAACCCAGGTGAGACTCCAGAAACACCCTTGAGATTTCTTCAAGTGCCCCTGTGCCGCCCTGAAGCAGCTCTCTGCAGGGCTGGGATGAGGTTTGGTCTCCTGGGATGTCCCTCAGGGGTCAGCGCTTTGTGCCCTCCCAGCCACGCTCCAGCCTGGATGTGAGTCCATAATTCACTGCAATATTTGAATGCTTGGCCTTGCTGGACTCAGAACTGGGGCCTGTGTCCCACCAGTGTCCCACCAGTCCCACCAGTGTCCCACCAGTGTCCCACCAGTGTCCCACCAGTGTCCCACCAGTCCCACCAGTGTCCCACCAGTGCCACCAGTGTCCCACCAGTCCCACCAGTGTCCCACCAGTGTCCCACCAGTCCCACCAGTGCCACCAGTGCCACCAGCTCCAGCCTGCCCCTGGCTGGGCTTGCACCCAGCCTGCTCCCAGCTAAGGGAAGCTGCTGTGTGCTTTCCTCTGGAAACCCAGAGCACCAGGAATCTTCCTCTGTCTGCTCTGGGGCGCCCTGATCCCCAGGGCAGCTCTGACTTTGACCCTCACTCATGGAGGAAGTTTCCTGGAGTTCAAGATAGAATCCACAAAAGTGTGTGGTGGATTGCAGAGAGCAGTGTAGGTGCATCACTTGGTGAGAAATGGAGGTTTTGGGATTTTTAGTGTCTTGTGGATGGCAGCAAGATGGAGGGCACAGGGCGTCATCCTGGGTTTCTTCTTCATGCTTCTTCTCCATGGGTTTGGGTGGCATTTTGTAATTGGGCAGAAAAGTCTGCATTGGGATCAGTTATTGGGTTAAAAGGGAAAATGATCCAGGTGTCAGCTCTTAATTGGACGGTTTAGTCTTAAAATCTCGTGTAACAAGACATTGTTGGCCATTTTGTGCCTTCTAACGAAAAGCTGCCCACCTCACAGCAGTGAGACTGTTTTACTGATGAGAAATAATAAACACCCGAGTCCAAACATCAACTACTGCCTCAAGAGCCTTCAATGCAGACCCAGAGAAACCCAGAGCAGGCACCCCCAGAGGTTCCCCCAGCCCGCTGTCCCTCCCAGGGCACTCACAGGAAGAGGTTCTCCATGATGTAGTGATAATCTGCCAGGTTGCTGTCGGGGAGGTAGCAGGCAGCAAAGACGATGATGGCGTTGAGACCTTCTCCGTAGTATCCTGCCCAAAAAACCACCAGAGTGACACTTTCCAGGCAAAAACAGGGCAGCTGAGGGGAAAACAGCACTGAAATTTGGCCCTGGGGTGGTTTTTGTGTCTCTGCTCAGCTCCAGGCAAGCGTTTCTCTCTTCAGACATTTTCCACAGTGAGATTTCCTCCTGGGTTTGGTTCTAATGTGGGTTTGGGGTTCAGAGAAGGGATTTTGGGTTTTTAAAGCTAGGCTGCTCCTCGGCTTTGCTTGGATTTTGGAAACAAACCTGACTGCACATGTGTGGCCCCTGGAGCATCCCAGGCACCGGTGCAGTCCCTCAGGATGAAAATTCTGCAACCACTCAACATTTTTAGCGCCACCTGAGCGCTTCCGTGCTTCTCTACCAAAGATTTTCCCAAGCCAGCCTTGGTGGGACAGCCAGAGGGACAGAGGGGCAGAGCCAGCAGGGTTTGGGCTCACCTCCGTGCGTCACCACCCTCATGTAGGGTTTGATCATCTGGAGGTCGATCCGGTGCTCCTGCTCGCCGATGATGACGGTTCTCCAGAGGCGCCCGTTGGTGGCACTGCCATCCTCCGTGCCCCCGTCCCCAAACAGGTCCGCGCTGTCCCCAGGCATGTTCTTGGCCGTGGCCACCGGGGTGTCATCTGGGAAAGGCACAAAGGGGTCTTGCCTTGAGGAGAAATTGGGAAGAGCTTTGGGAACAGCGGTTCCCAATGGGGGTTCCCAAAAAAATTCACTTCCTTATCAACCCGGGACTCTCAGGGATGATGCTCTCATGGGGTTTCACCTCCAGCCTTGATCTGGGCCAATTTATTCATGATTTTTATTTTGGGGCCAATTTATTGATAATTTTTATTTTATTTAGTTATGAATATATTCATAATTTTATTTTACTAACACGTAGTTGCAATAACTATGAAAAATTATGTTGCATGAATTTGCCTAACCATTCAGAAAAGGGTACAATCCTACAGGTTTTAACCTTGCTCTGCTGCCCAAATATTATAGAAATAACTTCAAAATCTCCCTCTGCTTATCAATCCTCAGCTGCTGGTGGTGAATTGTGTCAAAAAATCTCTAAAATGGAGATTAAAACACCACCCCAACCCCTGGAAATGCTGCCCCAGAACCAGCCTTTTACCTTCCCATTCCAGCTCGTTGCCATTGCCCAGGAACTCGAGGGAATCCGTCTCATCAGGAGTCTCAATGTCATCCACGTTGATGTCCAGGTCATCTGGGGTGTCCAGGAAGTCGTCGGAGAGGATGGAGCCCTCGCTCTGGTCCAGGGAAATGTTGATTTCAGGTGCTACCAGGGTCTTCCTCTTCCGATGGGCCCCGTTAAAGTTCAAAGTGTTGGGGGGAGCTGGAGTTCAAAGGAAAATAAAACTGACAGGGTGTGTGTGGTTTGGACAGTGTTGTGTGATCTCACAAGGCAAGAAAACCCCTTAGATTTGGGGTTTTAGTGTATAGTAATATATAGAAGCCAAGGTAGAAAATTTTGGGTAGGTTAATGGTCTGTTTTACACCTTCTTCTTCCTTCTTCTTCCGCTTTCTCAAATTAGGTAAAAGATGTCTGTGCTGAAGGTTTCAAGTCATTGCAATTGAGTTAGAAGCATAAATAATGGAGATATCAACTGTTTATTAAAGAATTAAGACTTAAATAGCCTTGGATAAACACCATTTTAGCTCATTTTCTCAACATGTTAGAGAGAGCTCACATCTTGTAAGTTTGCAATAAATAAAGATAGTACCGAAGTCTCACTCTGGAGTGAGACTTCAAAAACGTCTCCTGAGTTTTATTCCCCCTGACCTTGGAACAAGAAAGAGCCAGGCATTCCAGCATATTCTGGAGGCACAGAGCAAGGCATCCTCCTGGATAATTCCTGCTGGAACATGGACCTGGAGCCCTCAGGGTGCTGGGTCCCACTGGGAGGCACTGGGGTGGGAGTGCCCACCCCCCTGAGATCCCAGCTCCTCAGGAGAGAGGAACAGCTCCAAATCCCTGCTGGTTTCCTCTCCCACGTGAGAATTTTATTTTTTTATTTTTTTGGTGGAGAATCCAAGGTTTCCTCCCTGCCTGGCAGCTCCCCTGGGCTCGCAGAGTTTGGTACTTACAGGACGTGGTCTCGTCCTCCGTGGGGCTTCCCAGGGACTCCATCCCTGTCTCTTCTGGGAGAGGCCTGCAGGACAGGAGGGGGGCGAGGATGGGGATGGGGATGGGGATGAGGACGAAGATGAGGATGAGGATGGGGATGGGATGGGGATGGGGATGGGGATGGGGATGGGGATGGGGATGGGGATGGGGATGATGATGAGGACAGGGATGAGGATGGGGATGAGGATGAAGAAGGGGATGGGGATGGGGATGGGGATGGGGATGGGGATGGGGATGAGGATGAAGAAGGGGATGAGGATGGGGATGGGGATGAGGATGGGGATGGGGATGGGATGGGGATGATGATAAGGACGGGGATGAGGATGGGGATGAGGATGGGGATGGGGATGAAGAAGGGGATGGGGATGGGGATGGGGATGGGATGGGGATGATGATGAGGACGGGGATGAGGATGGGGATGAGGATGGGGATGGGGATGAAGAAGGGGATGGGGATGGGGATGATGATGAGTCTGAGGATCAGCAGAGTCCCTGTCCAGCATCCCGATGGCCCCGGCACACGGGAAGGGAGGGAGGTGACAGCGGGGACAGGATCCAGCCCAGCTCTGCCCCGCTCCTCTCCCCGCTGCCATGGCACCGGGGCCACCGGCCAAATTAAACCCTATAAATATGTAGATTGAGGGATAATCCTCCTCTGCCGGTCACTGCATATTTATGAGGGCTCAGCACCCGATCAAAGGCACGTGCAGGGCACACTCCGGAGCAGGGAACCCCCCGAGCCCCCTCCGGCTGCCCCTGCCCCGTGCCCGGCGCGGTTTGTCCCGGGGCCGGCGCCTGGCACGGTTTGGTGACACAGCATCCAGCTGGGCAGGGAGGGGAGGGAGAGGAGGGAGCTGAGTACGTGCTGCTCACCCCGAGCCCCAGCTCGGGCGGGCGGGGAGAAGGAGAAGCCCGGCTTACCTTCCCCGAGGCTGCTGCGGGGCGATCGCCGCCTCCTCCCGCGGGATCCGCCGGCCCCAGCGCGCTCAGCGCCCCCCGGGCCCGATTCCGAGAGAGCCGGGGCTCTGCTCCGGGCCCTGGGCCAGCCCCGGCCCGCGGGATCAGGGAGGGATGCGGGGATAAATCCAGGAATGGATGCAGCGATGGATGCAGGGATGGATGCAGTGATGGATGCAGGAATGGATACAGAAATGGATGCAGGAATGGATGCAGGAATAGATGCAGGAATGGATGCAAGAACGGATGCAAAGATGGATGCAGCGATGGATACAGGAATGGATGCAGGAATAGATGCAGGAATAGATACAGGACAGTTGCAGCGATGGATGCAGGGATGGATGCGAGGATAGACCCAGGAATGGATGCAGCAATGGATGCAAGAACGGCTGCAGGGACGGCTGCAGGAGTGAGCATGCTCCCGCTCCGCGCCGCCCGCGTCTCGGTCACGGCATCCCCGCCCCGGGCCGGCCGAGCCGGGCCGGGATCGGAGCCCGGGCGGCGGCGGCAGCACCGAGGATCCGCCCGCTCCGCTCCCGGCTCCTCCTCGGCGCTGCTGCCGCGGTTCGGCTTCCCAGGAAACGCTGGGAATGTCGGCCCGGGCCCTCAGGCAGCGCCTGGGTTCTGTTTTTTCTGTTTTCCCGGCCCAGATCTCTGTCTAGGATGTGGCTTTTCTTTCCCTTTTTTTTTTTTTTTTTTTTTTTTTCGGGGCAAGATTGGCTAATGGCAGGCGGGCAAAAATAGCTCTGCAGCAAATCAGCTGCTGGAGAGCGGCTGTCCCACATGCAGCAGCTTCTGCCCTATTATTCCAATGCTTCCAGAGGGGAAGCGGCTGGAAAAGGACAATTTATTTATTTTTATTGCCAGCGGAACCCAGCTGGCTTTCCCTGGTTTGCCTGGGGGCTGTTTGGGCTCTGTCTCGCATCGTTCCTGCTCAATCGCTCTGGAGGAGGCTCCTCCCAGGGCTCCGGCCTCCTCCTCCCCTCTGCCTCTTCCCGGGGTTCATTCCCAGGGCGTTTTCCCGGGTTTGGGGGTGCTGGGAGCTTTCCAGGAGCAATTTCCCTGGGAGGCTGGGCCTGGAGTTTGCTGCTGCATGGGCAGTGTGGGACAGAGCTCCCAGGCGATGCCTGGGCTGTTCCCAAGGTGTCCCAGAGCCAGAGCAGCTTTATCCCGGATTTTCCAGGGAGCTCTCGGACAATCTGTTCCTTCCTACACCTTCATTTCCCGTCTCTATTCTCTGAGCAGCCCGGCCTGCTGGAAGGAATCCCCACCTTTGGGAGGGAGATGAGTTTTAAGGCTGCTTCCAACCCAAACCATTCCACGATTCCCATCCATCCCTCCATCCATCATCCATCCATCCCTCCATGGATTCCATCCATCCATCCATCCATCATCCATCCATCCATCCATCATCCATCCCCCATCCATCCATCCATCCATCCATCCATCCATCCATCCATCCATCCATCCCTCATCCATCCATCCATCCATCATCCATCCATCCATCCATCATCCATCCATCATCCATCCATCATCCATCCATCATCCATCCATCATCCATCCATCCATCTATCCATCCATCCCTCCCTCCCTCCATCCATCCCTTTCTTTCCCACACTTCTGTCTCCTTTCACTCCATTAAAAACCCGAGGCTGGCAGGGATCCAGCAGCTCAGAGGGAGTTTTCTCCGCTCTGGGAGGGCCGGGGCTGGCAAGGAGGGAAGGACAAACGCCGGGCTGTGGGATGCAGCACAGAGGGGCTCACAGGGGACGCAGCTGGGGCCGCCAGGAACAGAGCCAGGCTCATCCCGGGGGAACAGGAGCCCCTTTCTCTGTGCCTGGCAATGCTGGGGCTCTGTGCCTGCAGCTGCAGGGCTGGGCCAGCCCCGAGAGCCCCCGGACACCTGCAGCTGCACCAGGGGCTCGGGAGGATCCAGAGCCAGATCCCAGAACGGGCAGCGTTGGGAGGGAGCTGTGAAATGCCCCCAGAGCCACCCTGCAGCCCAGGCAGGGCCAACTGAGCAGAGATGAGTCCCAGTGGGTTTGGGATGTCCCTGGAAAGGGAGAATCCACACCCGGTGGGTTTGGGATGTCTCTGGAGCAGAGGAATCCGCGCCCAGTGGGTTTGGGATGTTCCTGGAAAGGGAGAATCCACACCTGGTGGGTTTGGGATGTCCCTGGAAAGGGAGAATCCACACCCAGTGGGTTTGGGATGTCCCTGGAAAGGGAGAATCCACACCCGGTGGGTTTGGGATGTCTCTGGAGCAGAGGAATTCACACCCAGTGGGTTTGGGATGTCTCTGGAGCAGAGGAATCCACACCCAGTGGGTTTGGGATGTCTGGAGAGGGAGAATCCACACTCAGTGGGTTTGGGATGCCCCTGGAAAGGGAAAATCCACACCTGGTGGATTTGGGATGTCTCTGGAGCAGAGGAATTCACACCCAGTGGGTTTGGGATGTCCCTGGAAAGGGAGAATCCGCACCCAGTGGGTTTGGGATGTCCCTGGAATGTCCCTGAGAGGGAGAATCCAGCCCTGCCCTGGGCAGCCTGGGAGTGGGAAGGAGCTGGGAATGGGGGTGGGAATGTGCTGGGGATGGGCTTTGGCACCTCTGTGCAGCTGCTGGAGCGGATCTGAAGGTGGAAGGCGCCGCTTTGGCACCTCCTGTCAGCCCCACAGGGCTGGTACCCCGCTGGGATGCAGCGAATCCTGGCACAGCAGCGCTGCTCTCTTTGGGATTCTGCTGGATTCAGAGCCTGGCAAGGAGTCCACAGATCCATAAATCCACTCCCACGTGCGTCCATCCACCCTCTGTCCGTCCCAATCCCCCCGTGCTCCACACCCAGCTCCTTTCCCCCCTTCCCATGCCCACACAGGGCTGCCAAAAACATCCCCAGATTTTTGATGCACTCAGAGCAGCTCCAAAAATTCTGAGCCCCCGTTGGAGTTCAGGCTCCTGTTGCCTCTGAGGCCTTGCCATGGACCCTCCCACTCGGATGGTTTCTCACAGGGAAAGAAAAAATTTAAAATTCTCCTGTTTGTTTTCAGGGGGAACACACCTGGGGAAGTCCTCGTCCTGCCACTCCTCCTTCACATCCACGTTCTCCATCCTCAGCGTGGCCTCCGTGGTGCCCATGGCTCTCGGGGGGCTGGAGGCAGCAGATCCCCCAGGAAGGGCTCAGGCTGCAGAGGGAGGCACAGGGGTTGGCACGGGGTACCCACACTCCTGGGGAGGGCAGGCTGAGAGGGGGATTGTTTGGGAAAAGCAGAAATTCTGCATTCTGGACACGGTTTGGGGCAGAAAGGGGAGGTGAGGGTCGGGGTGTGGGCGTGTTTGGGCCCCAGCTGCTCTCCCTGACGCCCACGGGTTTTCCCTTCGTGCCTCTCCTCCAGCACCAATCTGCTCATCAGCCCCTCTGTGCTGAGGAAGAGGAGGCTGGGAGGGGAGGGCAGGGTGAGCTGCCCTGGGCTGCCCTGGGGCATTCCTAGGTCGGCATTTCCCAGATCAGCATTCCAGATTGGCATTCCAGGACTGGCATTCCAGATCGACATTCCCAGACTGACATTCCCAGGTTGACATTCCCAGATCAGCATTCCAGATTGGCATTACAGACTGGCATTTCAGGATTGGCATTTCAGGATTGGCATTCCCAGACTGGCATTCCCAGGACTGGCATTCCAGATCAACATTCCCAGATTGACATTCCCAGATTGGCATTCCAGATTGACATTCCCAGCCTGGCATTCCCAGATTGCCATTCCCAGGATTGGCATTTCAGGACTGGCACTCACAGATTGACATTCCAGGATTGGCATTCCCAGATTGGCATTCCAGTTTGGCATTCCCAGTTTGGCATTCCCAGATTGCCATTCCCAGACTGACATTCCAGATTGCCATTCCCAGATTGCCATTCCCAGTTTGGCATTCCAGTTTGGCATTCCCAGATTGCCATTCCCAGATTGCCATTCCCAGGATTGGCATTCCCAACCTGGCATTCCCAGGATTGCCATTCCCAGCCTGGCATTCCCAGACTGGCATTCCCAGCCTGGCATTCCCGGCTATCCCAGCGAGCCCCCGGCCCGCTCCTGCTCCATCCCTGCCTTTCCCTTCCCCGGACACCTCCAGGCGCTGGAAAATCCCGGTTTCCCCCCCCGGCCGGCGGCAGCTGCTCCGTGCCAGCCCCGCGGGCATCATGGAGGGACGGAGGGAGGGGAAGGGAAGCAGAACAGGAGGAGGAGGGAAGGAGAAGCGAAGGAGAAAGCCCGGCCGGAGGCTCCTGCCGCAGCATCCACCCATCCCCGCACTCACCGCTGCTCAGAGGGGAACAAAGGCGAGCCCGAGCCTTCCTCCCCGCCAGCTCGGCATTCCTCCTCCTCCTCCTCCTCCTCCTCGCGCTGTTTGCGGCTCAGCAGGTGCGGCCCCCGGATGGCGGCGGGGACGGGGAGGATGAGGATGGAGGAGCGTGGGGATGCATCGGGGTGGGCGCTGCCCGCGGCGGGCGCTGCTCCGCGGCTCGGCTCGGCCAGGGACGGGCTCGGGGCGTTATTCGGGCTCCTCCATGGCCGCTGCTGCTCCCTCGGCCGCCTCCTTCCCTCCCCTCCGCGGGATTTCCTGATGGGTTTGCGGATTCGGTGACGGTTTTGCGGATTCGCTGATGGGTTTGCGGATTCGGTGATGGTTTTGCGGATTCGCTGATGGTTTTTTGGGATTCGGTGATGGTTTTGCGGATTCGGTGATGGTTTTGCGGATTCGGTGATGGTTTTGCAGATTCGGTGATGTTTTTTTGGGATTCGGTGATGGTTTTGCGGATTCGGTGATGGTTTTTTGGGATTCGGTGATGGTTTTCCGCCCGCAGCTGGCGGAGCCTGCGCTCCCCTAAAGCAGCGAAATTAATTCCCGGCCTTTGTGCGGGAGGGGGCTCTGCAGGAGGGGAGGGACAGCGCAGGAGCCCTCCCCGTGCCAGCGCCGCCCCAATCGGCTGCCAGGCTCCGGATCCGTGCCAGGGCTGGGCACAGCCCCCGCTCCCCGGGGGTGCAGGAGGGCACCGAGGGGTCGGGGGCATCGTTCCCTGAGGAAAGTGCCCTGGGATGTGGGGTTTGGGGTTTGGGGGCGCCGTTCCCTGAGAAAAGTGCCCTGGGATGTGGGGTTTGGGGTTTGGGGGCGCCGTTCCCTGAGAAAGGGGAAGGTGCTGTGGGATTTGGGGTGTGGCACTGGGGCGCATCATTCCCTGAGAAGGTGAAAAGTGCTGTGGGATGTGGGGCTTGGGTGCATAACGCCCTGAGGAAAGTACCCTGGGATGTGGGGTTTGGGTGCTGGGATTTGGGTGCATCGTTTCCTGCCGTAGCTCCATCCCTGCCACGGATCCCTCCATTCCATGGATCCCTCCCTGCCATGGCTCCATCCCTGTGGATTCATCCCTTCCATGGATCCCTCCATTCCATGGATCCCTCCATTCCATGGATCTCTCCCTGTGGATCCCTCCATTCCATGGATCCCTCCATTCCATGGATCTCTCCCTTGGATCCCTCCATTCCATGGATCTCTCCCTGTGGATCCCTCCATTCCATGGATCCCTCCCTGCCATGGATCCCTTCCTCCCTGTGGCTCCATTCCTTCCATGGATCCCTCCCTGTGGCTCCATCCCTTCCATGGATCCCTCCCTTCCATGGCTCCATCCCTTCCATGGATCAATCCCTGTGGATCCATCCCTTCCATGGATCCCTCCATTCCATGAATCCCTCCCTTCCATGGCTCCTTCCCTCCCCCTGAATCCCTTCCATGGATCCCTCCCTTCTATGGATCCCTCCCTTCCCTTCCATGGACCCTTCCCTCTGGATCCATCCCTTCCATGGATCCCTCCCTTCCCTTCCATGGATCCCTCCCTTCCATGGATCTCTCCCTTTCACGGATCCCTCCCTTCCCTTCCATGGATCCCTCCCATAGCTCCATCCCTTCCATGGCTCCATCCCTATGGATCTCTCCCTTCCACGGATCCCTCCCCGCGGATCCCTCCCAGCCGCGGGCGATGCACGGCTCGGACCTGCAGAGGTCCCCGCGCACCAGGAGATGGAGGCAGGGAAAAAAAATTCCCGCGGGATTTCTCCAAGGGAAAAGCAGGAATTGAGAATTCACCCAAAACCCGAGTCTGGGAATTGCGAATTCACCCAAAACCCGAGTCCGGGAATTCCACCCGGCCCCTCGCTGCCAGGAATTCCTCCCCAGTCTCCCACCCAGCCCTGCCCTCTGGCATAAAAAATAAAAATAAAATATAAAATATAAAATATAAAAATTAAAATATAAAATTTCTCCTCTGTTTAACAGGAATTTCTGGGTCTCCACTCATGCCCTGGCCCCCTGTCCACTCACTGGGCACCTCTGGGAAGAGTCTGGCTCCAATCACTGGGAGCTTGGCGAGCTGAAATTAAGATGAAACATTTGTTGTAGGGAAAATAAAAGTTATTTTGGGTCCTTTGAAACTATTTACAACTTGAAGCAAAACCAAAAGGAGTATTTTGGGGATGAAAAGCTGCAGCTTTGTTTGAGATATGCTTGAAATTAAACGCTTTGCCTTTTATTGAGCTGCGGCATTTCCCCGTTGAAATCTGCCTGCCTTTAATTAAGACAAGCAGGGGACCACAAGAGCCTTCAAAGGTGCATTTACAAACCCAGAAATGTTTTATTTTGGGGAGAACAAGATGTTTTCACCGACTCCACTTAAGGGGAAAAAAACCCAAAACCAAACCTGTTTTGCTGGCGCAAACGGGAAGGTTTCATTCTGCATTGACCTAAGGAGGAAAAACCTTGCATTTCCTAATTTTTTAATTGAATCTCTAAAGGCCAGAGCAGCTGTTTGCAGAGTCCAGGCTTTGAGAAATCCCTGGGAGCGTCCAAAGCCACTTGGATGGGGTTTGGGGGACTGAGGAGGAGCAGAGCCACCTCCCATCGGAACCACCCTTGGGTGACATTTTGGGCTGAAAATTGACTCTGGGGAGACAAAGCAGTGGGTGGGGGTTACTTGACCCCCCTAATTTAGGTTTGAAATCTCAAATCAGGCCCCCAAAAGCATCTGGGAGGGATTCTGGCCCTGCCCCAGGGCTGGTGTTTATTCCAAGTGAAAGCACTCGTGGCCAGGGGGCACCAGGGCCTGACCTGCTCCGGGGCTTGTTTACATCTCACCAGGAGCCACAGCTCGCCCCAGCCCCGGGGATCAGCTGCAAATCCTCCCTCTGTCGGCCCCCTGGGCTTCCCTGGGCAGGAGAACGCGGGGAAGGCACAATCAGAGCTGGCCAGAGCTGCTCTGGGCCCTGCCGGCTGCGGTGGGAATGGCTTGGTGTCCAGGGGAGAAGATCCTGGTCCTCCACACCTGCTCAGGATGCAGAGTTTGGGAGCTCCTGGTGATTTCAGTTCTCTAGGATGATGTGTCCAGCTCCTGTGAGGCTCAGTGGGGATGGTTTGGTGTCCAGATCACACACAGAATCACAGAATCCCAGGATCACAGAATCCCAGGATCACAGAATCCCAGGATCACAGAATTACAGGATCACAGGATCACAGGATCCCAGAATCACAGAATAATGATGTTGGGAGAGACCTCATTAAGGTCATCAAGTCCAACCAATGCCCCAACACCTCAACCAGACCATAGCACCAAGTGCCTTGTCCAGCCTTTTTTAAATGCATCCAGAGATGGTGATTCCACCACCTCCCTGGGAAGAGCACTCCAGTACTTTATTATTCTTTTGGGTGAAATTTTTTTCCTAATATCCAACCTGTACCTTCCCTGATGGAGCTGGAGATGTGGTGAGAAGGATCCTGGTCCTCCACACCTGCTCAGGATGCAGAGTTTGGGAGCTCCTGGTGATTTCAGGTTCTCCAGGATGATGTGTCCAGCTCCTGTGGGGCTCAGTGGGGATGGTTTGGTGTCCAGGTGTCCAGGGGAGAAGATCCTGGTCCTCCACACCTACTCAGGATGCAGAGTTTGGGAGCTCCTGGTGTCTCCAGTTCTCTAGGATGATGTGTCCAGCTCCTGTGGGGCTCAGTGGGGATGGTTTGGTGTCCAGATCACACACAGAATCACAGAATCCCAGAATCCCAGGATCACAGAATCACAGAATTACAGAATTCCTGGATGCTGGGAGCTGCTTTGGTGTTTTATTATCTGCTCATAAACATTCATCCCTGCTGCCTGGGGTGATAAATCCTGCTGGCAGCCCCTGCCCCGAGCAGGGAAGGACATTCCTGCCTTTGGGATGCCCAGGCAGGTGGCACAGGCTGCCCCTCGGCAGTGACCTTGGCACTGATGCTAAATGAAGGGTTAATGAGGGCTCTGCTCTGCCTCCCTGCTCCCTGATTAATTCCAGCCAGGTGTCCACGGTTCAGGTCCTAAAAACAACAACTGCTGCAGAGTCTGGGAGCACTTAGCCCGGCCTCAGGCTGCAATTCCAAGTATGGATAAATATTTGCACCTCCGAGGCCGGGAGACACCTTGGAGATAGGAAGGGGGTTGCTGGGGGGGCTTTTCCAGGGGAAAAGATGGATTTGCTGGGGAGCAGTGCAGGCCTGCCTGGGTGGTCTTGGGGAAGATCCCGGGGTTTTGGGGGCTGCAGGGGGAGGTTTCATCCCACAGCCCCTCCTGGGGAATCCAAACAAGCTCCCACTCAAGTTTGGGCTCACAGCTCCCGTTGTTAGCGTTCAAAACCGCATAATCACATCAGCAATTAAATGTGGTGCTTTTTATTAAGAGCTCTGGGAACTGGGATGGTTTCACCCAAATCTGATTCCGACCATACATCCGAGATGATCGTGTTTTTATACTCTATCGTTCCGTAACTTTCACGTGAATTATTAAACTTATATTGTTCTATTGTATACATAGATTTCAGCTAAACATAGCCCCCCTTGAATTCCCAGCATAGTTTCTCATTATTCTTTTTATGATTATATAATAATTACATTTAATTACTAAGCAATCATCACGTCTAACAGTTATATCATTGATCATGCTGCTTACGCAGGTGCAGTGATCTGAGAAAACACAAAGCCCAACATTTTCAAAGTCTGTCTTTAACATTTTTCCAGGGCTCCACTATCACCAGGGATGGACTGACGTGGCAGAGCGAGGAGGAGAAATGCAGAATGTGCACGGGGAATGGGCAAAGCCCCTTGCTTGGGACAGCCTGTGGGAAGAGCAGAAAATCCATTTCCTTGTGGGAGCACCCCTTCCCAGCCCGGTGAGCTTTTGAGCTTCTCCCTGTCCCTGAAATGCTCCAGAGGTTTCCAGCTCTGACTTTCACTCCCTTCAGTGAATTTCTGCCTTTCAGCAGCGCGTGATGAGTGCCAGGATGACAGAAAAATTGTGTTTGCCTTCAGCCCAGGGCAATCCAGGCTTTCCAGCCTCCTCCATACCTGGGAAATCCAAGGAATTCAGTTACCTGCTCTTCTCCACCTTTTCTCATAGAACCAGGCTGGAAAAGGCCTCTAAGTCAACCAATGGTCCTGCTGGTGCTCCCCTGGCCACTTTATACTTTTTAAAATAATTTTTAACCTTTTTTTTTCTGTGTTTAGGTCTGAAAATCTCATGGGGACCTGCAGCCCTGACCTTCTTCTTGCTCTGGCCAGCGACAGCACAACTAAAACCCAGCCCAGGGTTGTGATTGACTGGATTCGGGGATGTCTGGGCTGGAGAATTCTGATTATTTGGGCAAATAAAGAGCCTCACAAGAGGGCTCTTCCCTCTGGAGTGTGATGGAGCTGTTCTGCCCCTCTGGGGAGTCTGTGCTGCATTAAAACTCTCGTAACAACTTCACAGGAGTTTCCACATTCAAGTGATCATAATAATGCTCATAAAGCACACTCCAGAGTGAAGTATTTATGAATTATTTGACTTAAAGTAGGGGGGAAATAAAAAAAAATTAAAGGGAAAAAACCAAAAAAAAAAAAAAAGGAGAAGAAGAAGAAAAGACCTGGGCTGAATTAATAGCTCTGGGAGAACCATAAATTGAGAGGAATCATATTGCAGAGGGTAATTTTGTGTGCGCAATAAAAACAGCTTTTATGGCCCCGCTGCCTAAATTTGGTTGGGATGTTTTTTGAAGCAAAGAGCTTTGAAATAACTTCTAATTTTTCTCCTTTCATTCTTACATTGCCTGGAAGAGAAACACCAGGCGCGGCTGTGTCAGGCGTGCAGTGAGGGACCAGGTGGGAGCTGGATTTTGGAGCAGGTGAGGAGGGAGAGGAGGGAGAGCAGGAGGAAGCTCCAGGGCCCAGGGGAGATTTGGTGGCCACTTGGCTCCCATTCCCCACCGAATAAATAGAATAAATAAATGGGGATAATAAATAGTGGGTGTCCCAAATGGCTGCTGAGGGATTCGTGTCTGGGAGCTGCTCACACCCTGCGGGAGGACAGAGGGCTGGGAGGTTCCTCTGCCTCCTCTCCCGGCCTCAGGGGATGGAAAAGGGACACCTGGGGCAGGTTGGGTTCATCCCAGCTCCCTTCACCTCAGGTCTGAAATAGGGAAAAGGACTGGGAAGGAAAAGGATTGGGGAGGAAAAGGATTGGGAAGGAAAAAGATTGGGGAGGAAAATGATGGGGAAGGAAAAGGATTGGGGAAGGAAAAGGATTGGGAAGGAAAAAGATTGGGGAGGAAAATGATGGGGAAGGAAAAGGATTGGGAAGGAAAAGGATTGGGGAAGGAAAAGGATTAGGGAGGAAAATGATGGGGAAGGAAAAGGATTGGGAAGGAAAAGGATTATGGAGGAAATGATGGGGAAGGAAAAGGATTGGGGAGGAAAAGGATTGGGAAGGAAAAGGATTGGGAAGGAAAAGGATTGGGAAGGAAAAGGATTGGGGAGGAAAAGGATTGGGAAGGAAAAGGATTGGGAAGGAAAAGGATTAGGGAGGAAAAGGATTGGGGAGGAAAAGGATGGGGAAGGAAAAGGATTAGAGAAGGAAATGGATTGGGGAAGGAAAAGGATTGCAGAGGAAAATGAGGGGAAGGAAAAGGATTAGAGAAGGAAAAGGATTAGAGAAGGAAAAGGATTGTGGAGGAAAAGGATTGGGAAGGAAAAGGACTGGGGAGGAAAAGGATTGTGGAAGGAAAAGGATTGGGGAAGGAAAAGGATTAGGGAAGGAAAAGGATTGGGGAGGAAAAGGATTGCAGAGGAAAAGGATTGGGATCTGCCCGTCACTATAGGACACGAAATACCACACTGCTCCTTTCGAGGTAAAAAAGGGACTTTTAAGTTTCTGACTCCAACATTTATAGATTTCCAAAAGTGGCAGTGGATTGGAGGGTGACAGTGCCACCTCTGCAATGGACAAACTAACAGTTCATCAAATTTCTCCTCCTCCATAACAGAATGGAAAACAACAAGTTATTTACATGAAGTGTGTGAGGAAGTTTGTTACAGGAATGTAAACACCAGAAGGCTCGGAAAAACTTAAAAAATCAGGGTGACAATCTGCCCTTTAGCAAACTGGCACCAAACTTGCACCACATCCCTAAAAAGTGTTCAGGAGTGATGGGGAGGGATTTCCAGCCCTGAGGAAGAGGAAGGGGAGCGTGGAGCTGTTTTAGGACGTGGCTCTGGGGATGGTGGTGATGGATGTGCTCAGAGCAGCCGCTGCTGCACCTTCCCCGAGTCCCTGCAGCTGGGGAGGGCCTGGATCTGCCAGGAAACCGCTCTGATTCAGGCAGCAGGAATGCAGACACCATCCCTCCTTGTTTTGGGGTTTGGGTTTGTTTTTTTTTTTTCTCCTTCCCTACATACCAGGATCAGGCAGAGCAACCCAAAGCGAAGCCCCAGCTCGTAAATCCTCAGCGCTGCCAGGACCCGCGGGGATTCCTCCCCCCTGTCAAACCCAGCCAGCAAATCGCTCCCAACACGTTTTTAATGGGGGAACTGGGGGGCTCTGATGTTCCCTCGGGGGCCTCTGCTCCAGGGAGCCTCTGGCTCCATCCCTGGGCGCTGGGATGGTCCCACCCGGGAGCACCCGCATGGAGCCAGCAGGGATTTGGGATGTGCTCACCCGGGGCTGGGCGAGGCTGCTGGGGATTTGCCCCGTTCCCCACCGAGGTGTCACAGGCAGGGAGTGAGGAGAAGCCGTGGGAATTGCCAGCAAACCCCTGGAATGGATCGGCCCGGGGTGGAGGCGCCTGGGTCTCCTCGCTTTGAAATGTTCAGGGGACGAATTCGGCACCTGAAGTGGAGATTTTTCCTCGTGGGCTGGAGGATTCCCAGGAATATCACTGCAGGGGACAAGGGGACAAGAGCATCACCATCATCATCATCATCATCACCATCATCGTCATCGTCATCATCGTCATCATCATCATCACCATCATCGTCATGGAATCTCCTGGGCTGGAAGGGATCCAGAGGGATCCAGAGGGATCCACGTGGCTCTTCGTGTTTAGTGGCAGTGGAGACACTCACTCATGGGCTGGGTTTGATCTTGCAGGACTTTTCCAACCCTAATGATCCCGTGATCCTGTGATTTTCAATCCTCACCAGGCCCTGGTTCTAGAAACCAGATTAAAGATGAAACCAGATTAAAGATGAAACCAGATTAAACACAAAACCAAATTAAAAATGAAATTGGATTAAACACGAAACCAAATTAAACACGAAACCAAATTAAACACAAAACCAAATCAAACACGAAACCAAATTAAACATGAAACCAAATTAAAAATGAAACCAAATTAAACACGAAACCAAATTAAACGTGAAATCAGATTGAACCTTGCACTGAAGATGTGAAGTTGGGATAACACAAAGCTGGACCTCCCAGGCTGGGATCCTCATTAATGGCTTCATTAATGAGAGGAACCAAAAATTAACACCAGGCAAGTTGATTTCTCATGGCTGCTGCTGGATAAAGTTCAGCTTGGGGGACTTTTTAACCTTAAACCAGACATTTTCATGTCTGGCTTGAATTACTCCTCCACAGGCTGTCATTAGAGAATAAAAGGAGCAGGTAATTTTAACATATTTGAACAATTGCCCAGATTAAATTTTTTTTTAAGAGGAGAAACCTCTGTGAGCATTCGTGGCCACGGAGAGGAGGCAGGGGCTGGAATGCTGTGATGGATGGTGGGGCTGGGGATGCCCGGGCAGGAGCAGCTCCTTGGACAGCGGCCACACGATCCAGGCTTGAAAGCCCTGACGAAACCTTTGTGGTCAGAGGCTTCCAGAGCTGCTCTGATCCCTTCTGATTATCAAACAGGGCCCAAATTCCTTCCTGATGACACGGAGGAGGGAGGGAGAAGCCAGCTGATGGATGCAGGGTGAGAGGGATGTGGCTGAGGGTCCTCTGGCTTTTGGGGGAGGAATTCCGTGCTGGGGTGACTCATGGATTCGTGCAGAGCTCAGGATGTTGTTTCATTCTCACTGTAGACGTGGCCATTGAGCCACAGGATCCCAGGACGGCTTGGGAGGGATCTGAAATGTCAGCTCATTCCGCCCCATGGATGGGGACACCTTCCACCAGCCCAGGCTGCTCCAGGCTCCATCCAGCCTGGCTTTGAAGGTGTTTTTAAGGGCTGAAACAGCTTCCTCGCCCATGACACGTTTTGCAGAGCAGCTGCATCCCCCAAACTGGGGGAGAAAACCCCAACCAGCAGCACAGTGTGAAGGCAGGGACTGTTTGAACCTCTCTCTTTCACATTTCCCAGGAGGGAATGGAGCGGGAAATGAGACACATCATGAGCTGTGCTCTGCTCTGAATTCCCCAGACCTTTACAAACCAGGAAAATCAGGAAAACCAGGAAAATCTGACCCCTCCAGGGGCTCTCCACGGGGGGAGGCAGCAGGAGAAGCATCTTGAGCTCATTTGGGGAGTGCAGAGCATTGGGGACAGCTGCTGCAGGGACAGGGCTGGGATCCAGCTGGGATCCAGCAGGAACGGGGATGGGGCTGGGGCAGGGGTGCTGCTGGATGGAGCCGCTGCCTGGGCACAGGAGATGGCTCCAGGCTCCTCGGGGATCCTCAGGGGGTTCTGGGCACAGGAGATGGGCTCCAGGCTCCTCGGGGGGCTCCATGGAACCACAGGGCACAGGAGATGGCTCCAGGCTCCTCGGGGGTCCTCAGGGTGTTCTGGGCACAGAGATGGGCTCCAGGCTCCTCGGGGGGCTCCATGGAACCACAGGGCACAGAAGATGAGCTCCAGGCTCCTTGGGGGTCCTCAGGGTGTTCTGGGCACAGGAGATGGCTCCAGGCTCCTCAGGGGGTTCTATGGAACCACAGGGCACAGGAGATGGGCTCCAGGCTCCTCAGGGTGTTCTATGGAACCACAGGGCACAGGAGATGGGCTCCAGGCTCCTCGGGGATCCTCAGGGTGTTCTGGGCACAGGAGATGGCTCCAGGCTCCTCGGGGGTCCTCTGCAGCTCAGGGGCTTCCACAGAGCAGAAATACGAAGCGGCCACCGTGGGCTTTTAGGGCTGCTTCACCCACTGCTCGCTGCCACCAGAGCTGAGCCTCAACCCTTCAAACCCCAAGGCCAGCTCTGGTTTCACCTCCTGAATGTTTCTCAGCCCTTGGCCGCTTTTTGGTTGGGTTTTTTTGGTTTTTTTTTTTGGTGAAGACCCAGGGCAGACAAGTGACAAATCACCCTTAATCCACCTGAGCTGTTAAATCTCCTGGGAATCCCTGCTCCCCTCCAAGAGCCCCTCCTGGGTCCATCAATCAGCTCCTGGGTGTCCATCCCTCCTTTGGAAAACCTCCCACAGCTTCCCTGCGAACCCACACAGGGGTCAGGGCACCGAGTAAACTGCTGGGGAGGCCAGGCCCTCATATTTATATGCAAACCCATTAGCTGGGAATATTTTATCTCCCTCCTCCAGGTTGGAAGCAGAGGCTGGGGGCGATGGGAGGGTTCTGGAGCTGCCTCTGAAACACCCAGGTTTGCCCTCCACGCTCTTGGCTGGGTTATCCAGCACGTTCTTCGTGCCATGGAGTGAGAAAAGTGGGTGCTGAAGGTGTTCAGAGAGGAAAAAAGGAGCTGAGAGCCTTCCCTGATGGATTTTGTAGCCAAAAAAAGGTTCCAAACCAACGTGGATCCCTCTGGTCCCTCTGGGCACAGGAGGCCTGGAATGGAAGATCTTCCACGCCGTGCTGGAATTTGCATCTCCTGCCCACCCAAACCACCTCAAACCTGTCCCAAAGCTCTCCCTGTGACTTTAATTCCAGACCAACTGTCCACGCTTGCAGCTGGAGCTAATTAAGCCTGGTAATTACACACGAGGGCTCTTTACATCCCAGCCAAGCTCAATGCAGGCTCACCCACTGCGGCCATGGCAAAGAACCAACCTGTCCCTGTCCCCCCGTGATGCTCGAGGCCTCTTCACCTGTCCTGGAGGAGTTTGGGGTGAGATGTTGGGAAAAATCCTTCCCTGGGAGGGTGGGGAGGGCCTGGCCCAGAGAATCTCTGGCTGCTCCATCAGTGCAGAGGAGCTGCTGTGAAATATTCGATGAGGTCACCGATGGAAAGAGAAGGAAACACCCGTGGCATGTTGGAATAGCACATATAATGTAAAATTTGTCACTTACGCTATGGAAGCTGACAACACACCCCTCATTTCCCAGGAATTACACCCAAAACCATCCCTGATCCCAACACTTCCCAGCTTCACATTTTTTCCCCCGGCTGTTTTCATCCTAAATTTCTTTTTATGGTTTTTTTTGGTGCTTTTTTGGGGGGAGTCAGATTTTCCAATCAGCCCTCACCCATTGGATCATTAAACTTTAATTTCTCCATTTTTTTATATTTATTTATTCGATTCTGGATGGGCTGGCAGCGGGATTTGGGTTTTCCTTGGCGTTTCTGGAGCATGCACACGCCGTGCACGAGCAGGGGGAGATTTATGGCTCTCCAAAGATTCTTCCTAAAATATTTACAAAGTGGAGTTTGACTCGAGAATGTTTGACTCGGCCATGGCTGTCAGGCCTCTGGGTGGCATGAGGGGGGAATATAAACAGACCTTTTTTTCCATTCCCAAAAAAAATCCTATAAACCTTTTATCCTTTTTTTTTCCCCTCCCCTCCCATTGTTCTCCATTTTCCGGTGCCAGGTTTGAGCCTATTTTGGAGTGAAAATCAAAATAAATTCTGTTTTTCTGGACAGACTGGGCTGGGACTGGTGGTGTTAAAGGACAGAGAATATTCCCTTTCCCTTCCCATTTCACAGGATTTCCTCAGAATTTTCCCATTTTTGAGCCAGCCCACTTCGAAGCTCCTTTCCCAGGAGGGCCAAAGCTGATTATTTCTGGGTCTTTCCCCCCAAAACCCCAAATTTCCCTTTTCCTTTGCCATCCCCACTCCCATGGTGGGGACTGACCATCACTCAACCACTGTGATAGAGGAGAAATCCATAAAAATCCTTCACTTTATTCCCACTCTGCCACGAGGATGGAACAGATCACACCCGAGTTCAGGTTTGTTTAAAAAAAATAATATCAAACAGCTTTTTATTTCATTTTATTTTACCTTATTTTATTTCCCCCCCCCCCCTCCCCTCAAGGTTCAGGATAAATGGTACAAATGTAATAAATGTAAACTGCACTTGGCACCGTCGGGGTCAATAAATAACATAAAAAAGGGAGCGAGCGTGGGAGGCGTTTGGGAGGCGGCGCTTTGGGATCTAAATAAATAACATAAGTTACTTCCAATAAATAGCAGTATCCAAAATACAGATGCATTGCATCCACTTCTGCAGCCGGGCACGGGCCCGGCCATTCCGGAGGGGAACAGCAAAATCCGGATGGTGCCGGCGGTGCTGGAACAGGAATCCCTTTTCCCCCTTCCCCCTTTCTACCTATTTTATTTCCTTTTCCTCCTTTTTTCCTTGCCCTTTTTTTTTTCATTTTTTCTCTTTTTTATTTTCCCCCTTTTTCTCCTTTTCCCCCTCTTTAATTTCATTTTTTCTCCTTTTTCCCCTTTTCCCCCTTTTTTCCTTTTCCCCCTTCTCTTCAGTCTCTTTCCCCTTCTTTTCTTTTTATT
This sequence comes from Calcarius lapponicus, assembly GCA_039654755.1. Taxonomy (NCBI): domain Eukaryota; kingdom Metazoa; phylum Chordata; class Aves; order Passeriformes; family Fringillidae; genus Calcarius; species Calcarius lapponicus. The sequence continues at coordinate 11,244,484 of JBBFKN010000011.1, forward strand.
TCCTTTTATGCCCTTCTCCCTTTTTCCTATATTATTTTTCCTTTTTGCCCTTTTTCTCTTTTTTCCTCTTTCCCTTTTTACATTCTCTTCTTTCCCCCATTTCCACCTTTTCATTTTAGTTGCTTTTTTCCCCTTCCTTCCCTTTTTTCCTTTGTTTTCCCCTTTTTCCCTTTTTTCCTCTTTTCCCTTTTTTTCTCCTTTATCTTTTTTCCATGTTTTTCTTTTTTCTCCTCCCCCCTTTTTCCTCCTTTTTCTTTTATTTCCTTTTCCCCTTGTCTCCCCCTTTCTCTCGGGCCTCCCCTTTGAGGCCACGCTTTGTTTAGCCCAGAAGGAAAACACGTGGCAGCCCCGCTCCCAATTTACCATCTGAGGCTCTGAATCCCACCAAAACATCATTTCTCTTGATAAATTGGGAAAATCCTTTATCCCAGCAGGATCCTGGAGCTGTTTAAACCCGAACATTCCCTCCGCCAGCGCTTCCATTGGGTGGAAACGACGATGAAATTCCCCCCAATTTCCCCCCCATGGATCCCAAATTGGGAATTTGGGAGGATCCCGAGGGATTTGTGGGTTGGGTGGGTCTGACCCCGAGATCAGCGTGTCCTAATGGAAAACCCACTGGAAATCCCAGAACCAACCGTGGCAGGGCTGGGAGAGCTCAGCCCTGGGGTTTTGCGCTGCCACAACCACCAGGATCAATTTAAACATCTCCAAACCTCCTGCTCTTCAAACCCTCCTCTCCCGGGAGGAGCTGCAGCCCCAGACAGACAACAACCCAACCCCAAAATCCCCCCAACAGCTGTTGCACACTGGTTATTATCATTATTATTAATATTAATATTAACCAGCACATGGGATGCTGAGGAAGGAGCCAGATGAGATTCTGCTGCGGCTTTGAGGAGGGAATTTTCCACTTTTTTTTTTTCTTTTTTCTTTTTTTTTTTTTTTTTTTTTTGCATTGTAGACATTCTTCCGGGCAGCTCCAGCTCCTATTACAGCAGAGGGGGCTGGAGAAATGGAAAGCATTAGGGAAACCTCAGCCTTTCTATTGGAACCACATTTCCAGGCCCGGCTGGCAGCGGGATGGCACCGGGACAGCTGGAGGAGCTCCACGAGGAGGAGCCCTGAAAAAGACATGGAAGCTGAATCCATCCTTTTGGCAACACCACGATGCCCCAGCTCGCCCCATCGGGGAGTTTTGTGGCTGAAAATCCCAGCTGTTCCCAAAAAAAAAAACCCAGCAGGAGCAGCGGGAGGCAGATGGGGAACATCCCCTCCACACGGGCCGGAGCTCCACAGCCAGCAGGGGGAAATTAAAAACAAAACAAAAAAAATTACAAAAAAATGATGGATTGGAGCTATTCCTGCTGGTTTTAACACACCATTGCATTGAGTCAGGTTTTCCTCCTGGTTTTGGGGGCTCCAAGCTGGATTTGCGCTGGGAATGGGGGATTTTGGCAGCTGGGAGATGTCCCTTGTCCCCTCGTCCTCCTGCTGCTCCCACCACCACTCTGGAGAGAGGAGGGTCCCTTGGGCCTGGTGCCCACCACCAAGGCACCCTAAATCCCTGGGTTCTGCCAAAACCTGTCCCAAACCAGGGTGCAAACCCTGAGCAGAGGCAGCTCCTGCTCCAAATCCTCCTCTGCAGTGCCAGGTCCTGCTCTGCTTCCACACCTCCTTCCCTGCTCTGCTTCCATTCCTTTTTTCTTACTGCAACAAAACTAATTTTAGTTTTATAGCAGCGAGACCTGGAAAGCACCCAAGCCCTTGAGAGGACATTATTATTATCATTATTATTATTAGATTTGGGTGCTTTTTTTTTCCTTAAACTCGAGTGAGCCGCTTATCCACTGCGAGCCCAGCGCAGCTCCTGCTGCCCATCTGCCATTCCCATCCTCCAGCTGATTCTTTTGGGGCACTTTTCCCATTTCCAGCCAAAACCAGGGCTGCAAACTCACACCTTGGTTGGGGAGCTGCACCTGGAACGTGGAGTTTATCCACTCCCAGTTCCCATTTCCTGGGCACAGGTTTCACACCCCACATCCGTGGCTGCCTCCTGCTCTTCCCAAAATCCAGGGAAAACTCCGTGTTACAGAGTCCAGGCTGCCTTCCCGGGCTGCCAGCCCCGCTGAAGGATGGTGTTTATATTCCTCCACTACACCCTGGCTCCGCTCAGCCAAGAGCTGCGTTTGGATAAAAAGGAAAGGAAAAAAAAATAATAAAATCCCCACCAGCCCGGGCCTGTGTGGAGGTTGGGAATGTGGCTGGTCCAACACAAGACGCTGCCCCCCATCCCATCCCATCCCAAGGGATGGCATCCTGCTTCCCCAAATGCTGCAGCACCATCCCTGAGCTGCCACCACCACCAGCAGCCCTCCTCCTCCTCGGGATGAAGGCACAAGGGATTTCTCCCCCCATTTGTCTGGAGAGAGGAGCCAGGATGCCGGGGGGTGGCACACGGAGTGTTTTCCCTCACGTTGGTTAATGCCCAGGACATGACACCAATATTCTCCTTCTGTTTATGATTTGCTTTTTCTGGGAAGGGAGCCAAGGGGAGAAAACCCATCAATCCCAGGCAACAACTCGAGCCTGCCCAGGGAATGTGAGAGTCTGCGGGCTCATTTATTTCCCCGCAGAGTAAACAGCAGTGACACTGCTGTAAATGCGAGCAGAGCCAAAGCCAGGCCTGAGTCCCCTCTCCTGCAGGATCCCAGCCCCGAGCAGAGCGTGGGGGATGCTCCCAGGAGAGCTGGGGGGCATTTTGGGAGACGCCAAACCAGGGATGCTCCTGCCCATGCCACCGAGTGCCACGGCTCTGCTGGTGGCCCTGGGGAGGTTCTGTCACCTCCCTGGCGGTGGCCGGGCTCTGGCCCAGCTGCCTGTGGCAGGGGCACAGGAGGTTAATCCAGTTACTTCAGATTATCCCGAGTTTAAAGAAGAAAAGCCCCAGGGCTGCAGGAATGAGACGATGGCAAAAGGGGCACAAGCCAGAGGGAGTCAGAGCCACACACAAACCACTCTCGGCATTTCTGTGTCCCCAGACACCGGGGTCTGGGGTGGCTGGACCTCCCCCAGCAGCTCAGGGTGGTCACAAAACCCCAAAGCTGCAGAGAGAAAGACTCAGCTCCCACCCTGGGGCAGCACAGGGCACCTGATGCACCCCAAACCTGCAATGCACCCTAAAACACACCTTGAGTGTGCAGCACACCCCAAAACACACTCCAGGTGTGCAGCACACCCCAAAACACAGCTTGAGAGTGCAGCACACCCCAAAACACATCTGGAGTGTGCAGCACACCCCAAAACACGCCCTGAGTGTGCAGCACACCCCAAAACACACCTTGAGTGTGCAGCACACCCTAAAACACACCTTGAGTGTGCAACACACCCCAAAACACAACCCAGGTGTGCAGCACACCCCAAAACACACTCCAGGTGTGCAGCACACCCCAAAACACATCCAGAGTATGCAGCACACCCCGTCCAGTACCCCACAGCGCTGGCACAGCTCACAACACCCCCTGCACAGGCCACACCTCTGTGCCACACCCCTGTGCCACACCCTGACACAGAACCCCCTGGCACGTGTGTGTGTGTGTGTCCCACGCCAGAGACACCTGCGCCGCACCACCCCCGTGCAGGTAACGTGGCCTGTGACACGTGTGACGCGTGTGGCACCCGTGACACGCAGCGCAGCCCGTGCGCGCCGAGGGCACGTCGCACACCCACTGTCACCTCAGCAGGGACCCCTGGGCCTCCCACAGAGGGGACAACAGCCTCCAGCCACCGCCACCGCTCCAGCCGCCCCGCCACGGCGGCGGCCGCGTCTCTAGTCCAGCGACGGCGACACCGAGGGACACGCCAGCGGCTCAGTCTCTCCTCCTCCGGCCGCCCCAGCCTCCATCGCGGCCGTCCCCTGTGTCACACGCAGCCGCACTCCTTGGCCGACAGCTCGTTGACGGTGTAGTAGCGGTTGTAGGCGTCCAGGAAGGAGACGTCGTCGTCGTAGGCCAGCGGCCTGCAGCAGGGCCGCGCGCGGATCTTCTCCTTCCGGATCTTTCTGCGGCTCCTCATGCTCTTGAGGGAGAGGTCGTAGCTGCGCACGGCGGCCTCGCAGGTGCCGCTGCAGTAGCGGAACAGGACGGTCTCGTCCGACTCGTAGCCCAGGCCCAGCTCGCTGACGCTGACCTCGAGCTCGCGCAGCTCGCAGGGTTTGTGGCGGGCGCGGGCGCGCTTGCGGCGGCCGCCGGCGCGGGGGAACAGCGGCAGCTCGTGCCCGCCCGAGTTCACGGCCTGGCGGGTAGCGCTCCACCAGCGCCGAGAGCAGCTGGCGCATCTCGCCCTCCGTGTAGCTCTCCAGCAAGGCGCTGTCTGCAGGAGGAGGGGACGCGGTTAGAGGGTGGCCCCGTGGAGGGTGAGGGGTGCTTGGGGGGCCTGAGGTGGGAGATCCTCCATGGGTGAGGGTCTGGGGATGCTCCGGGATGGAGGGGCCTTGGGGTGGGTGGATAAGCTCAAGGTGGAGATTCCCTGGGGTGGGTGGATAACCTGAGGATGGAGATTCCCTCAGGATGGAGATTCCCGGGGGTGGGGGGACATCCCCCAGGATGGAGATCCCCTTAGGATGGAGATGCCCTTAGGATGGAGATTCCCTGGGGTGGGTGGATAACCTCAGGATGGAGATTCTCTGGGGTGGATGGACATCCCCCAGGATGGGGATCCCCTCAGGATGGAGATTCTCTGGGGTGGGTGGATAACCTGAGGATGGAGATTCCCTCAGGATGGAGATTCCCGGGGGTGGGGGGACATCCCCCAGGACGGGGATCCCCTCAGGATGGAGATTCCCTGGGGTGGGTGGATAACCTGAGGATGGAGATTCCCTCAGGATGGAGATTCCCTGGGGTGGGGGGACATCCTCCAGGGTAGAGATTCCCTCAGGATGGAGATTCCCTGGGGTGGGTTAACATCTCCTAGGATGGAGACTCTCTAGGGTTGGTAAACATCCTCCAGGAAGAAGGTTCCTTGGGGTGTATGACTCCCAGGATGGAGATTCCCATGGTGGGTTAACATCCACCTGAGATGGGGAACCTCAGAGTCCTCCAGGATGGAGGTGCCTTAATGTGGATGGATGATCCCCAGGATGGAAATTCCCTGAGGTGGGAGGACACCCCCAGAATGAAAATTCCCTGGAGTGGGTCCCCTGAGATGGAGGTCCATTGGGACAGGTGGATCTGGGGAGAAGCCCCAATGAATTTCCTATTTGCGCTGTTTCACTGTGGTCTGGGAGCCCCAAGAGCCCCTGAGACCCCAGGGCCAGCAGCCAACACACAAACTGTGCCCAGCCACTGCTGGCAGCACCCCCATCCCTCTGTCCCAGCCCTAAACCCAGGGTTATTCCAGCTCAGCTCTGCAGGAGGCACAGGAAACACAGAGGAAAGCGTGGTCTGACAGCTTGTCATCGATTTCCAAATTTCCACCTGAAAAAAGCAGTTCCTCTGGTTTGGAATCAAAACAAACACGTGGGGATTTCCAGCCCTCAGGGAGCACTGAGGGGTGAGCAGGGGGAGCTGCTGCCGTGCCCTCATCTTCAGCTCCTGTTTGACATTTTCCATTTGTAAAAAACAGCACGGAGAAAAAAAAAAATTACCAAAAAAGAGCCATTTGGAAGGGAATAAAAGCAGCTTCTTCTCAGGAACTGAGCTGTTTGAGTTCCCCTCTGTGGAGAGCTGCTGTGCTCGCACCAAAGTTTGGTGCCCAGCGCCTCCTGCTCACCCCAAACCCTCCTAAAGGGGATGTTTGGATGCAGGAGAGGGCAGGGAGTGACCCAGAGGGATTTGGGGGATCTGTGGGGCCGGGGGGGACGGTGACCCCGGGCTGGAGGAGCAGGAGCTTACACTGGGCCAGCAGAGAGCCGTGGCGTTGCAGCGCCCGTGGGGATCTCCGCAGCGAGGAGGAGGAGGAGGAGGAAGAAGAAGAGGAGGAAGAGGAGGAGGAATCCCGTGAGGAAGACGGCGAGGAAGGCAAGGGGCTGAGTTCCTGGCTTCCGCTGAACATGTCTCTACAAACTAAAATGGATAACATGGAACTGAGGAGCATCGATGCAATGGCTGCAAACTTCCATACCTTCATCTTAGAGCAAGTCAGAACATTGAAACTCTGCAAAACAGGCAAAACAAACATCCTTAATGTGTGTGCCCCCGGCCCCCAGAGCCCCTCACCTCCCTCCCTCCCCGGCCTCAGGAGGGGGGATCCTTCCCCTGGGACCCCCTTGGCTCCAGATCCTCCCTTCCCAACACCAGCACGGGGCTGAGATGGGAAACTGAGGCACGGGGGCAGCCCAGGGATGGGACAATGGCCATGGAAAAGGGGGCTTGGGGCTGGTGGTGGCAACGGGGACGAGGTGGCACCAGTGGGGATGAGGGGACACCAATGGGGATGAGATGGCACCAACAGGGACAAAGTAGCACCACTGGGGATGAGGTGATGCCAGTGGGGATGAAGTGGCACCAATGGGGATGAGGTGGCACCAATGGGGATGAGATGGCACCAATGGGGATGAGGGGACACCAATGGGGATGAGATGGCACCAACAGGGACAAAGTAGCACCACTGGGGATGAGGTGACCCCAGTGGGGATGAAGTGGCACCAATGGGGATGAGGTGGCACCAATGGAGATGAGGTGGCACCAGTGGGAATGAGGTGACACCAATGGGAATGAGGTGACAGCAGTGGGGACAAGGGCACACCAATGAGAATGAGGTGACAGCAGTGGGGACGAGCTCGTGGCCTCGTCCCACCCCTTCCCACAAACGCAGCTGCTCCCACTGCCCCTCCCTCCACCCAGGTTTGCTGGCAGGACAGGGACTCTCCTGTCACCCCAGGCTGTGACACTCCTCCCTGGCACGTTCCCTTGGGAAGCAGAGGGCAGCAGGAGGAGCCCCTGGCTCTGATGGGTTTGATGTCCCTGTCCTTCCACCTCCTGGCTCCTATATTTATTTCAGCTCCTTGCAAACTCCAAATATTTTTCCTTTTTAAATAAATTTTCCAGGGGGGTATTAAAATAAAAAATATCAACAAAACAAGGAAAAAAAAAAGGAGAAAAGGAAAACCCCCAATCCCAGTTTTATAATATTTACCAGATAGAACTTACTGGGGGGGAGGGGGGGGGGGAAATGTTTATTTTAAATTGGAATTTGACAGGTTTGCTTTTATTTTTATTGTAGAAGACACCATGAAGGGCTGTGACCACCCCCTCACCACCACATCCCTTGATTTTACGGGATGCAGATAATCCCCTGCCCACCAGCAGGAACGAGATACCCTGGAGGTTACAGGATCGCTGCAGGACCCAGCCAGACTCTAAATATTTCCAACGGGGCTGTAAACAATGCCAAGATGGAAAAAGAATAGTTTGGCCTTATAAGGAGGGAGGAGGATGGAATCCCAGAGGGTCTGGAGCAGCAGGGCTGGGTTGGACACTGGGAATGGGAGCTGGGAGAGCTCTGGGAGCACTGGGAGCACTGGAGGGAGGTGGTGCCAGCCCCGTCTCATCCCATCAAGCCAAGGGAGAGCTGCAGGAGAGTCATGGAGGAGGATGGAGGAAGAAGGAAGACGAGAGATGATGGAAGATGATGGAGGAGGATGGAGGATGGTGGAGGATGGATGGAGAATGATGGAGGATGCTCTAGGATGGATGGAAGAGGATGGAAAATGGAGGAGGATGAAGGAGGATGGAGGATGGAGGATGATGGAGGAGGATGGAGGATGATGATGGAGGATGGAGGATGATGAAGGAAGATGGAGGATGATGGAGGAGCTCTAGGATGGATGGAAAATGGAGGAGGATGAAGGAAGATGGAGGACAATGAAGGATGATGGAGGACGATGGAGGATGCTCTAGGATTGACGGAAGAGGATGGAAAATGGAAGATGATGGAGGAGCTCTAGGATGGATGGAAAATGGAGGATCATGGAGGAAGATGGAGGATGGATGGAGGATGGATGGATGGAGGATGATGGAGGATGCTCTAGGATGGACGGAAGAGGATGGAAATAGAGGATGATGGAGGATGATGGAGGCTGCCAGGTGTGTTCATATCCACGTTCACCATCCTGACAGGACATAGTGGCAATGGTGATGGGACACAGGGAATGGCTTCCCCCTGCCAGAGGGCAGGGATGGGCGGGATATTGGGATGGAATTCCTGTCTGTGAGGGTGGGGAGGCCCTGGAATGAATTCCCCAGAGCAGCTGGGGCTGCCCCTGGATCCCTGGCAGTGTCCAAGGCCAGGCTGGATGGGGCTTGGAGCACCTTGGGACAGTGGGAGGTGTCCCTGCCCATGGCAGGGAGTGGGACGGGATATTTAAGTTCCCATTCTGGAATTCCACAATAATCAGGTGCCTTCAGCTCAGATTTCCCCCTGGAAATAAGAGCAGGAGCAGGGAACAGGCACCGAAAATTCCCTGGCACCCCAACCCTCCCCAGCAGGGTCGGTGCTCAGCGGCGCAGGACCAAGAAAACCCCAATTTGCCAAAATCGGTGGAAACGAAGGATTTGTGAAGAACCAGCAGTCCCAGAGGAGGGTTTGGGAGGGAAAGGACACTTTGTTCTGCTCTCCAGGAGGACAAACAGCTTTTAACAGCTGATGCTGTGCGTTTTGGGAGACGAATTCCATGAGCAGTGGGGTCAGACAGCCTCCATCACCCACGGAGGCTCAGCCCCCTTGGTCCTGCTCGGGGCAGGGAAAGGCTGGGCCAGAGCAGGGCTGTGACACTCGATCCCCCCACCTGAGGAAGGGCCTCTGGCTTCTTGCAGCCCCATAAAATTTCAGGAGAGCGGTTCCAGCCTCGCTGCACGTCCCATAAAGCAGCCTCCCATTCCGGCAGCCAGAAACCCTGGCCCCCACCCACTCGCCTGTGACCTTTCGAAAGACTCAAATCCCAGCTCCGAAGTGCAAAACAATAACAACAAAGTTATTCCAGGCTTTGCTGTTGGTTTCTTTTGCTCTAAAAAAGCCCCAGACCAGCCCCGTCCAACCTGGCCTTGGACACTTCCAGGGATGACGGTGTTTCCACTTGTTTTCCCTGATAAATCAAAATCCAGCAGACGTTTTTTGGCCACAAAAAGTGGAGCCTTTGGGGTTCTCTGGTGTCCCCCACTTTTCACACTCTCACTTTCCCCCATCCCTCTCATTTTTCGACCCCACTCCCAGTTTTCCCAGCAGACTCTTGGGATTTGTTCCTGACATCCACAGACTCCTTAAAGCTCACAGAGGGAGAAAAGTGAATTTATCTTTTTTTTTTTCCCTAAATCCTCCTTGCTGAAGAGTTGAAAGAAGGAGATGCCAAAACTTTCAGTGCTGATGCTTCAAAGCAGAGGACCCAAAAGACATTATATTCTAAGTGTGCCATAAATTTTCCGTCGATTCATGTTTCCGGGCATTGATTCATTATTTTCCAGAGCCCAGCCTCAAGAATGGATGAAGCCACGGTGTGGCCGAAGGATTTTTGGCAGCACAAAGCACTTGGAAAGACACAGGCCTTGATGGGACATCAGAGAGAGCTTCCACCTGCCACACACTGTTTATTTGAGTGCCTTACATGGGAGCCAAGCTGCTTTGAAATCCCGGCTCCTCATGACTCATCCCGCAGGAATTAAACAATTTCCATGGGCAGCAGCTCCAGAGGTTGCTCCTCCAGCAGCAGCTCCGGCTCAACGCCTGGTCCTGCTCACAGGATGGGGCTGGGCTGTCCTGGAGAGGATGAGGGTGGTGGAGAGACAGGCTGTTCCCAAGACTGCCTCAGATCTTCCCCAAAACTCCCTCAGATTTTCCCCAAAAACTTCTTCAGACCGTCCTCAAAACTCCTTCAGATTTTCCCCAAAACTCCCTCGGACCATAAGAAAAACACATTCAGATTTTCTCCAAAAACTTCTTCAGATTGTCCCCAAAACTCCTCCAGATGTTCCCCAAAACTTCTTCAGATTTTACCCCAAAAATTTCCTCACACTGTCCTCAAAACTCCTTCAGATTTTCCTCAAACCTCCCTCAGGCCATAAGAAAAACACCCTCAGATTTTCCCCCAAAACTTCTTCAGATTTTACCCCAAAAACTTCCTCAGATTGTCCTCGAAACTCCTCCAGATTTCCCCCCAAACTTCTTCAGATTTTACCCCAAAACTTCCTCACACTGTCCCCAAAACTTCTTCAGATTTTCCCCCAAAACTTCTCCAGATTTTCCCCAAAACTTCTTCAGACCATTCCAAAATTGCATCAGACGTCCCCCAAAACTTACCACAATCTCCCAGAATACTTTCTTGGGGATTGAACTGGGAGCCTGCAGCGCCCCTGGATCAAACTGGTCTAAAAATGCCAAAACTGGCCCCAAAACAGGGAGCATTGAAAGCAAAAAAAAGCCCCAAACCCCGATATGGGGGGGACCTGCTGGATTTTCCTGCTCTTTTGACAGCAAGTGGGTGCACAAAGGAGGGGAAAATGTCCCTGTGCCCATCTCCAGCTCTGCTCTCAGCTCATCCCTGCTCCTCCTCCTCCCCCTGCGGCAGAGCCGGAGCGCAGTGTGGGACACATGGTTCTGCTTTGCCTCGGTGAAACGCAGCCCAGCAGCTCCAGAGCTCTCCCCCAGACCCCCCCAAAGGGCCGACCACAAAGCAGGCACAGCCCCAGCCCTGGGACGCAGCCCTGCTCCTCTGGGGAAGGGCTGGGGGAAGGGTGACCCCGGGGAGGGAAATGGGGTGGGGGAGAGGGAGATGGGACAGAGGAGTGGGAAATGGGGTGGTGGAGAAGGAGATGGGATGGTGGAGAGGGAAATGGGACAGAGGAGAGGGAGGTGGGATGGTGGAGAGGGAAATGGGATGGTGGAGAGGGAAATGGCATGGAAGAGAGGGAGATGGGAGGGTGGAGAGGGAAATGGGGTGGTGGAGAAGGAGATGGGATGAGGGAGAGGGAAATAGGACAGAGGAGAGGGAGGTGGGATAGTGGAGAGGGAAATGGGGTGGGGGAGAGGGAGATGGGAGGGTGGAGAGGGAGATGGGATGGTAGAGAGGAAAATGGGGTGGTGGAGAAGAAAATGGGATGGGGGAGAGGGAGGTGGGATGGGGGAGAGGGAAATGGGACAGAGGAGAGGGAGATGCGTTGGAGGAGAAGGAGATGGGATGGGGGAGAGGAAAATAGGATGGGAAGAGGGAGATGGGACAGAGCAGAAGGAGATGGGACAGAGCAGAAGGAGATGGGGTGGAGGAGAGGGAGGTGGGATGGAGCAGAAGGAGGGATGGTGGGATGGTGTGGGGCAGGAGGAGCCCCAGCACTCGCAGAGCCCCAGGCCGAGCGCGCCAAGCCCCCGTTCCCACGCTGCCATGACATTTACGTTCGGGCTGAATTACGGCGGGTTTGGTTTACATCTCTCCAAACAGCTGGAGAGCAACAAACCCACCCCCAACACGGTGGGAATAATAAGGAAAAGCCTCCCCTGCCGAGCCTGTGGGATGGGGACGGATGGGCCAGGGCGCCCCGCGGTGCCGGGAGCGGTGCCGGGGGTGGTGGCCGCACCAAGTCGCGGTTGGAGGAGGAAGCCTGGGGAGCTTCCACCCAACAGAGCAGCTCTTGCTGTGGCCACATCCAAATTCCCACCATTCCATGGAATCACGGAATCCCAGACTGTAAGGGACCTTAAAGCCCATCCAGTGGCACCGCTGCCGTGGGCAGGAACACTTCCCACACCTTCCACACCTTCCTCATCTTCCTCACCTTCCTCACCTTCCTCACCTTCCACACCTTCCTCACCTTCCACACTTTCCACTCTCCCAGGCTGTGCCAAGTCCCTGGAAACTTCAGTTTGAAATTTTCCCTCATTTTGGATTTGGCAGAGCCAAACCAGCTCAAAGGAGGAGGCACCAGGACAAGGCAGGGGTTTGGGGACACTGCCCCATCCATATCCACAGCCGAGACACCAAAGGGCATCACCTTTGCAAGGGACCCCCAGAGCCCCCCAGCATGGCCAGAGCCCACGGTGGGGAGGAGATGCCCCATCCCGAATTCCCAGATCCCACGGTGCCAACGGGAACAGAACAAATCCCGCCAGAGAGGGGTCCGGGGGCTCTTTTTTTTCATGGGAGGAAAACCCCAATTTGTGCCAGGGCCAAGGGGCACCTTGAGCCACCCCTGCACGGCATCCTGTGCCCGAGCCCAGCCGGTTTGCACGGGGAGAACCCAAATCCCCCGGGATGGAAATCCCGGCAGGAGCACGGCTCCGGTGTCCCCAAAGCAGAGACCCCGCGGCCACGACCCCCCTGTCCGCCTCTCCCCACCCCCAGGAGCTGCCCCCAGACCCATTTTGGGGCTGGATTTGGGCAGGGAATCCCCGGGGCGGCGCTGCCCGGTCTCACCGCGTCCCGCGGGGTCCCGGTTCCCTCCATCGGCCCCGGCTCCGTGCTGCCGGCCCGCGGGGGTGAATCCACGCCCCGGGAAGCTGCGGAGGAGCCTTTGCTTCCTTCCCCGGAGGTCTCGCGTGGGCTTTCATGTCATCAATGAACGGGATGCGCGGCGGGAGGGATCCCGCTGGATGCGGAGCCGAGCGCGGGGATTTCCACCCCCGCGGGGACCAGTCTGGCACCAGTTCAGCCCCAGTTCAGCCCCAGTTCGGCCCAGGCTGGGCTCAGCCCGTCCCCGCAAGGGCAGATCGCGATGCCGCACGCCCTCCAGCCTCGGCTGGCCGCGGTTCCCCCATCCCGCCGCAGGCTGGGAATGCAGCTGCAATATAAATCAGCAGCGAATAAAAGCGGGGTTTGATGCAGCGCAGCTCCCGCAGCGTCACCCGGCCCGGCCCGGGGACACCTGGGGGGACACCTGGCCCGGATCTGCCCCCCGACACCGCCCAGCGCCGACAAACGTCACCAAACCCTGCACGTTTTGGGGATATTTATTCCCTTTCCTGCTAAAAAGCAGCCAAAGCGTTTAAAAGCCGTTGTGGGGTGGGCACGGGCGGTGTGCTCCCAGTTTGCATTCCCAGTTTGTGCTCCCAGTTTGCGTTCCCAGTTTGTGCTCCCAGTTTATTCTCCCAGTTTGTGCTCACAGTTTATTCTCCCAGTTTATTCTCCCAGTTTATGCTTCCAGTTTGTCCTCCCAGTTTGTGTTCCCAGTTTGTGCTCCCAGTTTGTGCTCCCAGTTTGTCCTCCCAGTTTGTGTTCCCAGTTTGTGCTCCCAGTTTGAGCTCCCAGTTTGTGTTCCCAGTTTGTGCTCCCAGTTTGAGCTCCCAGTTTGTGTTCCCAGTTTGAGCTCCCAGTTTGTGTTCCCAGTTTGTCCTCCCAGTTTGTGTTCCCAGTTTGTCCTCCCAGTTTGCGTTCCCAGTTTATTCTCCCAGTTTATGCTCCCAGTTTGTCCTCCCAGTTTATGCTCCCAGTTTGTCCTCCCAGTTTGTGTTCCCAGTTTGTCCTCCCAGTTTGTGTTCCCAGTTTGTCCTCCCAGTTTGTGTTCCCAGTTTGTCCTCCCAGTTTATGCTCCCAGTTTGTGTTCCCAGTTTGTGTTCCCAGTTTGTGCTCCCAGTTTGTCCTCCCAGTTTGAGCTCCCAGTTTGTGTTCCCAGTTTGTGTTCCCAGTTTGTCCTCCCAGTTTGTGTTTCCCAGTTTATTCTCCCAGCTCAGCGTCCCCACCGACGCCTCGAGGCGTGACAGCCCTGCCAAGGTCACCGCGGCTGCAGCAAAACCCAAAACCCTCCCTAAGCCGATTCCGTCAGGTCTAAGCAGCAGCAAGAGCCGCCCTTCACGGGAAGAGGTGAGTAATTAGAGATTAATTACTGATAAAATCCCTCGGGGTGCTGCCCAAGGGCTGCAGTGGGAGCAGAGCCTGGCTCCAGGTGAATAACACCGAAACTGAGCGAGGATGTCTGCAGGAAAACTCCCCGCAGACAGATCCCCTTTGCTGAAGGGCACAGAAAATCAAATTATATCGCTTGAAATCCCACCGAAACCGGCATGGTTTATGTGGCCACGGAGGAAATCAGGGATAACACCAGCCAAGGACCCCCCCACCCGCTGCTGGGCGCCTTTGGGTGCTGCTGTGCCAATCTCCCGCAGGCCTGATGCTGCTTTTCCAGCCCAAATTTTCCCTCTCGTGCCAAAACCTGGACTCTAAATGTCAATTATTTTTGGATCCAGAGCGACGCCCCCCCCGTCCCCGGAATTAATAAACCTCCCGATGCCAAAAAGGGGCGGTTTGTCAGAGGAAACTAATTACTGTGGCTTGTTTGAACAATCACAGTGCCTCGGGAAAGAGGGTTAAAAGCTTAAATTTTGGCAGCGAGACGGAGCCCAGGCCCCAGATGTGCTTTGCTCTGGGCCCGTTTCGACACCGCTGGTATCTGAGAGCTGCCACGGCTGCGCTGGGGGCAAAAATCTCCTTTTTCCCAAGAAAGGAAAAGCCCTCGGTGGGATCAGGGAGGGAGGAATAGGCCAGAGGCAGGAGGGGTCACCTCCCACAGCACAGCTTGGCTGGTTTGTAGGGTTTCCTCCGTTGTGGATTCCCCAGATCCCTTGAGGGGTCATGGTGCTGCAGGGTGCCTCAGTTTCCCCCTTGGAAAAACACCTTAAGGTATTAATTCCTGATTTTCCCGTAGGAAATATCCAGGTATTAATTCCTGATTTTCTCGGGGTTCCAACAGGAAATATCCAGGTATTAATTCCTGATTTTCCCGGGGTTCCAACAGGAAATATCCAGGTATTAATTCCTGATTTTCCCAGGGTTCCAACAGGGAAATATCCAGGTATTAATTCCTGATTTTCCTGGGGTTCCAACAGGAAATATCCAGGTATTAATTCCTGATTTTCCTGGGGTTCCAACAGGAAATATCCAGCTATTAATTCCTTATTTTCTCAGGGTTCTACCCGGGAAATATCCAGGTATTAATTCCTGATTTTCCCAGGGCTCCTCCTAGGAAATATCCAGCTATTAATTCCTGATTCTCCCGGGGTTCCACCTCTGCCTTTTCCTCAGGTGCGCTGAGACATCGTGCATGCCAATCCCTTCAGCTCCCACCTGAACAATTCCCATTCCCATCCCTGTGGAACCAGACCCAGAACTCCTGCGGGATGCGGGGCAGGAGGGGATGGTTGGGGTTAGGGTTGGGGTTAGGGTTAGGGTTAGGGTTAGGTTTAGGGTTAGGGTTGGGGTTAGGGTTATGGTTAGGGTTAGGGTTAGGGTTAGGTTTAGGGTTAGGGTTGGGGTTAGGGTTAGGGTTGGGGTTAGGGTTAGGGTTAGGGTTAGGGTTAGGGTTAGGGTTAGGGTTAGGGTTAGGGTTAGGGTTAGGGTTGGGGTTAGGGTTAGGGTTAGGGTTAGGGTTGGGGTTAGGGTTAGGGTTAGGGTTAGGGTTAGGGTTAGGGTTGGGGTTAGGGTTAGGGTTAGGGTTAGGGTTGTTAGGGCAGGCAGCGCAAGGAATTCCCCCCGTTCTCCCCTCCCTTGTCCCTTCTCCCCGCACACACCCCGCATTCCCAGCCGCACAGATCCCCCCGCCGGGGATTAGAGCGCTTTGCTGAGGGCACCGAGCCCCGAGCGGGGTTTGCAAATCCAATTTGCGCTAAAGCCTCGCAGCGGGGCTTGGCCGGAGCGGGGAGCGGGATCCCGTCAGGATTTACTGTCCCGCTCCAGCCCAACACATTGAAGCACTTAGCGCTGCTGCAGAGCGAGCGGGGAGGAGGAATTGCGGCCGGGACGGCAGCGGCAGCGAGCTGGGAACGGGGAGTGCAGCCAGGGGCACGCAGAGCTGCGAGATGCTTGGGGGTGTCAGGAAAATTAACCCACAAACAGCACAGGTTTATGTCCAAAAAGGAGACAGAGGAGTCCTTTTTGGCTTTATTTCAATAAAGGGACTGGATCTCTCGAATTTTTGGATACCGCCTCCTTTTTATCCCAATTTCCCGGCCTCATTTCCCTTCTCACTTTCCCCATTCCTGAGGCACTTGAGAGGTACAGACTTCCCAATACACCTGATACCAGAGATGTCCTTCTAATGTATAATTCTCCCTTTTAATTTTTAATTCTGACTGAATTTAGGGGTTTTTCCCCATTGGCTGAGGTACTCGAGAGGCACAGACTCCCCAGTATGCCTGATACTAAAGATTTCCCTCTAATGTATAACCCTCCCTTTCCATTTTGAATTCTTACTGAATTTAGGAGTTTTTCTTCCCGGTTGTTTCTTTCATCTTTCAATGTCTAATTTCATTTACCAGCAAACCCAACGTTTATTTGTAAATGCAAATATCTTTTTCCATTGATCAATCAGTGGAATCCTTCCCATTGTTTCTTTTATCTCCCAGTGCGGGTTTTATCTACACAGCTTGTTTGGAAAGACAAATCCCAGTGCGGGTTTTATCTACACAGCTTGTTTGGAAAGACAAATCCACCGTTCCTCACAGGGGAAATGGGGCTGGAGGTGATGGGAAGAGCTGGAGGGTCCCCAGAGGGCAGCAGGTTGGCTCAGCTGGACCTTTGCATGTGGAGATGGTGATAGCAAGGACAGGGACGCGTGCCTGAGGTCTCCTGCCACTGCAGGGAAAACCTGCTGGGACCCCTCAGGTGTCACCCTGATTTTTTAAGGTTTTCCAAGCCTCCTGATGTTTACATTCTTGTAACGAACTTCCTCGTGCACTTTCTGTAAATAACTCATTGTTCTGCATTCTTTTATGGAGGAGGAGAAATTTGATGGGCTGTTGGTTTGTCCAGTGGCGTTGCAGAGGTGGCACTGCCACCCTCCAATCCACTGTCACTCTTGGAAATCTATAAATGTTGGAGTCAGAAAAAGGAAAGGTCCCTTTTTTACCTTAGAAAGAGCGGCGAGTTCGCATCGTGTTGTTTCGTGCCCTGTAGCGACACTCAGGGATGAGAGGTTTTCCACTGGGAAGAGCCACGTGGTTTCCTAAAAAGCAGAATTTCCCCTCTGCTCCCACCCTGGATATCAGCGTGGGGGGAGAGCTGTGGCCCCTCTGCCCTTCCCACCTCTCCTGGCCTCTCCCATGGCTCCAGCTCAGCTGTGGGTAAAGGATTGGGATCGCTGCTCCTGCTGCCCTAAAAACCCCGATTACACCTGGAACACAGCCACCAAATCCTGCCCACACTGCCACCGGCAGCGCGGGGCGGGGCAGGCGACACGGACGGGGACAATCTGCACCTTCTCCTGCCCCTTTCCCACCTTTCCCAGACCAGAAGCTGCTCAGAGCAACGAGGAATTCAGGAAGGCGCTGTTGGGAGATGCTGGCGCGGCCAAAGAACTCCAGCAAAACGTGGATTGGGGCATTTCTCTGTCCCTGCCCGTGGGAATGGCGTTGGCAGCTGGTCCTGCTGCAGCTCCTGTGCTGGTGGTCAGGGACAGGAAACATCGACCATCCTCAGATTGACTGCCCAGAGCAGCTGCGGCTGCCCCATCCCTGCAAGTGTCCAAGGCCAGGGCTTGGAACAGCCTGGGAGAGTGGGAGGCGCCTCTGCCCGAGGTCCTTTCCAACCCAAACCATTCCATGACCTGCTCCTGGAGACAGGAGACCCCCCTCTCCTCCCCATCCCTCCTCTGTCAGGGAGATCCCACCATGGATGCTTTGCCAGGACACAGCTCTGCCCGTGCTCAGAGGGTTCCCACCACCCAAATCCTGCCCGGAACCTTCCAGCCTCTCATTTTCCCTCCCTAAACTTCTCCTGGACACCCAACAGGTGGGGTTTTGCCCCAGTTCAGGGTGATGCTGTCTGTCTCTGCTCCTCCCTCATCCTCCCCCAGCGCTGGCACCGTCCCTCCCAGACTGCTCTGAGGAGCTGCTAAGCCTCAAAAATGTGCTTTTAATAAGCCAGCACCGCTTAACGAAGAGAGCAGCTGCCCTGTCAAACCAGAGGCCAGCCCTTCCTCGGGGGAGCATGGGATGGGTGTTCCCAGCTGGGACCTTCGGCGGTGAAGGTGCTTTGGTTCACCCCCGAGGTTTGGGCTGCACCAGGACACGGCCTTGGGAAGGCAGCAGAGAGGGGAAAACCCAGGGAAAACCCAAAAAAGCCACCCCAGCACCTCGCTGGGAGCGTTCCCTGCCTGTTCCTGCCAGCACAGCTTGGGGAACAGAACCACTGGGATGGGCCCTGCAGGGATTTGGGGTTTTGGTTTGCAGACCCTGCTCTGCCCCAGGGCAGCAGGACTGGGAGGGGTCTACTCTGTGCCATCAGCCTCCAGATGCCATCAGCAAATCCCTCAGCACTGGTGGGAGTGACAACAGCAGCAATAAATACACCCCAGGCTCCCAGGCAGCTCCTTGAGCCAAAACCAACATTTTTAAAGGCAAAAAGGCCCCCACAAGCCACGGGTTTGGTCAGTTCTGCATCACTGCCATCACCAGCAAGGCCCAGACAGGGTAACCATGGAGCAAAGTCGGTTTTCTCACTGGGAAGGACCAAGGCTGGGTTTACAAGCACCACTAAACCAGCCAGGATTTAATGAAGGGACTCCCCAGAGGCTGGAGCCACGAAAGCAGGACCCTGCTCCTGAATCAGCTCCATCCTCAGAGCCTGGGAGAGCTCCAGGGATTCATCACCCTGCCCAGGCACCGCTGCTCCCTGTGCTGCAGCAAAAGCTGCTGAGACAGAGCAGAATGCAGCTCCTGCTTTGGACTACTGCAGCTTGGGAGCGACGCTGGAGGAGCAACTTCCCCTCCTGGGACGTCTCTGACCCTCAGAGCTGCCCTGCCTCCCTCCCCTCCAACCCCGCGCTGGATCCAGCTCAAAGGGAACCTCTGCTGAGAGAAAGCAAATGAAACGTGGTTCCATCCAGATGCAAACAGCCCAGGGAGCAGCGCTGATGTGAGCGGCATCGCCTGCGAGGGCTGGTGCAGCCTCTGAGGAAACGCTTCTTGGAGAACACCGCGGTGCAAAGGGATTGTTTCAATTTAGCTCTGGGATGCTGGGCTGCAAAGTGAGCCGGTTTTGGGTTTTGTGAGGGAGAAGAGATGGGAACGGAGCTGTTTGTAGTGTTTCCCTTCCCACGGCTTCGCTCCGACACGCACGAGAGCAACGCTGCAGCACGCCTGGCACAGCCAGGAGGGAGCTGCTCCTCCTCTTCTCCAAGTTTCACAGGGAAATGCTACTCCAGACTGGCCAAATCCCAGAAAAATCGGAGTTGGGTGGGATTTCTCCAGTCCAAGCCATTAATGGTGGTGCTGGAGTAGGGGGCTCACCTTGACCAGGAGACTGGGCCACCCCATGGCTGCGCTGCGGGGATGGCAAGTGATCCCAGAGAAACAAGCCCACACCAGTGAAATAAACCACACCAGTGAAATAACCAACACCAGTGAAACAAACCCACACCAGTGAAATAACCCACACCAGTGAAACAAACCCACACCAGTGAAATAACCCACACCAGTGAAATAACCCACACCAGTGAAATAACCCACACCAGTAAAATAACCCACACCAGTAAAGCCCTTACCAGCCCTGTCCTACCTCACCTCCTGCTGGGAACCCACACAGGGCCTCCTCCCCTCCCCTCAGCATCTCTCTCGCCCTGCTGGGCACTCTGAGCTGCTCCATGGGCAGGGTGACATCGAGAGGCAGCTGCCAGCCCTTTGTGCCCCCCAAAGCCACCCCTGGCTCAGCCCGACAGGGTGAGGAGAAAACAGGGCTCTGAATGCCACCCTCCCTGTGCTGCATGGGGACAGCCAAGGTGACACCTGCTCTGGCCACACTGGGCTGTGTTTAGGGCTCGTGAGAGGTACCCTGACCTCGGAAAGGGGACATTGCCAATCTTACATCCATCCCTGCAGACCGCCAAAGGTGCAAATCAACCCCAAAGCTCCACCTGGAGCCCCCACGCCCGGCACAGCCCAAGGGGGCTGCAGGAGGGAGGTGGCCAAGCCCGATGTGACTCCTGGCAGTGCCATGGGAGGGCACCCAGTGCCACCAGAGCCGGGCCCAGCACCAGGCACCGTCACCAGGGCTGCCCACCCCTGTCCCTGCGTGTGCCACAGCAAACCCGAGCAGCTCCTTTTATTTCCAGCCCATCCACGAGGCCTGGAAGGCGCCGGGCTCTGCCCTTGCAGAGGCTCTGCCCCGGTGCCCACGCAGCCAGGAGGGCGCCCGGCGTTGCCGGGATGTGCCACAGCTCCCGTGCCCCTTCCTCCGGGCCCGAGCCGGCCCTCGGGCAGCCAGCGCTGCTTGAAAACCCCTCCTGCAGGAGCAGGAGCGTCCGATCCTTCCCCCAGCCCCGGAGCTGCTGGGACGGAGGCGCAGGACGGGCCCGGAGCCCGGCGGTGACACCGAGGGCGTTCACACCGGGGCACGGGGCAGAGCCGAGCGCGGCGCCGCAGCCGCCGCAGCGGGCAGATTTGGGTCGGAACCAAAGGGAAAAAGGCAAAGCCGAGCGCTCACACACCCTAAAATTCGGCACAGAGCCGCCCCTTCCCTGCTCGGTTTCTCTGCCCTGCGCCAGAGCCAGGAGCAGCCACGAGCACGAGAGGATGAATTTGGGATCCACCGGGATCCTCCTTTAGATCCGGGATCTCAGGACTCACACGGCGCCTCCAACAGGCACCAGCCCCTTCTCCCGCCGGGATAAACCGTGCCCTTCACGCGGCGCCTGATCGCGGATCGGCTCCCGGAGCGAGGATGGGATTTAAATCAGTGCTGGCTGCAAGCTACCATATATGTGCAATAAAGACACCCGAGGTCTGCCTTGTTTTGTTAGAGCCTTCGGAGAGACCGCGGCGAGAGGGGGAAATTCCCTCCCTGGAGGATGGGGGGAAATTCACCCCCGGCCCCAGGCGAGCCCTGGCCGTGGTCAGCGCTGCGGCGCGGCCGGGGCCGGGAGAAGGTGACGGGGCCGGCGATGCCGGCTGGAGATCCTTCCGTTCCTTAAACTAATATTTAGACAGGACCCATCTCCTCCCTCCCGCGCTGCCGGAGCCGTCCCGCGCCGTGTTTGTGTTCCTGCGTGGCGGGACGGGCTCCAAGTCTGCAGCAAAGTCCCGCGCAGGCCGCCCCGACCCTGGCGCGGCGCTCGGTGCCCCCGTTCCCCCCAACCCCGGGGGAGCCCCAAGGCTCCGGTTCTGCCCCGTTCGGCGGCGGCAGCATCCGACCCGCCGGGGGCTCGGCGGGGAATAAACAGCGGCGAAACCCCGGGGTTGAGACCGGGGGGAAGGAGCTTCACCGGACCCCCGGTGCCGCAGCAGGAGCGTCCCGGGCCGGGCAGGTGCCGAGCCGGGGCGGCCCGCGGCGCTTACCTGGCCGCCGGTGCCGGTGCCGGTGCGCGGCGCTCAGCGGCGGCTCCGTGCCGGGGCCGGGGCGCGCGTGGGGCCGGGGGTCGCCATGGGCGAGCGGCGCGGGGCTGGCGCGGGGCTGGCGCGGGGCTGGCGCGGCTGGAGCGCGGCGGGGGCGCTCGGCCACCGCCTCCTCCCGCGCCGGGGGGGGCGGCTTTGGAGCCGGCCGGTTCCCCCGCCCCGCCCGCTCCCGAGCCGGGCTGCGCTCCGCCGCCGGTGCCCGCCTCGCCCCGGCGCGTCCCGGTGCCGCTGCCGCCCGCGCCCCGCAGCCAGACGAGTCCGCGGCTCCCCCGGAGGAGGCACCGGCTGCTTCTCGCAGCGGAGCCGACGGGGCCGCCCCGCCCCGCCCCGGTCCCTCCCGGTGCCGCCCCGGTCCCTCCCGGTGCCGGTCCCGCCCCGCCCGGGCTCAGCCGGGCGCGCCGACGCTGCCCCGGTGCTGCCAGCGCCGAGCCCCGGTTCTGCCACCCTCGCACCCCTCGGCGCTGCCCCTGGCAAGGACCAGCCCGGGCCCGGTGCCCAAATCTCCCCTCGCTGCGGTACCGAACGCCCCCGGCCGTGGGCGCATCCCTCCCCCGTTAATCGGGGGCATTTCGAAGCCGGTCTGGGCAGGGCACGGCGGGGCCTCAGCAGCTTTCAGGCGCAGTCAGCGCTGGGTTTCCATCGGGGCTCTCCCCAGCCGGGTTTCACGGAGCCAGGGCGCCGGGATGGAGGCGGGATCGCGGCAGGATCGCGGCAGGATCCCCGCTCGGCACGGGACAGGCTGGAGGCCGATGCCAGCCGGGCCAGGCTGCTGAGTGCCTGGGAGATGAGCAGTGATTTTGTGCTTTCTGTGCGAGAACCAAATGGCTTGGTTGGATTCATGAAATCACTGAGTTGCCTAAGCTGGAAAAGCCCTCTCAGCTCATCAGGTTCCTCCACCCCTGTCCCCAAGGGCCTGTTCTGCACATCCCTGAGATCCCTCCGTGGTGACTCCACCATGGACAACCCTTCCAGTGAGGAAATGGCCTTTAAGGCCCCTTCCCACCCACCCTCCCAAGCCAAACCGTTCCAGGATTCCGTGAGAAGTGCTGAGGAGAGGCAGGAGACCAGGAGGTTCATTGAGCTGCTGATCCTGCAGCATCTCCCGCGGCTTTGGCTCCCCTCCTCGCTCTCCCACCTGGAAATCAGGAATGTGAGCGCTGGAGATGCTGAAGAGACCCCAAAAAAGGCAAATCCAGCTTTGAGAGGGGCGCAGGTGCCCCTCGGAATGAAGGGCCAGACCTGCTCGGGCACATTTCCAAGGCTGCTCCTGGCACGGGGATGCTCAGGGAGTCAATGGCTGTAGGAAACAGAAGGATCAGAGTGTAGAGAGGAGAGACTTAACGCTCCCTCAGTGCCTGGCTCCCTCCTTCTCCCATCTCCCCGCTGTTTGTTTTTGCAAGTCTTAATATGCTGGGACTGTTTCCTTTAGCGCACGTCGGGGCCGGAGGGGTTCACCGAGGGCTCTGGGATCTGGGTGACCTTGGCCCATCGGGACCCCTTCCCAGGAGCGCTCCGAGGAGCCGCGGCTGCTCCAGCCCTGCCAGGAGCCGGAGACCCCCGGCCTGGCGGGGCGGGCAGCAGCGCTGGGTGCTGCGGCTCCGCTCTCCGTGCCCAGCGGCACCGCAGGACCCCCTCCCGCTCCACAGCCCTCGGGAGGCAGCGGCTGTCCTGCCAAAACCCCCGGTAGCTGCTAAACAAACAACTTAATGCGAAGCAGCCCCGGTGGGGAAGGAGCGAACGTGCCCAAGGAAGCGTCGGAGCCATTACGGAGCCGCAGCGAAGGCGGCGCAGCCTGGTACAATTTGCGACTTTTGTTTTAATTAACGTTTTGCTAATGACGTGTGCGACGCGGCTGGTGATCGGCAGCTTCCATCCATCCATCCATCCCCCTGGTGTTTGCTCGGAGCCCCGAGTGTCAGCCCGACTGCTGCTCGCTGTGGGAATGTCCTGGCTCCACCATCCCTGTGGGATCTGGGGAATATTCCAGATCCCCGCACCTCACCCCGCTCTCTCTCACTGGGCTGGTATCAGCACCGAAATCACACAACCCAGAGTGGAACTGGGAGCCTCTGGCTGGCGGAGGAGGTTTGGGAGCTTCTCTCCTGTTTGGCTTGGCTGCCTCTCCTCGACCAGTCGAGCCACCCTTGATCCGCTGGGATTTAGAGCATCTCCAGGCTGATCCTTGGCTCTCCCCGTGTTCGCTGCTCTCAGACACTGTGCGGTGACATCTCAGGCAGGTTCCTCGCGCAGCATCCTCAAAAAGCCCCCAGGAGCCCCAAGGAGCCCCCAGGAGCCCCAAGGAACCCCAAGGAGCCCCAAGGAGCCCCAAGGAGCCCCAAGGAGCTCCAAGGATTCCCGTGGTGCTGGCATGGGGAGGGATGCGCTGCAGGCTGGTGGCACCCAAGGCGAGGGGATTGGGCACGGTATCCAGAGGGGATGCTGTGAACCGCTGGAATGGATCCAGAGGGGATGTTGTGAACCGCCGGAATGGAGTGAGAAATTGGAAGCAGGCAGAAAAGCCGTGGGTACAGAATGTCACACACAAAACCCACGAGGAACAAGTGTCTGTAAACACCGAGGGGGGAAATCTAAGCAATTAAGTCATTTGAAATGTCAAATAGCCCACGGACCCCACATTTGGACATGACAGATGAACAAAAACATAGACATTAAAAATTCCTGAAAACTAACAAAGGAACCATGATTAATTTCCCTCCGTTCCAGGGCAATCGCATTATATACACACAAAGGAGTCATAAAAATTCCAGCACGACGGAACAAAATCCTTCCAGAGCTCCACAGATAAAACACAACCATACTGGAGGGAGCTGGGGTGGCCCAGGGAAGGAGCTGGGGTGGCTCCCACGCATCCCTTTGGATAAAAGACCTTTCCCAAAGGATGCGGCCGAGAGGCGACACCTGCTGAAAGTGCTGCTGGATGTCGTGTCCCAGCTGGGCACAAATGGGACAAATCCTCCTTGGTGACAGCAGCAGGTCCCTGCAAGGAGCCACACGTGGGAGGAGCTGGGCGCTGTGAAATCCCAAGGAATTTGGGGTGCGGATGCATCTTGGTGCAAGGATGGGCAGGGAGGGGAATGGGGTCAGCATCCTCCTGTGCCACGGCCAATTTCAAACCCCTGCTGGGTCCCAAGCGCCGGAACTGAGCGTTTAGGAAGGAGAGAAAAGGAAGGGATAAAGCCAAATCCTTGCAGCCCGAGAGGCAGGCGGCTTCCTTCAGTTCAGAGGGAGATATTCCAAACCAAAACCACAAAGAAAATATCATTAGAAGAGGCCGCAGTGTTGCTCGCTGAGTTGTTCATTGGCTTCTTGTGGGATGTTTTTCATCAAATCCGGCTGTGGAGTCTGCAAAGTTAATTAAGGAGGGGGCTGAGCGGTGCCAGGGGCTGAGGGGGGTTTGGGGCTGCCCGTGAATGAGGAGAAAAATCCCGAAAGCAGCGAAGCCCGAGCCCAGCTCGGCAGGGACGGTGCCCAGGACAGGGATGGGCTCCCAGCATCCCAACCTCCATCCCAGCATCCCATCCCCGCTGGAAGCGCAGCTCATCATTCACTCGCTGCCCTCTGCTCGGCGCTGACCCGGCCGTGGGGACTCATTCCCACATCCTAATGGGCCGTGAAACGCCCGGGACACCCCGAGCCTGGCTGGGAAAAGGCGGAGAGTAAAAAATAAATAAAATAAATACGTGGGGATGGTGGCGAAATGGTGCGAAATAGCGAAAAAGCAAAGTGAGGCGTGGGACAGGGCACTGCCGTGTGTCCCCAGGCTGTCCCCATGTCCCCATGGCTCTGCTGTGTGTCCCCAGGGCAATGCAGTGTGTCTCCAGGCTGTCCCCACGTCCCCAGGGCAATGCCATGTGTCCCCAGAACAATGCCATGTGTCCCCATGGCTCTGCCATGTGTCCCCAGGGCTCTGCTGTGTGTCCCCAAGGCTCTGCCATGTGTCCCCAGGGTGTCCCCATGGCTGTCCCCGTGTCCCCATGCGGGGGCAGGAGCAGGGCAGGGACATTGGGACAACACAAATCCATGGGTGTCCCGTTCCCTGCCTTTGCAATCCAGCCTGGATAGGTGGGAGAGGGACACCTTGGATTAATCCTATTTTTTTTTGTTGTTTGAAAAAATAATTTTATTTTCAACCCAAATCTAGCGGTATCCAAAAAACTTCTTCTTTTTATTTTTTCTTCCTCTTTTTTTTCCTTGATAATGGAAAAATTCAGCTCGGAGGCGGCTTTCAGAGCTGGATGGGAAATTCTCCTGCGAGGAACAATCCTCCACCTTCCTCCCAGCAAAGACAACCCTCCCGCCTCGCCGCTCAGCAGGGACTCAATTACACATATGAGGCTGACCCAGCTAAAAGAAGAGTTTGACACAAAATTGGGAACCTGCCAAAAAAAAATAAATTCCTAATTGAAAGTGGTTCCTGCAGCGGGGTCTGAGCACGGCGACCCCTCCTCTGTCACTGTGAGTTACGAGCACTCTCCATCCCATTTTTATGATTCCCTTTTCCCGCAGCCCTGGGATGCAGGAGAGCAGCGGCTCTGCCTTTTTCCAGATCCTTCTCTTTCCTCGGAGCCACACTCTGGATTATGAACAGATTAAACGTTCAAGCTCTAATAAACCGAGTCCCCAAAAGCAAAGTTTAGGCAGGGGAACAGATGGGATTTCCAGGATCGTGGTGTCCTGCACTTTTTCCATGTGTCCCTGTCCTGATGGGATGTTTGGGAGGGTGGAGATTTTGGGGGTACAAAAGGGGGGCTGAGAGAGGTGAGACAAGCACAGAAGCGCTGCCACATCTCATTTCTCCCACTGTCACCTGAGCTCGGGCACCAGGCGGCCCCCAGGATGAAAATTGGGGGATTTTACCCTGGGCTGTGCCCCGGAGCTGCCTGTGCAGCATCCTGCCCCCAAAATGAAAATTGGGGGATTTTACCCAGAACTCTGCTCCAGAGCGCCCACAGCCCCTGCTCAGGATCCTGCCCTCACCATCGGGCAGCTCCCAAAGTGAAAATTGGGGAATTTTACCCAGGGCTGTGCCCCGGAGCTGCCACAGCCAGTGTGCAGCATCCTGCCCCCACCATGGGACAGCCCCTAAAATGAAAATCAGATTTTGCCCAGGGCTGTGCTCGGGAGCTGCCACAGCCCCTGCTCAGCATCCTGCCCCCACCATCGGGCAGACCCCAGGATGAAAATTGGGGGATTTTGTCCAGGACTCTGCTCGGGAGCTGTCACAGCCCCTCTGCCTCATCCTGCCCCCACCATCGGGCAGCTCCCAAAATGAAAATCACGGAGATTTTGCCCAGAGCTGTGCCCCGGAGCTGTCGCAGCCGCCGCCCGCTGCCGGGGCATCTCCTCAGCTCCTCTCGCAGCTCCCCGGGCGCTCAGGTCACGCACCAGATGTTCCCCATCAGCAGCGGACCCCAGGACGTTTCGCAGCGGGTTCCAGCAGCCAAATCGCTTTTATTTTCCGAGGCCAGCGGTGCCGGTTCCTGGAGCAGCGTCTGGCCGGGGAAGGGATGAGCTCTGGCGCTCCAGGAGCGGGATCCAGAGCAGAGCCTGCCTTCCTCAGGCCTTTTCCAAAATAACTGCTGCCTCTGGGAAGAGCCCTGACCCCCAGACCCCCAGATGCCCATCCTGGCAGAGCAGGGGGTGCTCAGAGGGTCGCCAGAGCTCTCAGGAATGTCCCAGCTGCACCTGGCATCCTTTTGGGACAGGAACAATCCTTGTTCTGCCTCCCGCAGCCACGGGGATCCCCCAGGATGGGCTCTTCCAGCTCCATCCCCGTGCTGCAAGAGGGACAGGACGGATCTGTGCCCCGCAGGCACATCCAGGGGAGAATTCCAGGTCATATCCAGGGAATGGATGCCGTTCCCCCTGGCAAGCCAATGGGAGCGCTCACCTGCCCCGGGGGGCTCAGCCCGTGAGCTCTGCTCTCCCTCTCCATCACATTCCAGGCAGGTAAAACCTCTCCCAAAGCTCTGAGCAGGGCTATCCCCCATTGTGGAGCCATCCCGTGGAGCTCCAGCTGAAGCTTTGCAGCCCAGTCCGGCTTCCGACGGCTGCCAGCGCAGGGAGAGCTGCTGGGGATTCACTTCAAAGCTTTTACAAAAGGCTCTGCCACGGAAATGGGGATGCCTGGAACTTCCAGATGCCTGGCAGGGCTGCAGATAAAACATTTGGATCGTTTGGCTGGCCGGGGGTGCGAGGGAAGCGTGGAAATGATGGGAACACATGGGAGCATCAGCCCTTGCACGGGGGCCGGTTCTGCGCCAGAGGGATGGGAAGGAGTTGGGGAGAAGGACCTGGAGCATCAGGACAGGGGAATCAGGGGCGCCTTCCACTGTCCCAGGGTGCTGCAAGCGCTGCCAGCCTGGCCTTGGACGGCTTCTCTGGGCACCCTGTGCCGGGCCCTCCCCACGCTCACTGCGCCCGGCTCCTTCCCCGCAACCCTTTCCAATCCCAGCGGAGCCTCCTTCGGACGCTGCTGCCCTCGGGGGCGCAGGAACGGGCCAACAGAAAGGCAAAACACAACGGAATCCCTCAAATCCCCGACGGGAGCGCAGCCAAAGCCACCTGGCCGCAGGGCAGCAGCAGCCGGAGCTGTCATCTCCCTCCTGAATGCGCCTCTGTTCCCGGCGCTGCCTCCCCTGCGGCCGGCACGGCCAAGCCTCGAACCTTCCCTGGGCTGGCACCCGGAGCCAGCCCGGGATCTGCGAGAGGGTCAGCAGGACACGGGAATGGGGTGCACATACTGGGAATGGGGTGCACACAGTGGGAATGGGGTGCACACACCGGGAATGGGGTGCACACAGTGGGAATGGGGTGCACACACCGGGAATGGGGTGCAGAACACTGGGAATGGGGTGCACACAGTGGGAATGGGGTGCACACACTGGGAATGGGGTGCACACGCCGGGAATGGGGTGCACACAGTGGGAATGGGGTGCAGAACAATGGGAATGGGGTGCACACAGTGGGAATGGGGTGCACACACCGGGAATGGGGTGCAGAACACTGGGAATGGGGTGCAGAACACTGGGAATGGGGTGCACACACCGGGAATGGGGTGCACACACCGGGAATGGGGTGCAGAACAATGGGAATGGGGTGCACACAGTGGGAATGGGGTGCACACACCGGGAATGGGGTGCACACAGTGGGAATGGGGTGCACACAGTGGGAATTGGGTGCACACACCGGGAATGGGGTGCAGAACACCGGGAATGGGGTGCAGAACACTGGGAATGGGGTGCACACACCGGGAATGGGGTGCACACACTGGGAATGGGGTGCACACACTGGGAATGGGGTGCACACACCGGGAATGGGGTGCAGAACACTGGGAATGGGGTGCACACAGTGGGAATGGGGTGCACACACCGGGAATGGGGTGCAGAACACTGGGAATGGGGTGCAGAACACTGGGAATGGGGTGCACACACCGGGAATGGGGTGCACACACCGGGAATGGGGTACACAGACCGGGAATGGGGTGCACACACTGGGAATGGGGTGCAGAACACTGGGAATGGGGTGCACACACCGGGAATGGGGTGCAGCACTCTGGGAATGGGGTGCACACGCCGGGAATGGGGTGCAGCACTCTGGGAATGCTGGGCAGGGACAGGTGAGCATCCCAAGAGTCACCTTTGGAGGGGATTCACCCCCTGGACTTGATGCATTTTAATCCAGACATTTGCATTAAAAAGGATCCACCCGGAATGGCAGCGGAACCAGCAGGGAAAGAGGTTTTATTTTTTCATATTTACACCAAAAAAAAAAAAGGAAAAAAAATTAAAAAGAGAGAGAAAAAGAGGGATTTAAGATCCAGCCTTTTCTACCCCGCTGGGCTGGCATCCACCTCCCTCTCCTGCCAGAGCCCTGCACACCAACTCCCCAGCCAATAAATCCTCTTCCTCATTAAACATTGCGGGTCTCAATTAATTAAATGAGCACAACAACCACAGTCCCTTCAGCAATTAGAGAAGTGGCTGAGTAATTAGATGGAATGTTAATTCAATTTCCAGAAGAGTGGGGGGGGAGAAAAAGAAAGAAAGGGAAAGGAGAAGGAGCAAATGAGATTACGTTTGATGAGAGGGGAATCAAAAGTCACTTAATCATGGGGCAATTAAAGTTCTCCAAAATTATGCAGCTGGAAAATGAGCTCTGGAAGGACAGGACCGCCGGTGTGGGCCGGGAATGATCCTCACCCAGGTGAAGCAGCAGCTGAATCCGTGTGTGGATGGGTTTGTGCAGCACCCAGCCTGGCCTGGCCTGGCCTTTTCCCTTCTTTAGGAACAAGCAGAAGGATTTTGCCTCACCAGCAGCAGCTCCATCCTGCCTGTGCCTCCTGATAATGCTCTTATCAGCCTCTCCCAGCGCGGGCAGATCAGCCCTGCTCTGCCAGGAGGAGCAGAGAGGGGAGCTCTGCAGCTCAGAGCCTGGCACAGCGGGGCACGGGGGGCACTCGGCAGTGCCAGGCTCCCAGCAGCACATCCGGAGGGCTCTCTCCTCTCTGAGGGGTTGTTTGGCATCCCTTTCTGGTTTAAACGTGGCTTTCCAGGCGTCTGGAGCACCAACAGGTACCAGGTTTCGTGCATGACCCTTCCATGAATGTCATGGCCAGAGCGCACCCAAGGGATTGCTCTGAGATCAGGAAAATCCCCTTTGGGGCAGAAAACAGGGCCGGGGGGAATTTCCTCTTCATCCCCAATCCCTCCTCACTGGGGGGAATTTCCATTTCATCCCCAACCCCTCCTCACTGGGGGGAATTTCCATTTCATCCCCAATCCCTCCACATTGGTGGAATTTCCTCTTCATCCCCAATCTCTCCATACTGGGAGGAATTTCTTCTTCATCCCCCAATCCCTCCACGTTGGAAGAAATTTCCATTTCTCCCCAATCCCTCCACATTGGAGGATATTTCCTCTTCATCCCCAATTCCTCCACACTGGGGGGGAATTTCCATTTCATCCCCAATCCTTCCACATTGGGGAGAATTTCCTTTCCATCCCCCAAACAATCCCTCCTCACTGTGGGGGGGGAATTTCTTTTTCGTCCCTCAATTCCTCCACACTGGTCTGAATTTCCATTTCATCCCCAATCCCTCCACGCTGGGGGGATCCCAAACACCAAACCTGCCTGAGAGCCGCCAGTCCCCCCAAAATCCGGCGTCACCCCTGGTGCCAGAGCCCCCCAACCCCTTTCCCTCCCCAGGCCGGGGTGGGACCCCCATCCCCAGCCCCTCTGGGTGCTCAGCAGTGGGTGCCAGGCTCTGGGGCACGGTGGATCCTGCAGGCTTTGCGGATGAAGGTCGGTTTTGTTGGGATTAATTAGCGCTGGCGTGGCAGAGCTGCCGCCTGCCAAGGCCTGACAGGCAGCTTAATTAATCCTCTCACCGCTGTCGCTGCGAGCAGGGGGGGAAGCCTGGAGAGGAGCAGGAAAAGCCGCTGGGGAAGGGATGCAGGGAGGGCTTTGCTCCCCGCTGATGTTTTTCCCCCTTTTCCCCCCTTTCCTGCCATCGAATCTGCTCCGGGGCTCCAAAGCCGAGCTTCAAAGGTGAGAATGAATTCCTGGAGCTGCAGGGCCCAGCTCCTGCGGGGTGAGAAGCTCGGGGGTCCTGGTTTGGGGTTTGGGGAGCGGCAGAAGCTTTGCCAGCATCACAAACCTGATTTTATCACAGCTGAGAAGTGTCAAATAAAGCAGAGCAGGAGCCTGGTGCGAGCAAAGAAAACCCCAACGAATTCCACTCCCCACGCACAATTGAAATGGCTTTTAATTAGGATGTGCTGCCCTCACAGCAATCCAGGAGGGAGGAAAAAATGCCCTGAATTGCCACCAAAGAGCTGGGTTGGAATGGCCTGAAGCTGGGAGCAGGCAGGGAGGGGAGAGCGCTGGGCTGTCAGTGGGGACAGTGAGGTGTTCCCAGGTGTTCCCAGGGGTTTCCAGATGTTCCCAGGTGTGTCCCAGGGCACGGGCAGGGCTGGCAGCTCCCGTGCCCTGCGCGCCAGAGGGGACAGAGTGAGCAGGAAGGATTGCAGGCTTGGGCTTGCTCAGGGAGAAAGGAGCGTCAGCAGAGCTGGGGCTGAGCCTGGCGAGCACCAGGGGAGCACAGGAGGTCAAGAAGAACAAAACCGGGATGGAGGGAGGGACGAGAAACTGGGAATCAAATGGAGAACGGGCTGGGATTTTAGCCTGGAGTGAGGAGGAGGGGGATGGAGCCCTTCCCATCCCTCCCTGGCTCCACAAATCCCAGCCTGGGGACAGCTCTGTCCCTGCCCCTCCAGGTGTCCTGTCCCAAAGCCAGCTCCAAAATCCCCCCTGGATTTGGGGGGATTCAGCAAGGAGGAGGTTGGCTCTGGAAGAGGGAGTTCCAGGCGCTCCCAAAAGCCGCCTTTGCTGGGTGCTGCCCAAATGTAAAGCTCACCCATAAAACCAGGGATGAAGAACACGAGCAGACCTCGTGTCAGGGATGAGGAGGATTAATTAAAGTGAAGTGAGTGAGTGGATAAGCTGTGGATCTCCTGCGTGAGGCTTGGGTGGCCTCCAGGCTGGGCTGCTCCTGCCCCGGGCAGGTCCCTGGAGCAGGGCACAGCTGAGGGGCCAGGCCTGGCCCGAGTCCCTGCCCTGCCCAGCTGCAGGAGCATCCCCGGGAGCACCAGCGAGGAGGGGACCATGGGGTGAGCAGCTCCGTGGGAGCAATTAATGAATTAAAATAATGAGAAGCTTGCGATGGAAGCCCAGGGAGGAGGTGACCATGGGATGAGGAACTCAGGATGGAACCTCAAGGAAGAGGTGAACCATGGGATCGGGAGCTCCATGGGATCAGGAGCTCAGGGTGGAACCCCAAGGAAGAGGGGAACCATGGGATGAGGAGCTCCATGGGATCAGGAGCTCCATGGGATGAGGATCTCAGGATAGAACCCAAGGAAGAGGTGAACCACGGGATGAGGAGCTCCATGGGAGCAATTAATGAATTAAAATAATGAGAAGCTTGCAATGGAAGCCCAGGGAGGAGGTGAACCATGGGATGAGGAGCTCCATGGGATCAGGAGCTCTATGGGATCAGGAGCTCCATGGGAGCTCCATGGGAGCAATTAATGAATTAAAACAATGAGGATCTCAAGATGGAACCCAAGGAAGAGGTGAACCATGGGATGAAGAGCTCCATGGGAGCTCCATGGGAGCAATTAATGAATTAAAATAATGAGGAGCTCAGTATGGAACCCCAAGGAAGAGGTGAACCATGGGAGGAGGAACTCCATGGGAGGAGGAACTCCATGGGATGAGGGACTCCATGGTATGAGGAGCTCCATGGGATCAGGAGGTGAACCATGGGATCAGGAGCAATTAATGAATTAAAATAATGAGGAGCTCAAGATGGAACCCAAGGATGAGGAGCTCCATGGGATGAAGAGCTCCATGGGAGCTCCATGGGAGCAGTTAATGAATTAAAATAATGAGGAGGTCAGGACGGAACCCAAGGAAGAGGTGAACCATGGGATCAGGAGCTCCATGGGTTCGGGAGCTCCATGGATGAGGAGATCCAAACACCCCAAAAAAGGAGCAGAGAGGATTTTTCCCCCGCCGCAAGCTGCACCCAACGCCCGTAAAGATCCCAATTCCCTTCTCCCCGGGCCGCTGCCGTGTCCCAGGGTGAAATCCAACCTTTCCCGAGGCTGTCCCATGCTCGGGATGCTCCCGGGGGCTCTGCAGGGCTCGCACAATCCCGGGGATGCTGCTGCCCTTGGCTGTTTGTTTGCTTAGCAGCAATTAGAGCGGCGTAATTACAATCAGCGCCGGGTTTACATAAAGGATCGGCCTGGCTTGGCTGCCGGGCGCCCCTGCTCCGCCAGCCGCGGGCCAAGAAAAACCTCGGGGAGATCGGGAGGGCAAAAATCCCGACCTGAAACGGGGGCAGGGGGGTGGAAAACGGGAGAGAAAGCCCCAAAAAAAGAGAGAAGCCCCCCCCCAAAAAAAAAAGAGAGAGAGAAAAAGAAAAGAGAGAGAAACCTCCCCCAAAAAAGGAGAGAAAAGCCAAAAAAGGAGAAAAAACCCAAAAAAGAGATAAACCCCCCTCAAAAAAGGAGTGAAAACCCCCAAAAAAGAGAGAAAACACAAGAAAGGGAGAGAAAAACCCAAGAAAAGGAGAGAAAACCTAAAGAAAGAGAAACCCCCCCAATAAAGCGAGAAAACCCAAAAAAGAGAGAGAACCCCCCCCAAAAAAAGAGAGAAAACCCCAAAAATAGGAGAGAAACCCCCCCCCCCAAAAAAGAGAGAAAACCCTCCCCAAATAAAGGAGAGAAAACCCCTCCAAAAAAGAGAGAAAACCCCCCAAAAAAGAGAGAAAACCCCCCAAAAAAGAGAGAAAAAAAACCAAAAAAAGAGAGAAAAAACCCCCAAAAAGAGAGGAAAACCCCCAAAAAAGAGAGAAAACCCCAAAAAAGAGAGGAAACCGGCTCGGGCTGGGGATTGAGGAACGCTGCCGTGTTTACAGACGATGCCAAGGAGACGCGCCGGGCACCCCGCGCCCGTTCATTGGCAATGGATGGGTTGGGACACGCGGGAATTTTGTGATTTCTCCCTCCTGCTCTCCCATCCGGACGTGTCGGTGCGGGACCGGGATCCGGGCAGGGTCAGGACTCGTCTTTCCTCGGGAGGTGCTGCAGCATCTGGAGGCGTTGGGGAAGGACGGGGGGAAATGCAGAATCCAGAACCCAGCCGAGCATCCCCAGCTCGCCTCCTTCCCCGCCTGGCCCCGCTCCCGAGGAATCAAAGGAAAGGCTGTAAGTATTAGGTTGATTTTCTAAACAATT
This sequence comes from Calcarius lapponicus, assembly GCA_039654755.1. Lineage (NCBI taxonomy): Eukaryota > Metazoa > Chordata > Aves > Passeriformes > Fringillidae > Calcarius > Calcarius lapponicus. Next base: position 11,278,611 of record JBBFKN010000011.1, read on the forward strand.
CCCCTCTGAGCTTTTAAATGAGACCCAGGTTTGCGAGTGAGTGCAGCGCAGGGGAAAAAAAAGAAAAAAAAAAGCCACTTTTAGTCCGCAAAATAACTGGGATGAAAATATTTACATTTTCTTCCTCGGTGTTTTTCAAGGCTTGGTTTAAAAAAGAGGGGGGGAAAAAAGAAAGAGAAAAAAAATCGTTTTTCAATTGGGAAAGCAGCTTCTCTGTGATTTTAGCGGGGAGGAAACCAAAACAAAAGTCCATTGACCCTTTCCATAATTCAGTAGGTGAAACCATCCCAGCCCTTCACCTTCCTTACTGGGAGCAATTCCATCCCAAAATCCCAATATCCCAAAATCCCAATATCCCAAAATCCCAATATCCCAATATCCCAATATCCCATCCAGCCCTGCCCTCTGGGAATCCCAGCCCCTCCACCTTCCTCACAGGGAGGAATTCCATCCCAAAATCCCAAAATCCCAATATCCCACCCAGCTCTACCCTCTAGGAATCCCATCCCAGCCCCTTCACCTTCCTCACAGGGAGGAATTCCATCCCAAAATCCCAATAAAATAATGAGGAGGTCAGGGTGGAACCCCAGGGAGGAGGTGAACCCATCCCAGCCCTTCACCTTCCTTACTGGGAGGAATTCCATCCCAAAATCCCAAAATCCCAAAATCCCAAAATCCCAAAATCCCATCCAGCTCTGCCCTCTGGGAATCCCATCCCAACCTTTCACCTTCCTCACAGGGAGGAATTCCATCCCAAAATCCCAAAATCCCAAAATCCCAAAATCCCATCCAGCCCTGCCCTCTGGGAATCCCATCCCAAAATCCCAAAATCCCATCCAGCCCTGCCCTCTGGGAATCCCATCCCATTCCCTTCACCTCCCTCACAGGTGAATTAAAATAATGGCATTTTAAATTAAAATCTGCCCAGCTCGGAGGCAGCAGCTCCATCCCATGCAGGGTTAATGAATTTAAAATAATGGCATTTTTAATTAAATCTGCCCAGCTCGGAGGCAGCAGCTCCATCCCATGCAGGGTTAATGAATTTAAAATAATGGCATTTTTAATTAAACCTGCCCAGCTCGGAGGCAGCAGCTCCGTCCCCAGGTGCGCAGAGCCCCGGGGGTGCCACCCATGGGTGCCCCGGGCAGGGGGACAGAGCAGGACATGGCCAGCCCAGCGTCCCCTCCTCGCTGTCCCCTCCCCGGCGCGGATCCTCCCCTCGGGCCGGCAGCCAGGGCTCATCTCCGGAGGATGCGTTTGCAGACAGTTTACAGAATCTGCCTTCCTGCTCTTGTTTCCCGTCACCTGCCAGGGAGCTGGGGGGGTCCCGGTGTCCCCGTGTGACCCCGGGGGGATCCAAAGCTGTGGCCGTGCTCAGAGGGGTCCCAGGATGGGGGAAGAGACGAGGATCTGACTCCGTGTTTCAGAAGGCTTGATTTATTATTTTATGATATATATATTATATTAAAACTATGCTAAAAGAATAGAAGAAAGGATTTCATCAGAAGGCTGGCTAAGAATAGAAAAAGAAGGAATGATAACAAAGGCTCTGTCTCACACTCTCTGTCCGAGCCAGCTGGGCTGTGATTGACCATTAATGAGAAACATCCACATGAGACCAATCCCAGATTTACCTGTTGCATCCCACAGCAGCAGATAACCATTGTTCACATTGTGTTCCTGAGGCTTCTCAGCTTCTCAGGAGGAACAATCCTAAGGAAAGGATTTTCCATGAAAGATGTCTGCACACAAACCCACAGGACCAAACACCCCGAAGGCATCTCAGCCCTGATTTGTGGTGGGGGACACACAAAAGAGACACAAACAGGGACAACAAACAGCGGGGGGACCCGTCTGAGGCTGCTGTGACACCCCGGGAACCATCCTGTGTTACATTTTAAACCCTAAAAACTCCTCTTTGAGTCAAGCTGTAGGGTCTGCTCTGACCCTTGGAGCTGCCTGCAAGCAGAGGGTGTTGTTCCATCGAAAGGGGATTCCCTTCATTGTTTTCCAGTTCTTCGGTAACTGAGGGATCTCAAAGCTTGCTTTCATTTCCATCTCACTTACAGCTTCCATATTCTCAAACTCTTTTCCAGGCAATCGCATTTTTAAGGCTTTCCTGTTCCGTTTTTTCCAGCACTGGGACAGCAGCGGTGGCTCTGTGACCGAGGGGACACCAACTCTGGGCTCTGTGACCGAGGGGACACCAACTCTGGGACCTCCCTCCTCGAGCCCAGCAGCAGCTGAGCCACCCGGGGTTAAGCAGAGCCCAAACCCAAGGGCAAAGCTTTGGCACCAAAGCCATTGAGGCCCCTGGATGGCAGCAGGGAAGGCTCCTGAGCATCCCTGCGCGCACAGGAGGAGCCCAGGCCGCCCCGGGCGCGGAGCCGCATCCTGGCCCTTTGTTCGGCACAGGCGCTTGGGCGCCGGCCAGCAGAGCTTGTGCCGTGCCCTGTGCCCGCTTCCTGCCCTGGCACGCAGCGGGCACCCCGGGCAAAGCTGTGTAAACGCGAGGGAGGAGGATCGGCGGGGCTGAGCGCAGGGGAGGCGGCCGGGCAGCGTTTCCCCGGGAACCTGGGAGCGCTGCGGGCTCTGCCCGGGGGCAGCATCCCCGCAGGTGCCTCAGCCCGGCTCCCCCGCACCGCCGTTGCTGGCGGCAGCTCGGGGTTAAAGGGGATTTTCAGGCTGGCACAGGAATCGGAGGGTGGGGAAGCTCTCGGTCCGACTCGTCCTGGGGAAGAGGAGGCTGAGGGGAGAGCTCAGGGCCATCTGCAATTGCTGGTGATGGGGAGAGGCAGCTCCGAACTGCTCCCTGTCACAGGGACAGCACCCAGGGAACGTCTCATGGCAAACTAAAACCTCCTGGTGATGGGGAGAGGCAGCTCCGAACTGCTCCTCGTCACAGCACCCAGGGAAGGTCTCGTGGCAAACTAAAACCTCCTGATGATGGCAAGGGGAGAGGCAGCTCCGAACTGCTCCTTGTCACAGCACCCAGGGAAGGTTTCGTGGCAATCTGCAGCTTTCTGGTGGTGGGGAGAGGCAGCTCCAAGCTCTGTTCTTTGTGAGCAGAAGCAGCACCCAAGGAAGATCTCATGGCAAACTAAAACCTGCTGATGATGGCAAGGGGAGAGGCAGCTCCAATCCCTGCTCCCTGACACAGCACCCAGGGAAGATCTTATGGCAATCTGCAATTCCTGATGATGGGAAGGGGAGAGGGAGCTCCAAACTCTGCTCCCTGTCACAGGGACAGCACCCAAAGAAGATCCCATGGCAATCCACAACCCCCTGATGATGGCAAGGGGAGAGGCAGCTCTGATCTGCTCCTTGTCACAGCACCCAGGGAAGATCTCATGATGATGGGAAGGGGAGAGGCAGCTCCAATCTGCTCCCTGTCACAGGGACAGCACCCAGGGAAGATCCCATGGCCATCCACAACCCCCTGATGATGGGAGGGGAGAGGCAGCTCTGATCTGCTCCTTGTCACAGCGCCCAAGGAAGATCCCATGGCAATCTGCAATTCCTGGTGATGGGGAGAGGCAGCTCCAATCTGCTCCCTGTCACAGGGACAGCACCAGGATGGGCTGGAGCTGCTCTGGCAGGCTCAGCTCGGATCTCAGGAGAGGCTCTTCCCCCGAGGGTGCTGGGCACTGCAGCTCCCCAGGCAATGGGAGCGTTCCCAGCCCCGCCAGAGCTCAGGACAATGCTGTGGGGTTGTTGGGGTGCCTGTGCAGGGCTTGGATCCGTGATCCCTGTGGGTCCTTTCCAGCTCAGGGCGTTCCTGTGCCCTCCTTGGTGCCGCCCTGGCAGCGCTGCTGCTGCTTCCCAGCCGTGCAGAGCCTCGAGTGCAGCCCCAGCCCCGGGTTCTGTGTCTGAGCTGCGGCTCCTGAGGGATGCAAGGGGTTAAAAGCACCCCCTGAGCCCTGCTAATGCCTCTGCAGAAGGGAGCAGCCCTGCCAAGAGCTTATCTGAGGCTCTTTGTGAACAAAGTGAGCCCTGGAAGGTGCCGAGGCTCGGGGACAGGGAGCAGGGATGCCGGCCAAGATCTGCCTCTGGCCCGAGGAGAAATTTCCATCTCAGAGAGGAGCCACCCCTCTGAGATAACCCTGCTGTTCCCCAGGGCCTGGGGGAACCAGGGGTTTTTATTATTTTTATTATTTTTATTCCCTGGGAGCTGTGGCTGCACAGATGGAAACCTTGGCTAGAAAACCTCCTGAGGCAGGTGTCCATGCCCCCAGCTCTGCCTTTCTGCTGCCTCCTGCACCTTCTAAACTGGGACAGAAAACAAACAAAACCCACTCCCCCAGTGTTTAACCCTGCAGGGGCACAGTGCACAGCTCCCAGAGAAACCAGGGATCACCAGACAGACACAGGGAGCTCTTCAGCCCTTAAAAACTCTGAAAAAAAAAAACCAAAATACCCCAATGGTATTTTATTGGGTCTGTGACCGTGTTCACAGGGGTTTTTGGACTGGGGAAGAGATGAGGATCTGACTCTATGCTCCACAAGGCTTGATTTATTGTTTTATGATATATATTACATTAAAGCTATACTAAAAGAATAAAAGGTTTCATCAGAAGGCTAGCTAAGAATGGAATAGCAAAGAATGATAACAAAGGTTTGTGGCTCAGCTCTCTGTCTGAGCCAGCTGGGCTGTGATTTGTCATTAATTAGAAACATCCACAATGGGTTAATCAAAGATCTACTTGTTGCACTCCACAGCAGCAGATAAATCAATGTTTACATTTTGTTCCTGAGGCCTCTCAGCTTCTCAGGAAGAAAAAAAAACCCTAAGGAAAGGATTTTTTCATAGAAGATGTCTGTGACATAGGTCTGCCTGACGAAAATGTGGGAAAATCTCCGAGCAGCCAGAGTTTCACAGAGGCCCCCAGCTCGAACTTTCTGCTTCCCAAATCCCCCCGAGATTGGGAATCCAGAGCCACTCCAGCCCAGCACTCTTTCCATCCCAAGGCCCAGCCAGGCCAGATAAAAATCAGCTGGGGCCCCGCACGGCCCATCCGCAGCTCTGTGTTTATTTTTAATAGGGTGGCTCAAAACCGAGTGGCTTCTGAGGGACACAGGAGGTGATGGGCCCCAGCAGTTCCTGGAAATTTAATCCCCAGACCCTTCTCTGGAGCTACTGTGCAGCAGCTCCCTGACCCCACAGCCAGAGCCCTCTGTGTGCAGCTGGGACACAGCCCCAGCATTTGCTGCAAAACCTGCAGAATCCAGGGAAAACTCTTCCCTGGCCGGGGAAAGGCAGAGAGAAGCACTCCCAGGGCAGAGAGGGTCGCTGGGATGGACTGGGGAGGTGAGAGCTGCCCCAGCCCGTCTGTGGGGTCCAGGTGAGCTCCGAGATGCTCCCAAGGGCTCCTCCTCCCCGTGGGAACTGGGACTCGCCGTCCCAGGTTGGCTTTTCCCCGTGCAATCCGTGCAGGAGCCTCGTGACCGGTGTTTGCTGCTCTCTGGGTGTTCCTGGAGAGGCTCCAGCACACCCAGGGGAGCTGAGAAATTCCCAATTATCCCTGGCAGGCAGCACGAGCGCAGCTTCCTCTCGTGCTCGTGCCCTGCCACGGGCAGAGCTCTGCTGCTGAGCCTCTGGTTTCATCCAAAACCTGTCCATGACCCACCCAGGTGGTGCCTTGGCTGCTTCCTCCTCCTCTCTTGTCCTGTGTCCCTTTCCTTAGCTCTGCATCCCCCGACCAGCCCTTCTGCCCTTCTCCCTTCTCCAGGAGCCACTGGGATCCAAGAGAAACCACTGGGATCCAAGAGATCCAACAGGAGCCACTGGGATCCAAGAGATCCAACAGAACCACTGGGATCCAAGAGATCTAACAGAAACCACTGGGATCCAAGAGATCCGACAGGAGCCACAGGGATCCAACAGATCCAACAGGAACCACTGGGATCCAACAGGGACCACTGGGATCCAAGAGATCCAACAGAAACCACTGGGATCCAACAGGGACCACTGGGATCCAAGAGATCCAACAGAACCACTGGGATCCAACAGGGACCACTGGGATCCAAGAGATCCAACAGAACCACTGGGATCCAACAGGGACCACTGGGATCCAAGAGATCCAACAGAACCACTGGGATCCAACAGGGACCACTGGGATCCAAGAGATCCAACAGGAACCATTGGGATCCAACAGAAACCACTGGGATCCAACAGATCCAACAGGAGCCACTGGGATCCAAGAGATCCAACAGAAACCACTGGGATCAAACAGATCCAACAGGGACCACTGGGATCCAAGAGATCCAACAGAACCACTGGGATCCAACAGGAGCCACTGGGATCCAACAATTCCACACCTCAGCAGGCTCCTGGAGCAAGCAGCAGCCCAGCTCTCACCTGAGCAGCCAGGTGAGCTGGAGCCAGCCCCTCCTGCAGAACTCTGCTTTCCCAGCAGGGCCAGGACCCCGCGTCCATTCCCCAGGAGCGGAGGGAGATCTGCCTTGAATTTAAACGCAATTTAAATCCTCCCAGCCCAGCCCCACAAACCACAATTGGAACCTTGCGGCGAAAGGCAGCGCGGTTTGGATAATGAATCCCTGAAGGTTCCCCAGCCCAGAACATCCCCAAAGGCAGAGGGATCCACGAGAGGGAAGCTCTGGGGCTGTTTCTCATTTGGAGGCAGGCCTGGAAGGGGCTCCTTACTTTGATCCTCTCCCAGGGCAGCAGCTGAGATGCTCAGCAGGTGGAGCCCCCTTGGAATGGTGGAATCATCCAGGCTGGAAGAGCCCTGGGAGATCATCAAGCCCAAGCGTTGAGTGCCAAATTCACACTTTTCCAAACACTTCCAGGGATGGGGACTCCAAAGCTTTTCCCTGAAGGAATTTTCCTAATATCCAATGTAACCCTCCAGGGAAAATATAATAACCTCCTAATGACACTCCTAAAATCCTCCTAATAACCCTCCTAACATCCTCCTAATAACCCTCCTAACAGATCAATGTTTTTCCCACTCCTGCCCACCAGCCAGGATGAATCTTTCCTCAAATCTGGGGTGAAATGGAGGAGTTGTGCTGGATCTTCAGGAAAAAGGGAATGCAGAAAGGGAAGCAGAGAGCTCAGAGACCCTGCAATGGCCAAACTCAGCCCAGCACCCAGGAAAACACCTCTGGGCTGGCTGGAAAACAGCTCTGTTGGCTCTGTTACCCTCAGAATTACCTTTTGGATCAGATTATCCATTTACAAAATTCCTCCTGCTGCGCTGGGGCTCTGTACAAAATGTTTTTCTCCCATGAACTGAAGCACCAGAGCAAGGGGAAAGTCTCTCAGGGGGCTGGAGGTGTCCCTGAGGTGCTCAGTGCCTCGTTTGGGGCATTCTCATGGTGATCCCTGCTGGAAAGTGGAATTTTGGAGCTTCCCAACAGGGCTTGGGGCTGTCACCCTGCCGCTTTCACAAGTGACATCATTTTATTTCCTTTATTTCCAAAGCCACCCCCATCCCCACCCTGCAGCAGCTCACAAACACCAATTTAATTAAATTTTTTTTTTAATTCAAAATAGAAGTCAGAGCTCGTATCTGGCATGAAATGCTCCAAAGAGAATGTGCAGATCCCAGCCCTGAGCAATGGAATAGGAGTTAATTTCCTTTTAGCCTCTACACACATGTTCACATCTACATAAAATGTAAATATACTGATGTAGTCACACATATTCTTATTCACAGAGAGCACGAGAGCTTCCCCAAACCTGCTCAGACTCCTTGGATGTCCAAAAGTCACCAGGACAGTGGGAATTCATGGGGGAGAAAAAAAAAAATCAAATTTCAGCAATATTTAGAGCTTCAAGAAGCTCCAAAGGGAAGCCCCTGGTGTTTCCCAGCCAAGGGGCGAGGACGTCAATCCTCATCCCAATTAGTGCTGGAAAAAATGTCCCGAGTGCGTTTATTTCTGGTGGGGAGCAGCATCTCCCGAGTTAGGGGTTGTTTCCTCGGCCATAAATCTGTCAGCACCGCCCTCCCTGCGCTGGCTTTTCCTGAGCCCTGCTCAGCAGCGCTTTCTGCAAGGCCGGGCTCGGTTAATCCCAGCGCCGTTTGGGTTTTCCCTGGCTGCAGACGGGGCTGGGAGCGGATGTCAGGGATGTGGGGAGGGAGGAAATCGGCACGGGGGGTGGAGGAGAGGGGGTTTGACTCTGTGGGGCTGCACCAGGGTCTGCTCAGCGCCCTTCTCCTGCTGCAGCAGACTCCACGGAGGATTGAGACTGAACAGTAGGAACAGCTGAGAAATGGTGAGACAGCAAAATAAGCTCCTGTCTAGTCTTGGAAAAATAGAAATCTTTACTCCTGGATGAAATAAAGGAGAAAGCATGTTCAGGCTGATAAATATCTGTCAGCAAAAGCCATTAGCTGATGGAAGAAGGGGAGAATAAAAGACAACAAAGCCCTGCCATGAGTGGAACAGCTCTGTGGCCTTTTCCTCCATGCAGGATTTTTAATGGATTTCTTGCAGTGTTAAATTAGGGACCATCAGAACTTCACTTTAATGAACTTGATCTTGAGGAGCTTCCCAGCAGCAGCTTCTCCTTTTGGTGCTTCCTGGCACTGGGATTGGGATCAGCAGCACGAGGAGCTGTCAGCATCCTGTGCAGCACAGGGAGATCTGCTGGGCCAAACACCCCAGAAATCCCAGAAATCCCAGAAATCCCAGAAATCCCAGAAATCCCAGAAATCCCCACTTCCAGCAGTCAGGAACACACTCTGTGCCTCAGCTTCTTCCTCTCTAAGACACAACCATGACAACTCTGTCCCAGTCTGAGTGATGGAAAGTCTCTTTAGCTGTTCCCATGAATTTCAGGGCCAATCTCAACACGTCCACTCCAAAGTGCTCACACACCTCTTGGGGTCAGAGAAAAACCCCCAAAACATCGCCCCAAAACGCCAAAAACTTAGGGAAGAACCCTGTGGGGAAGGCAGTTTGTTATTTCCTCTTGGACCCGGTTGGTTTTGCAGGCGGCGCAGCCGTTTATGGCAGACCAGGGACACGTGGGGGTTTTATCACCCCAAAATAATTGGGGTCAGCAGAGCTGCCCTGGGAAACGCTGTCTCCAGCACCTCTCCTCCCTGCCTGGCTGGCAGCAGTGAAAAATGTGATTTACTGCAGCAGCAGAGGCTTGCAGCTAATCCTCTCTGTAATCCCTCGCTCCAGGAAGCTGCAGGAGAATTGCTCAGGGACTCTGCTCCGCCTGAACCTCGGGAATTGCTCGAGGGCAGCAGGTTCCAGCAGGAGGTGTGACATGTGTTCTACCGTAATTCATGAGGAAGGAAATTAAAACCACATCTTGTGCACCAAGTCAGTGTCCTGGGGGCCACCAAACTGTCCTGGGGGCAACCAAATCCTCCTGGGGCCACCAAACCCTGCCATGGCCACCAAATCCTCCTGGGGCCACCAAACCCTGCCATGGCCACCAAACCCTGCCATGGCCACCAAACCCTGCCATGACCACCAAACCCTGCCAGGACCACCAAATCCTGCCATGGCCACCAAACCCTGCCATGGCCACCAAATCCTGCCAGGACCACCAAATCCTGCCATGGCCACCAAACCCTGCCATGGCCACCAAATCCTGCCATGGCCACCAAATCTTGCCATGGCCACCAAACCCTGCCATGGCCACCAAACCCTGCCAGGGCCACCAAACCCTGCCAGGGCCACCAAATCTTGCCAGGGCTACCAAACCCTGCCATGGCCACCAAATCCTGCCATGGCCACCAAACCCTGCCATGGCCACCAAACCCTGCCATGGCCACCAAATCCTGCCATGGCCACCAAACCCTGCCATGGCCACCAAACCCTGCCATGGCCACCAAATCCTGCCATGGCCACCAAATCTTGCCAGGGCTACCAAACCCTGCCATGGCCACCAAGCAGCAACAGGTTGCATGACAAAGAATGGAGATTCAAACACCAGGAGGACACTGTCTCCAGGGATGGATGTTTCAAGGGGTTTTTTCCTCTGACAAGACCCCAGCAGGAGGCATTTGAGGGGCGTCATCAGAAGTTTATGCCGGGAGGTTCTCACCTGACGGGGTTCCAGGAATTATCCACCGGTTCCGAAAGGAAAAAACGAAGATAATATGCAAAAATATGCTAAAGAAGGGCCCCCTTCCAGAGCCCAAAGGATGGTATAAAATGACATTTTGGAGACCCACAGGGACTTTGGTGCAATAGAGGCCAAATCCTGAGTCTCCCCGACCCTGATTGCCTGGCTCAGAGCCGAATCGCTCGTGGCTTTTTCCAAATTTATACTTTGAAAATTTAATAAATCCCCTTAATGATTAAATTGGAGTATTCATTTACAACAGATGGATCCTCCAGGGATGCGGATGAAGCTCCTGCAGGGTCCCAGCTGGACCTGGATTCTCTGAAGAAGGGTGGATGCAAAGCTGGACTCAGCACCTCTGGCTCCCCTCCCTCCTTCCCAGATGTGCAAGGGAACCAGCCCAGCCCAGCCGTGCCACGTTCCCTGAGAAAAGCCAGGATCTCATAAAACCGAGAACTAATTGCCCCCAGATGGCTCGTTAGGGCCACGAGAACATTCTTGCAGGGTCAGGAAAGCACTTGTGGAAAGCACCAGGAGGTCAGGCTGCCCAACCTGCCCCGGGGCCACAGCCTGGTGACACCTGAGCAGGGGATGGACCCCGCAGGCAGGAGCAGCAGCTCCGGCTGTTTCCTGGCAGGAATCGATTCATTTTCGCAGAAAAGCACGGAATTTATTGACAGCTCGGGACATTCCTGCTGACTTCTGCGTTGCTGGGAGCGGGGCAGGGATTCCAGAGGTCGAAAAATCTCTGCATCGTTCCAACAGCTTCAAATCCCTGCTGTCCCCAAATCCAGGCCTCTCAATATCCCCCACCCCATGATGTTAGGAAGGCTTCAGTCCCCCCAGATATTGCTACTAAACCAACAGCTTCAAATCCCTGCTGTCACCAAATCCAGGCCTGTGGCATTTTCTGGGTTCCTCAGTCCGAGGAGGAATTGAGAATCTGACTCCATGTTCTTAGAAAGTTAATTTATTATTTTGTGATACTATATTATATAAAGGAATACTGCACTAAACTCCACTAAAAATACAGAAAGGATACAGCCAGAAGGCTAAAAGATACTCATGAAAAACTCATGACTCCTTCCAGAATCCCAGCACGGCCTGACCATGACTGGTCATTAAGTCAAAACAATTCACGTGAAACCAACGAAACAATCACCTGCTGGCAAACAATCTCCAGACCACATTTCAGAGCAGCAAAACAAAGGAGAAGCAAATCAGTTAATTATTGTTTTCATTTTCTCTGAAGCTTCTCAGCTTCCCTGGAGAAGACATCCTGGTGAAGGGGACTTTTCAGAAAATATGACAGTGACACAGGCCTCTCAATATCCCTGACCCTATGCTATTAGGGCAGGTTTCAATCCCCCCAAATATTGCTGCTAAGCCAACAGCTTCAAATCCCTGCTGTCCCCAAATCCAGGCCTCTCAATACCCCCCACCACATGGTTTTAGGCAGGTTTCAGTCCCCCCAAATATTGCTGCTAACCCAGAGGCTGCTGTCACCCCACAGTGACATCCCAGGGGACAACAGCCCCAGGTCCTGCCCGGCCACAGGAAACCTTGGAGCTGCTCCTGGAGCTGCTGCTCCATCTGCAACTCATCCTGCGCCAGAAGAGCAGCAGGGAGATAAGGAGGCTCTGAGCTCTCATGGAAAACTCTGACAAGCAAAGCTATTTTCAGCTGGCCTGGCTCCTCTGGAGGACAGGAGAAGGGACAGAGCTGTCCCTTCAGTGGGCTCTGGTGTCCGTGGGAATGTTCCCAGTGTGGAAAAGGAGCCTGAGCTGGTGAGCAGCACAGGGTGTGTGGGGATCCAGGCTCCCACTGGAATGACCGGAGGGGAGGATTTCAAACGGTGCCGATCCTGGGCTCCATCTGCAGAATAATTTCAGTGCAGATGCTTTGCCTGGGGAAGGGGAGGAGGAGGACTGAGCCCCGGGCAGGAGAAGTGCAGCAGCGAGGAAATTTCAGCTCAGGAAAATGAAACTCTGGGTGTTCCTGTCCGCAGGGCCTGAGCTCACCCTGCCCACGCTCTGTTCTCATGCAGGGCTGTGGGTCTGTCCCCACAGCACCAGGGGACACAATCTGCTCTGTCTCAGCCCAAAGCTTCCCACATCTCACCCCACATCCTCATCCCTCTTGTTTCCTGCTCGCTGGTTCAGCCCATTTGCCCCCCAGCTTTTCCAGCCCCCACTGGCTCACGGCGCCACAAAGTGCAACCTGAAAATTCAGCTCGGTGAAAGCAACCAAAAGAAAATTCCACCAAAAGCCAGCCCCACCCTGGTCCAGGAGCTGCTGGAGGGGAACAGAGCTGGGACGCAGCCAGCTCTTGCTCCTCACCACACCCCTGGCGAGATGGGAATCGGGGCATTTGTGCTTCTGACCTATTTTGGGAAGAGCCGAAGGGAAACCGTGCCCGAGGCTGATATGGAGAAAAGCTGCTGGCATTTACTTGGTGCCAGGGAGATAAAGCCCAGGAGGGGCCAGGCAGCACCTCCACAGCTCCCAGAGCAGGTGGGAACCCTCTGGGCCCACACCAGGAATATCCAGGGTGCTGTGCAGGTGACAGGGACATTCCTGAAGGCTGTGAGAGCTCGGGGGGCTCTGAGAGAGGCTGGCTCCAGAAAAAGGGATTTGGGAGGGATGAGCAAGAGCAGGATTTGTGGCTGAGGCACTGCAGTGTCTGGGAACAGGATGGCTGGGATTTGGGAACTGTGGGACAGGGACTGGGATTCATCCTGGATGCTCTGGAAGCAGGGAAAGGGCGCAGGGAGCCAAGGCAGCTCAGGAGGGAAATAAGAAAGAGAACAAGCAGTGGGCCCAAGGCTTTGTGAACTATAAACACTGAGATGGAGGAGCTTTGTATTCAAAATAAGCAAAGGCAAATTAAAGGAGGGAATTAAGGGAAGGGAAAGACAGAAGTGAGGAGAGAGAGAACGAGCAGAGATCTGTGCCCAGCGCCAGGTGAAAATTCTTCCCAGGTTTTTACTGGGAAGGGGAAGCCCAAGAAAGGGTGAGGAGGGCAGAGGTGGTGCCAGAAAAGAGGGGTCCCCAGCAGAGTCCTGGGTGCTCCTCAGAGCTTCCAGGCAGAAGGGAAGAACTGGATTAAAGGAAAACTGGCACCAAGGAGCCAGCCTGAGAAGCTGCATCTTCACCCCAGGCTGGAGAGCAGCCATGCCACGAAATTTTTAATTTCTGACTCCAACATTTATAGATTCCCAAAAGTGACGGAGGGTTGGAGGGTGACAGTGCCACCTCTGCAATGCCACTGGACAAACCAACAGCCCATCAAACTTCTCCTCCTCCATAAAAGAATGCAGAACAATGAGTTATTTACAGAAAGTGCGCGAGGAAGTTCGTTACAAGAATGTAAACATCAGAAGGCTTGGAAAACCTTAAAAAATCAGGGGAAAGGTCGCTGTCCTGGACTTGCTGCAGGTGCAGAAAAACCTGCTCCCACAGGACCTGTTCTCCCTCCCTTGGGAACCCCGGCGTTCCAGGGCTCGGAGAAGGTCACTGACGCATTTTATGAGAAATCCTTTCAGGATTTTCCTCCTGAGAAGCTGAGAGGCCTCAGAAACGAAATGTAAACATTGATTATCTGCTGCTGTGGGATGCAGCAGGTGCATCTGCGACTGGTCTCATGTGGTTGTTTTTACTTGATGGCCAATCCCAGTCCAGCCATGTCAGGACTCTGGTCAGCCACAAGATTTTGTTATTCCATTTATTATTCCATTCCTTTCTTTGCTGGCCTTCTGATGTCTCCTTTTTCTTTCTTTAGTAGAGTTTTAGTATAGCATTTTTAATATAATATAATATGATATGATATAAAAATATACTATAATATAATATAATATAATATAATATAATATAATATAAATATGGATTTGTTCAGTCCCTTTTTTTTTATCAGCCTTTCCAGCCTGCCTCTTATCTCAGCGCTTTGGGGAGGGCTGAGATGGGATTAGGATATTCTATTCTATTCTATTCTATTCTATTCTATTCTAGAATATTATATTATATTATGGAATATTATATTATATTATGGAATACTATAGAATATTATATCGTTAAATAATAAATCAGCTTTCTGAAACATGGAGTCAAGCTTCTCGTCTCTTCCCTTGTTGGGGTTGCCTGCAAATCCCACAGCTCCCAGTGCCCCTCAGAGCACCCAGAGGCTCCTTTGGATGCAGGAGGCACCAACAGCTCCTGGGAAAGTTCCATCCAGCCCAGATATCGATCAGCAGCAGGGCAAGGAGCTGAGTCAGGACAAGGACGTGCAGGAAGCCAAGCGTCGGGTGCCTCCATCACTTTCACCCGGCCCAGCAGGTTCCAGGAGGTCCTGACTCATTCCTGAGCTGCCATTCCTTCCCCCCGGGCTGCTCCACGCCACCCTCATCCCTGCCGGATGGATCCGTCCCTGATGGATCTGTATTGATGTTCCTGCCTCCCTTTCTCGGGCCTGCCCTTCTCCTAATCCCATCTCAGCCCTCCCCAAAGCAGCTGAGATAAGAGGCAGGCTGGAAAGGCTGATAAAAAAGGGACTGAACAAATCCATTAATGCTGTTTCTGTGCCAGGAATTACAAATCCCAGCCCTTGGTAATCAGGGCTCTGCCAGCCAAAGGCAAGGGAGGGAAAGTCGGGCTCACTAAAATGTATCCTGGGAAAAAAAACAAAACAATTCCTGGAGGACCAGGATATTTTGGAGAATTTGCCAGGCGTGGCACTGAGGGGCTGTTTGGTGGCACAAAGTGCCCAAATCGACGCAAGCACAGCCTAAACCAGTCTGACCAGCGGCTGTCCCTGCCCATTCCCTGGCTCCTGTCCCTCCATCCCTTGCCCCCAGTTCCTCCCCAGCTCTCCAGGAGCTCCTTCAGGCCCTGCAAGGAGCTCTGAGCTCTCCCTGGAGCCCAGATCTCTCATACAAAACCCCAAACCAACCCAGGAAACCTCAAATCCCAATTATAAAAAAAATCAAATCCAGGACATTTTGTCAAGGTACTAAATCAGAGAGTGAGGAACAACTGACCAGGATAACTGGGACACGTTTTGATGGTGACCTCTGGAAAAAGCTTCTCTTGTATAAATGGAGATTAATGGACGTCTCAAAGGACAGTTGCTTTAGCTTAACCCCTCCCCTCCATGTTTTCCTTGGGATGGGACCTAAGGGATGCATAAACAACGTAAAAACTAACAAATGCTAATAAAATAAATAAATTGAGACGCTCACCCAACCAACACCCTCCCTGGAACAGATTCAGATTCTGTTTCAATTGACATCTTCTAAAAAACAAAGCCCTTCTCAGGAAAAATAAACCCTGGCCGCTTCAGAGAAAAACAGGGGAAGAACTGCCCAGGATCTCCCATTTTCTGGGAGGCAGAGGCAGGAAACCAGGTCAGGAGCAGAGCCCTGAGCACAACACCAGTCAGTACCTGGTTTCCCCAAAATCTGGGGATTTTCTGCTTTTTGAGCAGATTTTTTTTGGGACTCCTGATGTTTGCTGGGATTTTCCAGCCCACCCTGGAGCCAGCCCCAGCCCTGGCAGGAGGCTCTGGGTCCTTCTCCCTCCTGGAAGTGATGACAAGGTGCTCAGTCTTCCCAAAGGCTCGTTAGGAAATGGCCCTAATTAAGTTTGATGGATGGGGACTGGGGATTATTCCTAATCTCCCTGCAGCAGCCAGAGCAGAGAGGATATTTCACACAAGAATTCAGCTGCAAAGGCTGCGACTGCACAGACCCAGAACCTGCTCCCAAGGTTTCAAATCCCCAGGAAAAAAGCCCCAAAATGAGGAGAGCAGGATTTGGATCCCATGGATAGCCCCTCCCTGGAGTCAGCTTTGCTAGCAAATGATTTGTTGGATAAAAATAATTGGGTTTATGAAGGTACATAACAGGCCCCAATCACAAAACTGAGTTCAAAATTTAAAGTCCAGTGAGTGTTAAGGATTTTCCTCCTCAAAAAAAATAAGATGAAGATTTGTTTTTCTGTATTTCTTTCTCTGATGTGGGAGGGAATATTCCACACAGGAGGATATTTGAACATCCAAGGCCTTCCTTGAGCATTTTAGTCTTTGCATGTGGGCTGCAAAATAATGGAAGAAATCAACAGAGAAAACACATAAACCAGAAAAATCTCCAAAAAAAAACCCCTCTTTCCATTCCCAGCCTGAGTTCAAGCTGAAATCAAACAATTTCTCCAAGTTTTCTGTACTTGGATCTGCCTTGATGAGCTGGAGATCACCCAGCAGGAGAAATCTGGGTTTTTGATGTCACAGCACAGCACAAGAGAATAGCTGGGGGAATTCACAGCCAGACCCCAGCACACAACATGCTCCAGCAACACCTGGGCAAGAAATGTTCCTGACCTGGGAAAGGGGAAATAAACAACGAGGGTGAGCCAGATCAGCTCCTCCGACCGGTTTTCTGCAAGCACAACCACCAAGGGTTGCATCAGTGCAGAGGGGAGAACGAGGCACTGGGGGCAGCTCTGGGGGAAGACAGAGAGGGAAAATACAGATAAATACAGAAAACACAGATAGAGGGGGAAAATATAGAAAACACAGATAGATGGGGAAAATACAGATCCAGAAAACACAGATAGATGGGGGAAATACAGATACAGAAAATACAGATAGATGGGGGAAATACAGATAAATACAGAAAACACAGATAGATGGGGAAAATACAGATAAATACAGAAAACACAGATAGATGGGGGAAATACAGATACAGAAAACGCAGATACATGGGGAAAATACAGATATGTGCAGGAAATACAGATAATTACAGAAAGCACAGATAGATGGGGGAAATACAGATACAGAAAACTCTTTTTTTGCCTCCTTAAAGAGGAAATAAGCCCAGAAGTTTCTTTCTTCAATTAGGTGAAAAGGCATTTGATAGGATTTGGGGGGACTTCAGTTCAAACTTAAGGATGGCTAATTGGATAGAAGCTCAAAAGTCTTGCTTGAGCAATTTACTAGAAAAAGAAGAGAAAAAGAAACTCATCACTTTTGAGAGGTGTTTTACCTCTTGCACCTGGGTGGGTTTCTCTCTGTAAGGAGTTTTGTTATTTTGCCTTTTATTAAACCATTTTTGTTTCCATCACTGCCACAGAAGCCGTCCTGCTGATTTTTTGATGCCTCCCAAGGTAGCTGAGCTATCTTGGGTGGGAAATAGAGCTCCAAGAGCTCATGAGGCCTGGCTGGAGGTACCATATTTCACATGTTTGACCCAGATGTCACATGTTTGACCCAGATTTCCCACCTGGAGCTGCCATCCCCGGGCAGGAGGGATGGAGCAGCGCCCTGAGCCACCCCAGCGGGCTCACACCCCCCTCTCGTGGCAAACCCTCGGATCCCAGAGGCCAAGGAAAGGATTTTCCAGAGCTGGATCCCGCTCTGGATTGGCAGAGCCGCTCCCAGGGGCTCTGCCGATGAAGCACATGAATATTGATGATATGCAAAAGAGCCGCAGGGAGAGCATCTCCGAGTTCAGCAAACGCTGCCCAGCGCGGAGAGCTCCGGGGCAGGGCAAGGAGAGGGAACAGGGAGGTTTTGTGGGGGAAAACCCGATGGGATTTTGGGATGGAATTCCTCCCTGGGAGGGTGGAGAGCGTGGGATGGGATTCCCAGAGGAGCTGGGGCTGCCCTGGAAGTGCCCAGGGCCAGGCTGGAGCCGCCTGGGATGGTGGGAGGTGTCCCTGCCATGGCACCAAGGCTCCATCCACCTGTGAGACACCCCAGAAAACACCTGGAATGCACAGGAACACAGGGCAGGGATCAAAGTACTCATCAAGAGCAGGAAAAGTGCCCAAAATAGCAGTTTTGGAAGGCTCCAACGCTACTTGAGAAGCAAGGCCAGATTTGACAAACAGCTCCAGCCAAAGTGGAGAAAATAATTAGAAAAACATTGAAACGTGTCATTTTTAGTTGCTGTTCTTATTTTTTTTATTATTATTTAAACTGAAACGTTTTACTTCGGAAATGATGAAACATTTTAGTCCCAGCAGGATCTTGGAGCCTTTGTCCCAGCGAAACGGGAATGTTTATTCGGTTTGTCACCGACCGACCGAGTTAAATGTCAGGAGGAAATTTCACTGTTGCTTTCTCGCGTAAAAATAAAAATTCAAAATGCACGTAAGATTTTATCTGGTGGCACACAAGGCATTAGAAAAGAACAGATAAAGGGTTGAAGGCAAGCACCTTTCCTGTCCAGATCCTCAACTCCCCTAATTCCCAACAGGCTGAGCCACCAGGGATTAGGCAACCTGCACGGAAAGGGGACAGGGTGAGCTCAGGTGACAGAGGCCAGAAGATAAGGTTCCTTTGGGGAGCCTCCCATGGAACTGCCCCAAAACCAGCCCTGGGAACAGCAGGGCTGAGGGTGATGAAGGCTGAGAGGGACAAAGGCTGCTGAGAGATGCCCCCCAGAGCCACCAGAACTGGGACCTTCCCCTGCTGCCATGGCCAGGGCACTGGGAACAGCCACATCCTGCTCTTCCATCAGCGCCGCAGCCCCTGCCAGGAATCCGCCTCTCCCCGCGCTGGGGCGTTGGGCTGCCTCTAATTTTAGGGTGTGATGAAAAGGTCTGGGGTCTCCTCCAAGCTTTCCTAACAAAGGGCTGAGTGCCACAGCCAAGAGCCCCTGGGTCCCACAGCACTCCCACGTGAGCCCAGATGTCCTGTGCCTTTCCCAGCTCTGCCCCTTTCCCTGCTCCATCCTTTCCCTGCTGCTCCCAGCTCCCTGCATTTCCCTGCTCCATCCCTTTCCCTGCATTTCCCTGCCTTTCCCAGCTCCCTACATTTGCCTAACCCTGCATGTCCCTGCTTTTCCCTGCATTTCCATTTCCCAGCCCCATCCCTTTCCCTGCTCCCAGCTCCATCCCTTTCCCAGCTTTTCCCTTTCCCAGCTTTTCCCTGCTTTTCCCTTTCCCAGCTCCCTGCTCCATCCCTTTCCCTGCTTTTCCCTTTCCCAGCTCCCTGCTCCATCCCTTTCCCTGCTTTTCCCTTTCCCAGCTCCCTGCTCCATCCCTTTCCCTGCTTTTCCCTTTCCCAGCTCCCTGCTCCATCCCTTTCCCTGCTCCCAGCTCCATCCCTTTCCCAGCTCCCTGCTCCATCCCTTTCCCAGCCCCATCCCTTTCCCAGCTTTTCCCTTTCCCAGCTCCCTGCTCCATCCCTTTCCCAGCTTTTCCCTGCTTTTCCCTTTCTCAGCTCCATCCCTTTCCCTGCTTTTCCCTTTCCCTGCTCCATCCCTTTCCCTGCTTTTCCCCGTTTTTCCCTTTCCCAGCTCCCTGTCCATCCCTCTCCCTGCCCACACACCACAGCCACGCTGCCATCCCAAGGCCTCCTCTCACCATGGATAATTCTCCCAGCTCCGGGAAGGCTCCCGGTGATCCCATCCCCACAGCAGGCCCCGCGCTCCAGCCTGCTCAGAGCTCATCCCAAACGCAGGGCCCTGCCCAGATAATGACCTTTAGCTCCTCCAAGGGCTAAGTCAGCTCTCCCGCCAGCCAGGAGGGACCTGCAGCAGGGAGAGCTTTCCAAACTCCATGACACAAAGCCTGCAGGAGGGACCTGCAGCAGGGAGAGCTTTCCAAACTCCATGACACAAAGCCTGCAGTGGCCGTTTCCAGGCTTTGGAGGAGCAGAGCCCAGTCCCAGAGTGTCCCAGCACAGGTTTTCCTGGAGCAGACAGAGCTTGGTGTGAGGCACAGAGACCCTGATGGAGGGGATGGAGCTGCCGATTGCAGCGGGGAGGGAATTGGGAGCTGGGACGTGAAACCAGAGAGGGGAAACGTTTAAAGCTTTAATCTTGGAAACAGCTTCCTGATAGGAGATTTATGAGCACTGGGAATTGTCTCCTTTGCAGAAGGCTGGAAGCTGTGCTGCTGAAACCAGACCGGATAAAAGGGGAGACAACACATCAGGAATGGATTTGGGCTGAGCAGGAGGCAGGAGCCCGAGGTGCCCCCAGCCCACACCTGGGGCAGGAGGGACCAGCAGAGCCTGTCACAGCACTCAGCACAGCTCCAGAGCAGCGTGGTCAGCACAAAGCTCTCTCCCCATGGCAGCTGCCCCTGGGGCTGCTACAGAGCCTCATTTTTGGCCAATTCCTGGCCTTGTAGCCAGACCCCAGGGCTTGACACATCCGACTTTTGTGTGGGAGCCTGTGGAAGGGGCAGGTTCATTAATACGTGTTTAACTTGGACCTTGAAGGAGCTGAACTTTTCCTGACTTAGCTCTCCCTGTATCTATATCCCACTTTTCTGTAATCAACCTTTCCCTTTTTCCTGCCTTGGCCTTTCCCAGTGAGTTCCTGGGTATTGGTTTTCTCTGGAGCTGTTGGAGGATGTGGGAGTGACAGCTCTGGCCTTCCAAGCTCTGTATTCACCCCACATTTATCCAGCTCCTTCCTTCCCCTGGCTCCTCTTCCAACCTCGGCATGACCTGAAGGGCTGAAAAGATGAAGGAGATAAGAGCCAGCACCTCTCCAGACCCAGCAGAGAGTCATGGAAGGGTTTGGGTTGGAAGAGACCTCAAAGCTCACCCATTCCCACCCCAGAATGGCCAAGGACATCTTCCACCAGGTTGCTCCAAGCCCTGTCCAGCCTGGGAAAGGCTTTGTTGGGAAGCTCATCCAAGGCTCAGCCTCGTAAAGCTGCCGAGCCAGAGCCCTGAGCAGGGATTAGATGCTGAAGTCTGACCTCAGCCGGGTGCAGCCAGCCCAAAGAGCTCTGCCTTCGGGCTTATTGCCCCACAAAACCAGCAGTGAAATCACTTCATTCGTCCCCAGAGCCTCGTTTCCTTCCTTCCTTCCTTCCCCCGGCCAAGCCGAAGCTTAAAATAGTATCTTGCATTCCTCATATTTCACTCCAGAACTAATTAGCACCCGATCAGCCCAAAGCTCTTCGGCCCCACGGTGCAACCTGCCCACCCTTGGCAGGGAAGGAGCACCCAGCGGGCCCCCAGCTCCTCCCAAAAGCCGTTTCTGATGGAGCATCTGGAAAGAACCGAGCTAGAACAGGAAAACACCAGGATTCCAGCCCCACGTGCACTTTTACCTCCACCCCACGTGCACACGCAACCCCGCGGTGCCCATCAGCGATCCCAACCTCATGGTAATCCCCCAACACCACGAGCAGAGGTTCCAGCAGCTCCTGAATTGGGACAAAACCCACAAATTAAGCTGCCTGCTCAGAGCAGGGCTGACCCCAGGTCAGTTTGAACCCAGCTTAAAAAAAAAAAATCTTGGATTCAGCACAAGGCACGGGGCAGGAAAGATGGAGCCCAGGTCTTGCTGCACTTGGATTTCACAGCCTTTTCTCGGCCCTCTGAGCAGCCCGGGCCAAGCGTGAGTCAAACGGGGCTGTGGGGATGACGGGGCTGGAAAGGAAACATCATCCAGGAGGGTCCAAATGCGGCACCCAGGGGACATCAGCCCCCTCACGCAGCATCGGAGGGTCTCGGAGGGGCTGCGGAACGAGAGAGGTGTAAAAGAGTGGCACAAACACTCTTTACTCTCAAAAGAAAGGAAGATGTGGCAGCTACAGGGGAGGGAGGGAAGGTCAGACACACCACGCCTGACGCGTTTGTTTGGTTTTCAGCCCAAACTTCCACCCACAGACCAAAGGCAAGAGCGGCTGGAACAGCAGCTCATGAGCAAGAGCTGGTTCATCCCTGTGCATTTACCGCTTAAAAATAGCCCTAAAATGACAAAAAACTATAGCAAGTACCCCACATCCCCGTAGAGCTGCTCCTCTCCCCTGACAGCTGTGAGGAGGAGGGAGAGCCAGGCACCCCCAAAAACACTTTTTCTTTTGAAGGAAAGACAATGTAGCACTTTGTGTGTTTGGCTGACGTGACTGTTCTGCTGTAAGTTGAACTCAGCGGTCTCAGGGTCCTCCCAGCCATGTCCACCCTCAGGGGCCAGGCCTGGGGCAGCGCCCGTGACCCCCTCACACGCAAGTGTCCTCAAAGCGAAGCCTTTAGGAGCTGCCACAAGGGAAAACACCTCTCCCCAAGGTACAAGGGCTGCACACCGGCCTTTTTTCCCTGCTTGGGCAACCCTGTCACTCATGAGGAGACTGGGGCAACTCCCGAAGCGGCCTCGGAAGGTGTAAAATAAGAATACAGAACACATCTAACTCGGCAGCGGCTCCCGCCGCTCTGAGGGGAGTGCGCCTCGGCCGGGCCCTTTTATACCGCGCGCGCCCGGTCACGTGGCCCCGCCCCGCCGCTGACGCCATCGCCGCGCGCGGCAGCATGGCAGCGGCTGCGGCGCCCGGTGTGGCGCCGGTTCGAGCCCGGTGAGTGCGGGACCGGGGCCTCGGCCCCTCCTGAGCCCCCCGGGATGTGCCCCACCCCTCTGCAACCCCCCCCGAACGGGCTCGGTCCCTTCATATCCTTCTCCGGTATGTGTCCGGTCCATTCATGAACCCCCCCGGTACTTACCCACCCCTCCATAACCCTGCTGGTAGCTGCCCGGTCCCATCGTAAACCCCCTGGTACATTCCCGACCCCTCCATGACCCTCCCGGTACCTGCCCGATCCCTCCATAACCCCCGCAGTACCTGCCCGATCCCTCCATAACCCTCCCAGTACATTCCCGATCTCTCCACATCCCCCTCCCAGTACATTCCCAACTCCTCCATACTCCCGCAGTACATCCCTGGTCCCTCCAGAATCCCCCAGAAAATTCCCGACCTCTCCACACCCCCCCCCCTCCCAGTCCATGCCCAGCCCCTCCTGCCCCCGTGCCCCCCCACGACACCCCCTCCTGACCCCCTTTCCCACGTTCCCCGCAGGTTCCTCACCTCCAAGGAGCAGTTCCACGCCTACCTGCGGGCAGGGGGCGAGGAGGAGGAGGAGGAGGAGGAAAAGGAGGAGAAGAAGGAAGAGGAGCAGGTCAGCGAACCCCCAGCCAAGAGGGTGAAGGCAGAGGAGCTCGGCCAGGATGGGGAAAGCCAAGGGAATGCTGGAGAGGAGGAGAAGGAGCGCCAGGAGAAGAAGAGAGCCCGGGGGCAGAACAAGAGCCGCCCCTGCATGAAACCCAACAGCTACGAGCAGAGCAGGCTGTGCCCCTCGGTGACACAGGTGGGACACACTGCCCTGCTCTGCCTGGGTTAGTGGCATTTTGGGGAGGAATTCCTCCCTGTGAGGGTGGGCAGGCCCTAGCACAGGGTGCCCAGAGCAGCTGTGGCTGCCCCTGCATCCCTGGCAGTGCCCAGGGCCAGGCTGGACAGGGTCTGGAGCAGCCTGGGACAGTGGGAGGTGCCCCCGCAGGTGGGACTGGATGGGATTTATGGTCCTTCCCAACCCAAACCAGGCTGGAATTCCATAAAAACCAGCTGGGAGGGGGTGGCGTGGGATGAGCTGAGTGTCACACGTGAGGTGTCACCTTCCTTGAAGTGTGTCCATCCCCTCCAGGGCGTGTGTCCATCCCCTCCAGGGCATGTGTCCATCCCCTTCACTATGTCCATCCCCTCACTGTGTCCATCCCTCACCGTGTCCATCCCCTTCACTGTGTCCATCCCTTCACTGTGTCCATCCCTCACTGTGTCCATCCCCTCCACTGTGTCCATCCCCTCACTGTGTCCATCCCTTTCGCTGTGTCCATCCCTCACTGTGTCCATCCCCTCACTGTGTCCATCCCTTCACTGTGTCCATCCCTTCACTGTGTCCATCCCTTCACTGTGTCCATCCCCTTCACTGTGTCCATCCCTTCACTGTGTCCATCCCTTCACTGTGTCCATCCTTCACTGTGTCCATCCCCTCACTGTGTCCATCCTTCACTGTGTCCATCCCCTCACTGTGTCCATCCCTCACTGTGTCCATCCCCTCACTGTGTCCATCCCTCACTGTGTCCATCCCCTCCACTGTGTCCATCCCTCCCCCTGGGACCATTCTCTCCGTGCCCTGGCGATCCCAGGTGAGGCTCAGAGCAGCCTGGGCTGTGCTGCTCCATGCCCACCCTGCCCTGCTCCGTGCTGTCCCCAGGGCTGTTCCGGGCCGTGCCGCTTTGGGCCGCGCTGCCGCTTCCTCCACGACGTGTCCCGGTACCTGGCGGCCAAGCCCGCGGACCTGGGCCAGCGCTGCGTCCTCTTCGACACCTTCGGCCGCTGTCCCTACGGCGTCACCTGCCGCTTCGGCCGGGCCCACCTCGGGGACGGCCACCAGAACCTGGTCAACGCCTCCCTGGCCCGGCAGTGGGAGGGGAAGCTGCTGGTGAGGAACGGCCTCTCCAAGGAGCTGCAGCAGCAGCTGCGCAAGAGGAAGTTCAGCTTCCACAAGGCTGAGGAGTTCCTGCGTGGGCTGCGTGCTGGGAAGGGAGGCGAAGCCACGTGGGGCTCCGTGGAGGGGTCCAACTGCACTGATCCCCAGCAGGGCCTGAGAGACAGCCCTGTGCTGCAGGAGCAGGGAGAAGATCCCAGACCTGAGGCTCTGCCAGACTCCCAAAAGGCTGAGGGTGCTGCCAGCCGTGAGATCCTGCAGAGCTCCCAAGGAGCTGAGGGTGCTGCCAACCATGAGATCCTGCAGAGCTCCCAAGGAGCTGAGGATGCCCCCAAACCTGAGGTCCTGCAGAACTCCAGAGGAGCTGAGGGTGCTGCCAACCCTGAGGCTCTGCAGAGCTCCAGAGGAGCTGAGGATGCCCCCAAACCTGAGGTCCTGCAGAGCTCCCAAGGGGCTGAGGGTGCTGCCAACCCTGAGGTCCTGCAGAACTCCAGAGGAGCTGAGGATGCCCCCAAACCTGAGGCTCTGCAGAGCTCCCAAGGGGCTCAAGGTGCTCCCTCCATGCCAACCCTGGGCCCGCTGACAGATGAAGATGTCACGAAGCTGCGGCCGTGTGAGAAGAAGAAGGTGAGAATCCCTTGAGCTTGGTCCCGTGGTGGAGATTGTGCATGGAAAGAGGGAAAAAAAACCCTTGGGGAGCCTTTAGCTGGGGGAGGCAGGCAGAGCATGGAAGGAATTCCTCCCTGTGAGGGTGGGGAGGGGATGGGATGGAATTCCCAGAGCAGCTGTGGCTGCCTCATCCCTAGAAGTGTCCAAGGCCAGGCTGGACAGGGCTTGGAGCACCCTGGGATGGTGGAAGGTGTCGCTGCCCATAGCCAGAGCATGGAATTGGATGATCCTTTAGGTCCTTTCCAAGCCAAACCATTCTGTGGTTCCATAAAAACCATTGCAGCTCTGCTGACCTGCTCCTCCATCCCTGTTTTCCAGCTGGAAATCCAAGGCAAGCTGTACCTGGCTCCACTGACCACGGTAGGTTGGTAACTCCATCCTTGTGCCAAAGCTCACTGTGGGCACAGTTGGAGCAGAGCAGATCCCCTGACAATCCCTGCTGTCCCTGCTGTCCCTGGCAGTGTGGAAACCTCCCTTTCCGACGGATCTGCAAACGTTTTGGAGCGGATGTCACCTGTGGGGAGATGGCTGTGTGCACCAACCTGCTCCAGGGCCAGTCCTCCGAGTGGGCTCTGCTCAAACGCCACCACACCGAGGACATCTTCGGGGTGCAGGTGAGGGTTCCCACCCCACAGCCCACCGAGGGCTCACTTCCCAGGGGAAAAGCTGCCTCTGGAACTCAGGGAAGCTCTTTCCCTCTGGCAGCTGGAGGGAGCCTTTCCAGACACCATGACCAAGTGTGCAGAGCTCCTCAACAGGACAATCGAGGTGGATTTTGTTGACATCAACGTCGGGTGTCCCATCGACCTGGTCTACAAGAAGGTGAGAAGTTCTGTGGTGGGCTTTCCTTCCATGAATCCTTGCCTTCACCCTCACCCTCTGCTGCCTGATTGCTCTTTCCAGTCTGATCCAGAGCTCCCAGTTCATTTATGATCTCGTGAGAAGGGGAATAAGCTGCTCAAGGAGCAGGGAATTGCTGTGTCTGCCTGGCGGGATTTGGGAGGGAAAAGCACCCTGGAGTATTTTTAGTTGAAGGATCCATTTTCTCCAAACTCTGAGATGCTCCAGGGACTCTCCACTGTGTGAGGAAGGCCCTGAGGTCCGTGTTTTGTCCTTCAGGGAGGAGGCTGTGCTCTGATGACTCGCTCCAACAAGTTCGAGCAGATCGTCCGCGGGATGAACTCGGTGAGTGGGAGCTCCTGGAGCTGAGCTGATGGAGCCCAGTCCAGCCTGGCCTCACCTTCCCACCTCTGCAGGTGCTGGATGTCCCCCTGACGGTGAAGATCCGCACTGGGGTGCAGGAGAAGGTTAATGTGGCCCACAAAATCATCCCCAGGATCCGGGAGTGGGGCGCGTCCATGGTCACGGTACGGGGACGGAGCTGTGGGGTTGGTGCTTGGGGAGTTCTGCCTGGAGCTCAGATGGGGGTGACCTTCCCCTGCCTTTTAGTGTCCTCTGCTAATAAAAGAGGAAAATTCAGGTGCAGGGGGTGTTTTCCTCCCTCCTCCTGAGCCTTGGGTCCGTGGAATCCCAGAATGGTTTGGGAAGGGACCATCCCCGCGTGTGTTTAACAAAGCCTGGATGTGGCACTGGGGGCCAGGGTTCAGTTGAGCTGTTGGGGCTGGCTTGGACTCTGTGATCTTCAGGATCTCTTCCAATCTGGTCATTCTGTGAATTCTGTAAATCCAGAGGTAGATCCCAAGGGATCCCTTACCCAGCTCTGCTCTGTCACCCCCCATCAATCCTGAGGTCGGTTCCAAGGTCAATCTCGAGGTTGATCCTAAGGTTGATCCCAAGGTGCCAGGGTTCAGTTGAGCTGTTGGGGCTGGGTTGGACTCAATGACCTTTAAGGTCTCTTCCAACCTGGTAATTCTGTGAATTCTGTAAATCCAGAGGTGGATCCCAAGGGATCCCTTACCCAGCTCTGCTCTCAGCACCCATAGACCTTAAGGTCAATCCCAAGGCCCATCCCAAGGTTGATCCCAAGGTCCCAGGGTTCCATTGAGGTGTTGGGGCTGGGTTGGATTCAATGATCCTTAAGGTCTCTTCCAACCTGGTAATTCTGTGAATTCTGTAAATCCAGAGGTGGATCCCAAGGAATCCTTTACCCCCCTCTGTTCTCAGCACTCATCTATCCCGAGGTCGATCTCGAGGCCAATCCCAAAGCTGATCCCGAGGTTGATCTTGAGGCCCATCCCGAGGCCAATCCTGAGGCCCATCCCGAGACTCCCTTCCCCACGCTGCTGTCCCTGCCCGTGTCCCTGCCTGCCCTGCAGCGAGGTGTCCCTGCTCTCTCTCTCCACAGCTGCACGGGCGCTCGCGGGAGCAGCGCTACACGCGCAGCGCGGACTGGGCTTACATCGCCGAGTGCGCCCGCCTGGCCAGCCCCATGCCTCTCTTCGGTACGTGGGGCACCCCTCAGCACCCCTTCCCTTCCACATCCCCTCCAAACGGGGGAAAGGAGCGTGTTCCTGTGGGGTTCACATCCTCTGAACCTGAGAGAAGCAGAGAAAAGAATCATCAAAACAATTCTTGTCTCATTTTCTGTGCCTGTGTTTGTGCCACAGCAGGATGCAGTGTGGAGACTGTTCACCCACAGTGATGGTGTTTGGTTCCTTGGCCTGTCAGGCCCAGGGTGTGTGTGTGTGTCAGGACTGTCAGGACTGTCACAGATTCCATGGAGGGTGTGCAGAGTTGAGTGCTGGGCACATTCAGTTTAGATGCAATGTAATGTAGTATAGAATAATATAGTCTCATAAAGTAATTAATTAACCTTCTGATAAGATGGAGTCCTCCTCATCATTTCTCCCTGCCACAGGAGTCACCTTGTTACAATTATGTTCCCAAGGATGCTTGGCATGGGGAAAAGGTTGGAACATCCCTGGTTATTGTATTTGCACCGTCCCTCGTGGCAGGAAGGAAGGAATGATGAATCTGACTCTATGTTCTCAGAAAGCAAATTTATTATTTTGTTATGCTATTTTATTTTAAAGAATATATACTAAAGAATATATATTTTATATACTTTACATATATATTATATATGTATATATAATGAAATATATATATCTACATATATAATTAAATATAAATATAAATATATATATATACTATATTCTTTATATACTAAAGAATACAGAAAGGATACTTACAGAAGGCTAAAAAGATAATAACAAAAACTCTGACTCTCTCCAGAGCCCTGACACAGCCTGGCCCTGATTGGCCAAAGAGGGAAAACAATTCACGTGAAACCAATGAAACAATCACCTGTTGGATGAACAATCTCCAAACCACATTCCAAAGCAGCAAAACACGGGAGAAGCAATCAGATAATTATTGTTTCTCTTTTTCTCTGAGGCTTCTCAGCTTCCCAGGAGAGAAATCCTGGGCAAAGGGATTTTTCAGAAAATGTGAATGCCACACCTGGTGCTGCTGATGTGGTGCCAGAGGGAAGGGACACCAATCACTTGGGTTTTAAAGGGGTTTTCTTGGATTTTGGGGCACAAAATCCCTAAACCTTCAGGGAAACTGAAGGAGAAGAGAGGAGAAAGCTCCTTTTTTCCTTGTAAGGGAACATCCATCAGAAACATCCCTGGGAATCCAAAGCAGGAGCCTCTTTGGACCATCTGGCTCTGGGACATCGTGTCCACGTTGAATTTTATCCCATGCCTGCATTAGCTCACTTTGACTTGTCCTCACGGATCTCTTTGACCTCTGGCTTCTCCCTCCTCTCTGGGCAGGAAATGGGGATATTTTGTCCTATGAAGATGCAAATCGAGCCATGCAGATGGGAGTTTCTGGAATCATGATTGCAAGGCAAGTGTCTGTGTTTCCCTTCACTCCTGAGCTCTGGTGGTTCGACAGGGGAAAAACAAAAAAAAGAGGATTAAAAAAATCCCTAAACAAACCCAAAGCATGGAATTTCCTCTCTGTGAAACCACCCTGAAAATGGGTGAAATCAGTTTGTATCAGTTGGAGCTTCCTGTTTGAATGGAAGAGAAGATTTAAAGCAGAAATCAGCGCTGGGAAGTGTCTCAGACCTTTAGGAACACCAGTGATGGGAATAACCATTTTTTATTTTTGTTTTTTGGCTGCAGAGGGGCGCTCATCAAACCCTGGCTTTTCACGGAAATCAAGGAGCAGAGACACTGGGATATCTCCTCCAGGGAGAGGTTTGACATCCTCAAGGACTTCACCAACTACGGCCTCGAGCACTGGGGGTCAGACACTCAGGGAGTGGAGAAAACCAGGAAATTCCTGCTGGAGTGGCTCTCCTTCCTGTGCAGGTGATGCTGCCCAGCCAGGGGGGTCTTTAAACCATGATTAATTAATGAATGAATCCCTAGCACTCATTTCATTCCATCCCAGGTACATCCCAGTGGGGTTACTGGAACATCTACCTCAGAAAATCAACGAGCGGCCGCCCTATTACCTGGGGAGGGACTACCTGGAGACCCTCATGGCCAGCCAGAACGTGGATGATTGGATCAAAATAAGGTGAGGAGGCCTCAAACCTCATTCCAGTCGCTCCAAAGGGACGTGGCAGAGCCCCTGTAGGGCCACAGGGTCGTTTGACAGCTGGGCACTGAGCACTGACCCCTCCTTGGGTTTGGTTTGTTGTTGTTTTTCTTCCCTGGCAGTGCCCAAGGCCAGGCTGGATGGGGCTGGGAGCGGCCTGGGACAGTGGGAGGTGTCCCTGCCCATGGCAGGGCTGGCACTGGGTGGGCTGTAAGGTCTCTGCATTAATTCTGTGGTTGATTCTTTCTCCCAGTGAGCTGCTCCTGGGCCCCGTCCCACCCAGCTTCACCTTCCTGCCAAAGCACAAGGCCAATTCCTACAGATAGGGCTGGCCAGGCCCTGGCCCTCGGCATCAGGAGGAGTTTGGATGGGCTGTGAGGAGGAGCAGGGCTCCTGGCAGTTGGAATAAAGCTGGTGTTTTTAGAAGCTGGGGAGTTTTTTGCCTTCCTGCCTGCCCCACAGCAATCCTGGCAGACAGACAGCTGTTAGTGAGGGGGTCTTTGCCTCCAGTTCACAGCCAGAGCTGTCCCAGCTGTCCCACATCGCTGAGAAAGCTTCAGGTCCCACCAGGATGTCCTCAGGAGTGACAGACTCCCAGGACGAGGAGCAGCAGCGTCCCCCCAGCCCCTCTGCAGAGCACAGGAGAAGCAAATGAGATGTGTCACTACCGAGGTGGCACAGAGCTGATGTTCAAGCTCCAAAGAGAAGCCTCTCAAAGAGTTCTGAAGGCTCTGGGGACACCCTGGAGGCTCTCAGCAGCATCCCCATACCTGGGAGACCCCAGTGGCGCCAGCAGAGTGGGGAGAGCGATGGTCCCAACGCTGCTGACACCCATCATGGCCACCTCCACAGGCAACCACGGCTCCCCAGCCACCCTGCTGTCCCCAGACCGAGGGGACAGGGACAGGGCAGGGCTGGGGCAGCGCGGGGATCCCCTGGACCATCCCCAGCTCGCCCCGCCACAACCCTGAACGAGCTGGTGCCTCGGTAGCTGCCATGGCGGCCTCCGGTGCCTCGGTAGCTGTCATGGCGGCCTCCCGGTGCCTCGGTAGCTGTCATGGCGGCCTCCAGTGCCTCGGTAGCTGTCATGGCGGCCTCCTGTGCCTCGGAAGCTGTCATGGCGGAGGCAGGAAGCGGAAGTTAATGCTGTCACGTGACTTCAGCCGGTTCCGCGGGCGGGCGGCGGTAACGCCCGGTAGGGGCGGGGGGGGCACGGGGGGAACCGGGGGGACCGGAGGCACCGGAGGCACCGGGAGCCGGGCTGGGGTCCGGACAGGGGCGCTGGGGAGCCGGCGGGGTAAGTGCAGGGGTACGGAGATACCGGGGGTGAGCGGGGGGCGGGATGGGGGGCACTGGGGCGATGGCTGAGGGGTCGGGGGTGTGGAGCAGTGAGGGCACCGGGAGGGGGCGGCAGGGGTAACGCAGAGGGGAGAACTGGGGGGGTACCCAGGCCTGAACTGGGAGAACTGGAGGGCGCAGGGGAACTGGGAGAGCTGGCGAGGAACTGGGAGGGTGCCCAGGCCCGAACTGGGGGGACAGAGGGGAACTGGGACAAGTGGGAGGGTACCAAGGCCCAAACTGGGGGGCACTAGGAGAGTGCCCAGGCCCAGACTGGGAGAACTGGGTGGGTACCCAGGCCCTTACTGGGAGAGCTGGGAGGCACTGGGAGGGTGCCCAGGCCCTTACTGGGAGAGCTGGGGGGCACTGGGAGGGTGCCCAGGCCCGAACTGGGGGGCACTAGGAGGGTGCCCAGGCCCAAACTGCGGGGCACTAGGAGGGTGCCCAGGCCCAAACTGGGAGAACTGGGAGGGTGCCCAGGCCCGAACTGGGGGGCACAGGCGGACTGGGACAACTGGGGGAGAGCTGGAAGGGTGCCCAGGCCCTTACTGGGAGAGCTGGGGGGGCACTGGGAGGGTGCCCAGGCCCAGACTGGGAGAACTGGGTGGGTACCCAGGCCCGAACTGGGGGGCACAGGCGGACTGGGACAACTGGGGGGGAACTGGGGCGGTGCCCAGGCCCTTACTGGGAGAGCTGGGGGGCACTGGGAGGGTGCCCGGGCCCTTACTGGGAGAGCTGGGGGGCACTGGGAGGGTGCCTAGGCCCTTACTGGGGGGCACAGGGGGACTGGGACAGCTAGGGGAGAACTGGGTGGGTACCCAGGCCCGAACTGGGGGGCACAGGCGGACTGGGACAACTTGGGGGGAGCTGGGAGGGTGCCCAGGCCTGAACTGGGAGAACTGGGGCGGTGCCCAGGCCCTTACTGGGGGGCACAGGGGGACTGGGACAGCTGGGGGGGAACTGGGAGGGTACCCAGGCCCGAACTGGGAGAGCTGGGGGGCACTGGGAGGGTACCCAGGCCCTTACTGGGAGAGCTGGGGGGCACTGGGAGGGTACCCAGGCCCTTACTGGGAGAGCTGGGGGGCACTGGGAGGATGCCCAGGCCCGAACTGGGGGGCACAAGGGGACTGGGACAGCTAGGGGGGAACTGGGAGGGTACCCAGGCCCGAACTGGGAGAACTGGGGGGGTGCCCAGGCCCTTCCTGGGGGGCACGGGGGCACCAGCGGTGACTCTGGGGCCGTTCCCTGCGGTGCCCAGGCCGTGGCCAGGCCGTGGCCAGGATGCTGCTGCGCTCGTGGCGCTCGCTGTTCACGGGCCGCCTGCTGCTCCTCACCAACACCGTCAGCTGCGGGGGGCTCCTGGCGGCCGGGGACGTCCTGCAGCAGGAGTGGCACCGCCGCAAGCACCCCCAGAGCCAGCTGCAGCTGGGACGCACCGGTGAGAGCTGGGAGCAAATCCCCCTGTCCAGGGCAGGGATGGGCACTGGGATGGGCAAATCCCCCTGTCCAGGGCAGGGATGGGCACTGGGATGGGCTGTGGCATTCCCACTGCCAGGAGCAGGGAGGGCAGGGAGGCCTCTCATCCTCCTGCTGCTCCAAACCCCAGCCTGGGGCACTGCCAGGGGTGCAGCGTTGTGGGAGATCCATCCCCGTGCTCACAGTGAGGAATTTTCCTTCCCAAAACGCCCTCGTGGAAATTTCCAGGGCTGGGGGAAATCCATCCCCTTCCCGGGATCCAGCAGCTGG
This sequence comes from Calcarius lapponicus, assembly GCA_039654755.1. NCBI lineage: Eukaryota > Metazoa > Chordata > Aves > Passeriformes > Fringillidae > Calcarius > Calcarius lapponicus. The sequence continues at coordinate 11,311,172 of JBBFKN010000011.1, forward strand.
GAAATCCATAGCCGCCCTCACAGGGGAGAGTTCATCCCCCAGATGCCTTCATGGCATTTCCCTGATCTCCATCCCAAACCCCCTGAACCTTTCCCTGATCTCCATCCCAAACCCCTGAACCTTTCCTGGGATCCATCCAGGGATCCAGGCCTGGGGGGAATCCAAAATGCCCTCATGGACCCTTCCAGGGCTGGGGGAAATCCATCCCTGCTGAATTCCTCCCCAAAATGCCCTCATGGACCCTTCCAGGGACAGCTGGGAAATCCATCCCTGCCCTCCCAGTGCTGAGTTCCTCCCCAGAATGCCTTCATGGCATTTCCCTGATCTCCATCCCAAATCCCTGAACCTTTCCTGATCTCCATCCCAAATCCCTGAACCTTTCCTGGGATCCACCCAGGGATCCAGGCCTGGGGGGAATCCAAAATGCCCTCATGGACCCTTCCAGGGCCAGCCTGGAGATCCCTTCCCGCCCTCCCAGAGCTGAGTTCCCCCCCAGCCGCTCTGTGGCTGTCGTTGCAGGCAGGATGTTCGTGGTGGGCTGCAGCCTGGGCCCCCTGATGCATTTCTGGTACCTGTGGCTGGACCGGGCGCTGCCGGCGCGGGGCGTGCGCTGCCTGCGCACCGTGCTGCAGAAGGTGCTCATCGACCAGCTGGTGGCATCGCCCGCCATGGGGGCCTGGTACTTCATGGGTACGTGGGGGGGGCCCCAAATCCCAGCCCAGCAGCTCCCAGGGGTGCCCGAGGGGTTGGGGTTGGTGCTTTCGGGTTCCCTGCTGGGTTAGGGTGGAATTCTGAGTTCGTGTGGAGTGAGGGCGAGTTCTCCTCACAGTTAATGCGACAAAAGGCGTCACTGCAGCTCTGGCAGGGCTGGGATGGGACCGTTCCCTGGGGGAATTCAGGGCCACCCTCTGGGGGAAGAACCTTTCTCTGATCTCCATCCCAAACCCCTGAACCTTTCCCTGATCTCCATCCCAAACCCCTGAACCTTTCCCTGATCTCCATCAAAAATCCCAGAACCTTTCCCTGATCTCCATCCCAAATCCCAGAACCTTTCCCTGATCTCCATCCCAGAACCTTTCCCTGATCTCCATCCCTGAACCTTTCCCTGATCTCCATCCCTGAACCTTTCCCTGATCTTCATCCCTGAACCTTTCCCTGATCTCTATCCCAAATCCCAGAACCTTTCCCTGATCTCCATCCCAAATCCCAGAACCTTTCCCTGATCTCCATCCCAGAACCTTTCCCTGATCTGCATCCCTGAACCTTTCCCTGATCTCCATCCCTGAACCTTTCCCTGATCTCCATCCCAAATCCCAGAACCTTTCCCTGATCTCTATCCCTGAACCTTTCCCTGATTTCCATCCCACCCCCCTGGCACAGCCCCAGCCGCTCCCCAGACAGATCTGTGCCTTCCCTTTCACTTTCCTTTCCATTTCCCTCCCTCCTCTGGGCGCTGCCCTCCCTGCCCACGCTGGGAGGGGTTTGGGGCATTTCCCACCCCAATTCCCACCCCATTTCCCACCCCAATTCCCACCCCATTTCCCACCCCAATTCCCACCCCAATCCCCTCTGCCCCCTCCTGTCCCCGCAGCCATCGGCACCCTGGAGGACCAATCTCTGCAGGAGAGCTGGGACGAGCTGAAGGAGAAATTTTGGGAAATGTACAAGGTGATGCTCTCCCCGAGCTGTCCCCTCGGTGCTGCTGGGAGCCGTGGGCAGCCCCCAGCTGCTCCTCGTCCCTCCTTGTCCCCCCGTGTCCCTCCTTGTCCCTCCCCAGGCTGACTGGAGCGTGTGGCCGGCGGCGCAGATCCTGAATTTCCTCTTCGTGCCACCTGCCTTCCGTGTGGCTTATGTCAACGTGGTGACCCTGGGCTGGGACACCTACCTGTCCTACCTCAAGCACAGGGTGAGCCCGAGCCCCTGCCAGCCCCCCAAATTCACAGAATTCACAGAATAATTCACAGAATTCACAGAATCACCAGGCTGGAAGGGACCCTAAAAGTCATCGAGTCCAACCCAGGCCCAACAGCTCTACTGAAGCCTGGCACCCAGTGCCACATGCAGGCTTTGTTAAACACATCAGGGGTGGTGATTCCACCACCTCCCTCTGCCCCTGGGAATTCCCAAAATTCCCCCAGATTCACAGAATTCACAGAATGATGAGGTTGGAAGGGATCTTCAAGATCATGGAGTCCAACCCAGCTCCAACACCTCAATTGAGCCCTGGCACCCAGTGCCACATCCAGGCTTTGTTAAACACATCGGGGATGGTGACTCCACCACCTCCTTGATCCCCAGGAATTCCCAAAATTCCCCCAAATTCACAGAATGACCAGGCTGGAAAAGACCCTAAAGGTTATTGAGTCCATCCCAGCCCCAACACCTCAACTGAACCCTGGCACCCAGTGCCAGAGGATCAGGATGGTTTCCCTGTTCCTGGGCAGTGCCCAGCACAGGATCAGGATGGTTTCCCTGTTCCTGGGCAGTGCCCAGCACAGGACCAGGATGGTTTCCCTGTTCCTGGGCAGTGCCCAGCACAGGACCAGGATGGTTTCCCTGCTCTGGGCAGTGCCCAGCACAGGACCAGGATGGTTTCCCTATTCCTGAGCAGTGCCAGCACAGGATCAGGATGGTTTCCCTGTTCCTGGGCAGTGCCAGCACAGGATCAGGATGGTTTCCCTGTTCCTGGGCAGTGCCCAGCACAGGATCAGGATGGTTTCCCTGTTCCTGGGCAGTGCCCAGCACAGGATCAGGATGGTTTCCCTGCTCTGGGCAGTGCCCAGCACAGGACCAGGATGGTTTCCCTGTTCCTGGGCAGTGCCCAGCACAGGATCAGGATGGTTTCCCTGCTCTGGGCAGTGCCCAGCAGAGGACCAGGATGGTTTCCCTGCTCTGGGCAGTGCCCAGCACAGGACCAGGATGGTTTCCCTGCTCTGGGCAGTGCCCAGCACAGGATCAGGATGGTTTCCCTGCTCTGGGCAGTGCCCAGCAGAGGATCAGGATGGTTTCCCTGCTCTGGGCAGTGCCCAGCAGAGGACCAGGATGGTTTCCCTGCTCTGGGCACTGCCCAGCACAGGATCAGGATGGTTTCCCTGCTCTGGGCAGTGCCCAGCACAGGATCAGGATGGTTTCCCTGCTCTGGGCAGTGCCCAGCAGAGGATCAGGATGGTTTCCCTGCTCTGGGCAGTGCCCAGCAGAGGATCAGGATGGTTTCCCTGTTCTGGGCAGTGCCCAGCACAGGATCAGGATGGTTTCCCCGCTCTGGGCAGTGCCCAGCACAGGATCAGGATGGTTTCCTTGCTCTGGGCAGTGCCCAGCAGAGGACCAGGATGGTTTCCCTGTTCCTGGGCAGTGCCCAGCACAGGATCAGGATGGTTTCCCCCACTCTGGGCAGTGCCCAGCACAGGACCAGGATGGTTTCCCTGTTCCTGATCAGTGCCCAGCACAGGATCAGGATGGTTTCCCCCGCTCTGGGCAGTGCCCAGCACAGGATCAGGATGGTTTCCCTGCTCTGGGCACTGCCCAGCACAGGATCAGGATGGTTTCCCTGCTCTGGGCAGTGCCCAGCACAGGACCAGGATGGTTTCCCTGCTCACCCTGGGTGTTTTGCAGCCCCGCAGCCCTGGGCAGGAGCCTCCACAGCAGAGCCAGAGCAGCGCCAGGGCCTAGAGAGGCACGAGGCCGTTCCAGAGCATCCTGCAGATGGACTCAGATGGATTTCCATGGATTTCTGGCCTTTGTGGAGCGCCCCAGCTGAGGGAGGGCATGGCCAGGGCCAGCCCCCCACCACGTGCCTGCTGCTGATTAACTCATCTGCTAATTACAGCCGTGGGTTGGGGTTGGAACAATCTCTTGTTGCGGGAGAAGCTGTAAAGTGATTTCTTCTGGGATTTGCCCGCAGAGCCGGGGTGAGGAGGAGCTGCTGCAGCCCCTGGATTTGTTCCCTTTGCAGAGCAAACCAGTGCCCTGCTGCTCCTCCAGCACCTTCCAGCCACCTGGAGCCCCACTGAGTGGAAATTGGGAAGGAATTCTTCCCTGTGAGGGTTGGAATGGAATTCCCAGAGCAGCTGTGGCTGCCCCTGGATCCCTGCGAGTGCCCAGGGCCAGGCTGGAGCAGCCTGGGATGGTGGAAGGGCTGTGAAGGGATGGGATTTAAGGTCATTCCAACCCTGGCTCACTCTGGCTGCTGCTCTGCTCTCCCTGCAGCTCCTCTCTCCCTCCCCTCCTGCTTTTTCTCTCCCAGCTCAAGGATAAAATCACTCCAGCTCCCGTTTCCCCCCTGGCTCAGGCGGGGGCTGCAGCCACCTGGATCCTCTATAAATAGGGACAGAAATGGGATGTGACTGCACCCGCCGGCTCTGCAGAGCTCGGGAGGCTGAGGGGGGGTTGGAGCCAAATTTTGGCAGCGTTTGGGCCCTCACATCCCTCTGCTCCCAGCCCTGGCCAGGCTGCACGCTCCCTGCAGAACCCAAGAACTGATTTTCAATGAAAATTGCCTGAATGGGGTTTTTTTGATTTGATTTTTAAAGCTGTGCCTTAATGCTCTGCCCCGGTCCCTGCTGTCACACACCCGGGGGACTCAGCTCCTCCCTCAGCAGCAGCAGGAGCCATTTGGGGGATGATAATTTTAAAAAAATCCGATTAATTTTGCTCCTCTCTGGCAACTCAGGGACCCCGAGGAACTTCTGATCAGCATTGGTTTATTTCTTCACAACATTTCTTTTAATACAGTGATTTTTAGGAAATTGTACTCTTTTTTTTTTTTCTTTTTTTGACACTTTTGACATTTGTACAGTACAGTGTAACTCTTCCATAAGTAAACTTCACAAAAAAGAGGAGGGGGGGGAAGGAGGTGGAATCATGATGGGGGGAAACAGAGGGAAATCTGTAAAATAAAAGACGCAGCGCTCCAGGAGAAATAAATAAAGGGCAGCTCTGTCATGGCTACGGGAATATCCACTTATTCACAGTCTCCACAGAAGCACAGAACTACAGGAACACGAGATCCCAAATCCCTGGAGCAAACCAGCCCCGCTCCCAGCCCTGCCAGGCTCCCCCAAACCGGGGCAGATTCGCTCCAGTTGGCTTGGCCTCGCTGATGCATTGAATTCTTTTTTTTTTTTTTCATTTTAAATCTTATTATTGAAATAATAACAGTTCGGTCGTCGTTTGGTTGTGGGGGTGGGGTGGTTGGTTTTGTTTGGTTTTTTTTAAGTGATATTCACAAGCAAGGTTACCACACTGAGAGAAACCAAAAAAAAAAAAACAACAAAAAAAATCAGAATATATATATATATATATATATAAATGCACCACCACGGCCACAGCACAGCAGGTCACGCGCACAGCGTCACTTCCTACGCCTATTTACAAGGAATTTCTGTATGTACAAGGAGGAAGACGGCGGGAGCATAAATTAGCATCTATTTATACAAATAAACAAGAGTCAGGAAATATCCATCCAGCCGGAGGGGCAGGGGAGCCGGGCACAAAGAGCCCCCTGCACCAGGAGCTCTCGGGGTGAACGGGGTGGCACGGACTGGGGAGGGGGATTTGAGGGTCCCTGTCACAGCACCCACACGCTGGGAAGGGGGTCCCAGGGTAGGGGGATCCCCAGGACAGGGGGTACCAGGACAGGGTGGGGGTCCCAGAGAAGGAAAAAGGGCAGGGGGGGGTCCCAGGGCAAGGGAATCCCCAGGGCAGGGGGTACCAGGATATGGGGGGGTCACCAGGACAAGAGGTGCCAGGACAGGGGGATCTCCAGGAAAGGGGGGTCCCAGAGCAGGAAAAAGGACAGGGGGCACCAGGACAGAGTGGGGGCACCAGGACAGGGTGGGGGTCCCAGGACAGGGGGGTCTCCAGGGGCAAGGGGTGCCAGGACAGGGGTGGGTTTCACCAGGGACAATGGGGCAGGGGGGTGATGGTTTCTCGACAGTGATTAAAAGCAGAATGAGGGGGGAAGTTTTCTACCAGCCCAGGCTTAAAAATAAATTAAGGGGTGGGGGGGGCATAGCCTAATGAATTGGGGTGGGGGGCTCCTAGAGGGGCCGCAGCCCTTTCGGAGGTATCAGCAGCAAAAGCCCCCGCGGGACCCCCAAGAGGAGGAGCTCGGGGGGGCTGGGGGGGGGTTTGGGGTGCACTGACCGGTTTTTGGGGGGATTCTGGGGGGGGCTGGCCCCTAGCAGGCACAGTCCTGGTGGGGGGGGGGCCTGCTGGTCCGTGAGCTGGGGGCCCTGCTTGGCGCCGGTGACCGCGGGGTCGGCCGTGTCCAGCGACTCCGACATCTTCTCGCAGATGATGTCCACCAGCCTCTCGAAGGTCTGCTTCACGTTGATGTTGTCCTTGGCGCTGGCCTCGAAAAACTCGAACCCTGAGGCGGTGGGGGACAGCGTGGAAGGGGACAGAGGGACAAGGGACACGCACACACGTCAAAGATCCGGCCCCGCGTCCGACCCCGCGCGGCTCCTCCTCGTTCAATATTTAAAGGGTTTGCAACCTGCCCCCACCGCCCGCAAAATCCCCTTTTTCCCACCCAAAGAACCCCCCCAGATCCTCCCCCCAGCCTCTCACAGAGAGTTTAGGCCGTGCAGTGACTCTGTGGTTTTTCACCAGGTGCCAAGTCACCGCCGATACCAGAGCAGAGCGATTACACGCGGGGAATTAAGCCCTTAATTAAATTAATTGTGGGCTGGCAGCCGCGCTGGGGGGCTCCCCCTCCGCAGCTCACCCAGGTGCTCGGCGAGCTGGCGGCCCTTCTCCGAGGAGACCACGCGCTCGTCCTCCATGTCACACTTGTTCCCCACCAGCAGCACCTGGGCGTTGTCCCACGAGTAGGTCTTGATCTGGGTGGACCTTGGGGAAGGGAGAGGGGGCTCAGAGCGGTGGGGAGGGGGCGGCCGGGGCGGCGTGGGGCGCCCGGAGCCCCCCGTGGTGCTCACCAGTCCTGCACGGCGTTGAAGGACTCCTCGTTGGTGATGTCGTACATGAGGATGAAGCCCATGGCCCCGCGGTAGTAGGCGGTGGTGATGGTGCGGTACCGCTCCTGCCCCGCCGTGTCCTGGAGGGGACAGGGGACGGCTGAATGTCACCCCAGGGATGTGGTGACACCCCCACAGGGGCTTCTCCATGGGGGCAGATCCGGGCCCTGCCTGGAATTGCCCTGGTGGGGCAGCTCCACAGTGACCAGCACCCAAGTGAGTGTTATCCCATAGTGAGCATCACCCCAAGGTGACCACCACCCCATAGCGACCATCACCCTACACTGATCATCACCCAACCGAGTGTTATCCCATAGTGAGCATCACCCCAAGGTGACCACCACCCCATAGTGACCATCACCCCACAGTGACCATCACCCAACCCAGTGTTATCCCATAGTGACCATCACCCCACAGTGACCATCACCCAACCCAGTGTTATCCCGTAGTGACCATGACCCCATAGTGACCATCACCCCATAGTGACCATCACCCCACAGTGACCATCACCCCACAGTGACCATCACCCAACCGAGTGTTATCCCGTAGTGACCATCACCCCAAGGTGACCATCACCCCAAGGTGACCATCACCCCACAGTGACCATCACCCAACCGAGTGTTATCCCATAGTGACCATCACCTCACGGTGACCACCACCCCATAGTGACCATCACCCCACAATGACCATCACCCCACCAAGGATTATCCCATAGTGACCATCACCCCACAGTGACCACCACCCCTCACTGAGCATCACCCCACACCAAGAATCCACCCACCTCCACCCCTCACTGACCATCACCCCTCACTGACCCCCACCCCTCACTGACCATCGCCCCCACACCCCCACCCTCACCATCCATCTCTCCACCCCACCATCGCCCCCTCCCCATCGCCCCAGCCCAGCGCAGGCTCTGGGGGCACCCGGGGCTCTCTGCGCTCACCCAGATCTGCAGCTTGATGCGCTTGTCGTTCCTGTAGATGGTCTTGACCTTGAAGTCGATGCCGACGGTGCTGACGAAGGCGGGCGTGAAGGAGTCGTCGGCGTAGCGGAACAGGAAGGATGGTTTTGCCCACGCTGCTGTTGCCGATGATCAGGATCTTGAACATGTAATCGAAGTTCTGGTCCGAGGATTCCTTCTGCCCATAGCGGGAGTCAGTAGCCGACGCCATCTGCAGGGTGGGGAGAGGCCGTGACAGCCCTGGCCCCGCTCGGAGCCCGTTCCCAGCACTGGATTTGGGCTATTTTGGCTCAGGATGGGCCATCGATGGGTCACTGAGCCCCAAAGGGCTCGGAGAGGGAGAGGCCACCTCGTGTCACTTGCAGAGAGGGACCCTGCAGAGTGTCCACGGTGAACGTGGGGCACGTGGCGTTTGCCCAGAGATTCACTGTGGCTGCCAGGCTTTGCTGTGGCTGCCAGGAATTGCCATGGGTGCCAGGAATTGCCGTGGGTCCCAGGAATTGCCATGGGTGCCAGGAATTGCCACGGCTCTCAGGAATTGCCATGGGTCCCAGAAATTGCCATGGGTGCCAAGAATTGCCACGGCTCTCAGGAATTGCCACGGCTCTCAGGAATTGCCATAGGTGCCAGGAATTGCCATGGGGCCCAGGAATTGCCATGGGTGCCAGGAATGCCACGGCTCTCAGGAATTGCCACGGCTCTCAGGAATTGCCATAGGTGCCAGGAATTGCCATGGGGCCCAGGATTTGCCGATGGGTGCCAGGAATTGCCATGGCTCCCAGGAATATGCCATGGCTCCCAGGAATTGCCACGGCTCTCAGAATTGCCATGGCTCTCAGGAATTGCCATGGGTGCCAGGAATTGCCACGGCTCCCAGGAATTGCCGTGGGGCCCAGGAACTGCTGTGGCTGCCAGGATTTGCCACGGCTCCCAGGAATTGCTACGGTTCCCAGGAATTGCCACGACTACCAGGAAAAATTGCCACAGCTCGCAGGCTTTGCTGTGGCTCTCAGGCTTTGCCACAGCTCCCAGGATTTGCCGTGGCTCCCAGGAATCGCTGCAGCTACCAGGAAAATTGCCGCGGCTTCCAGGCTTTTACCACGGCTCCCAGGATCTGCCGTGGCTCCCAGGATCTGCCGTGGCGTTGCGGGTGCGGCCGGGGCGCCGCAGCCTCTCCCGCATCTTCCCGGTGACAAAATGGCACCGGCGGCGGTGCCCCCGCACGGCGCGGCCAGCGCAGCGACAGCGACCGGGGGGCGGCACAGGGACCGGGGGGCGGCACAGGGACCGGGGGGTGGCACTGGGACCGGGGTGGTGGCACAGGGACCCGGGGGTGTCACACAGATGCCAGACAAGGGGGCACAGAGGTGGGTGCGCACCCAGGGAGGAGCAGGGGGGATGCGGGGAGGGGGGCGCAGCAATGGGGCGCTGGGCGCTGCTGGGCATTTCGGGGGGCTGCTGGAGGGGGGTTGATCGGGGGGCTCATGGGGGGGTGCAGTGCGATGCAGGGAGGGGGTGCAGGGTGCTGATGGCGGGGGTCGGGGTGCTGATGGGGGGGTCAGGGTGCTGATGGGGGGGTCAGGGTGCTGATGGGGGGTGCAGGGTGCTGATGAGGGGGTCGGGGTGCTGATGGGGGATTCAGGGTGCTGATGGGGGGGTTCAAGGTGCTGATGGGGGGGTGCGCACGAGGGCTGATGGGGAGGGGGTCACCCCCTGCTCCTCCCCGCAGGCCCGACCCCGCTGCACCGAGACCCCCCCCCAGAGGCCCCTGCGCAGCCCCCCCGCGCCGCATCCATCACCATCATCATCATCATCATGCCTGCCCCCCCCCCCGCCTCCCGCCTCCTCCGCTGCAGCCGCCCCTCCCCTCCCGGCGCCCGGGGGGGGTCTCGGGGGATCCCGGCGGGGGTGTCGCTGTGGGGGGGTCCCGGTGGGGGTCCCGGTGGTGGGGGGGGGGGGGGGGGGGGGGGGGGGTCTCACCTCTGCCGCGCTCGCGCCGCCGCCTCCTCCCCGCAGCGACTGCAGCAGATGCGGAGCCCGGGTGACGTCGGCTGAGGGGCGGGGCTCGCGATGCAAATGAGATCGGACGTCACGGGCGCGCCCCTGAGGGAGGCGCTGATTGGCTCGGCGGCGCGCTTTGATGGACAGCGGGCGGACGGGAGGGGTTGGAGACCTCCCCTCCCGGCGCGGGTGGTGGGCGCCGCCCCCTCCTCCGGCACCGCGCAGTGGTGCGGTCCGGCCGCGCTCCGCGGGGCGCGGGATGAACCACCCCTGCACCGGCGGGGGTGTGGCGCGAACCATTCCCGCTAAAAGGGGGGGGCGAGGTTTGACAGCCTCCTTGTCGCGACATGGCGCGCTATCGCGACGTCTTCCCTAGGCCTGCAGTGGCGGGCAGGCTGATCCTTGCCGTGACAGGGCGGCTGGCGCTGAGGCGGGGCTGGTGCGCAGGTGGGCGGCCATGTCCTCCCTCGCCCTGCGGCTCCAGCGGGGATTAGGGCCGGTAGCATATGGCGGCCTGAGGGCAGCGGCACCGCCCTGGCCCGCCCGGGGCCCGGAGCCTCCCGGGCCCTGCCCTGCCCTGCCCCGCCCGGGGGCTCCGTGCTCTCCGTGCCCGTGCAGCTCTTGGCTCCTGCCCAGGCTCATCCCACACCCGCAGCACCGAGCCGGACACGGTGGGCACGGCGGGGGCAGCGGCGATGTGGAGCACGGCCCTCAGGGACAGTGGGGTGGCACGGTGGGGTGGCACGGCATGGGGTGGGCGAGCAGGGATGGAGCGGCCGTGGGGATGGACACGGGGCCAGGGATGGACACGGGGACAGGGATGGAGCCATGGGGATGGACATGGGGCCAGGGATAGACACAGCCATGGGGATGGACACAGGGCCAGGAATGGAGCCATGGGGATGGACACAGGGCCAGGAATGGAACCAGCTGTAGAATGGATCCTGAATTAATCAGGGATGCGTCCAGAATTAGGGACGGATCCAGAATTAGGGATGGAGCCAGCTGTAGGATGGAACCAGCTGCAGGATGGATCCAGAATTAGAGATGGGTCCAGGCTCAGGGATGGACCTGGCTGCTGTGCCCATTTTCCATCCCCTTCCCCAGCCAGAAATGGGGGGGGAAAGGGCTTTTTCCACCTGCCCCACTCCAGCCTGGCAGAGTCTGGGCTGGATTTGAGGGATCTGAGAGCACAGAGCCTCAGCCCATCCCTATCTGCAGACACAGGGGGACATCGAGCACCCACCAGAGCTGTCCCCGAGCCGCCACCACCCCGTGCAGGACCCGGCCAGCCCCTGGAGGAGGCCGGGCTGGGGAAGCACCATCAGCTCCGGAGGTGGCTCTGCTGCTGCTGCCGGGGCAGGCGGGGGGCGAGGGCCCCACGTGGCGGGGCAGTGCCGCGGGTGGGGCCGTGTTTGCGGAGATAAATCACCGTGGGGAGCAATGCGGAAGAGCCGGGAGCGGGCTCCGCGCCGCGCCAAGCCGGCGATTAAATATTTACCTTAGCAGGTCGTGTTTGCCAGTGATGGATCGGCGTTTCCAGGGAGGAGCTGGCTTTTGTTCCAGCGCACAGCCAGGCCCTGCCAGGCTCCCGCCGGGCCACCAACGCCAGCGCTCCCTGGGGACATCGCCCGCGGCTCCCGTGACACAAAGAGGCGCTTGGGAGGCTCAGGTTAAGGGTGGAACAAACCGGGTTTAATCTCTGGGAGGTGAAGGAAGAATCCCAAAGGACCCTGCCCCAGGCAGGATAACGGAGATGGGGGGTGGTGGGGTGGTGGCAGCACCCGTCAGGGTCCGAAATGTGAAATGCAAATGGCGTTTGGAGTGATGACAGAGCAGAAATGGAACTTTCCTCCCCCGCCCAAAAAAACGCATCTTTCCGCCCCGAAAAACGTGTGTGAGCCTCGGGGAGGCTCGTAGTAAAAAGTGAGCTACAAAAGGCTTTAAAAAGTGAACTTATCCCCCAAATAAATAAACAAACCACTGAGCCGTGCCCGTGCCATGCCTGGGGGTGCCTCGTGCTGGGATAGGGGGGGGTCACCGGCACCCTCTGCCCACCTGGTGCCACCGTCCTGCCAGGGGACACCTGGGAAGGCGCTGGAACGCTCCTTCCTGCAGCCCTGCGGGGTGTGATGTCCCCGGGGCTGGGCTGGGCCCCGAGCAGAGGCTGGGCTGTCCCCACGCCCTGTCTGAAGGGCACAGGGACCTTTCCCAGGAGAAGGCCAGCAGTGTCCCCACGCCCTGTGTGAAGGGCACAGGGACCTTTCCCAGGAGAAGGCCAGCAGTGTCCCCACGCCCTGCCTGAAGGGCACAGGGACCTTTCCCAGGAGAAATCCGGCAGCATCCTCGTACCTGTCAGGACCTGCCCAGCTCCCAAACGGGGACACGTCCTGGGTGCCTCCGAGTCCCTGCAGTGCCAGTGCTCCCCAGTGTCCCCAGCACTGCCCAGTCCCACGTCCCCCGGGCCGCTGCCGCTACGTGCCCAGGGACAGGAATGTGACATTGCCCTCTGTGTCCAGGCACAGCCCCGGGCTGCCCTCGGGCCCTGGCACGGAGCCGCCGCTGCCACCGTCCTTCGGCAGCGTCCCCCGCAGCCCCGGCCGGTTGTCCACGTCCCCGGCGCCGGGGGAGAGGCGCTTGGCGTCGGCGGGCTCCGAGTCATCCGTGCCCGGCGTCTTGGAGCCGCTGTTGTCCTCGTCCAAGGGGCTCTCGGCCCCCTCCAGCTCCGTGTCCGACTCACCCTCCTCCTCCTCCTCCTCCTCCAGGGTCAGCTCGAACTGGAACTTGTCGGTGGCGGCGGGGGAGGCGGCGGGCGCGGCGGGCGGAGGGGACGGGCTGCGCGGGATCATGCTCTGGTACCACTCGCGGTTGTCCTCCAGCGTGTCCAGCAGCTCCTGCGCGTCGGGGTGCACCAGGTCGGCCCAGGTCTCCCACAGCGGGTGCGCGATGAAGTCGATGAATCCCACCTGGGGGGAGGCGGAGCTGAGCCCCCTGCCCGGCCCTGTGCCCGGGCTGCCGCCCCACCGGGGATTGCTCCACGGAGGCGGTGTCGCACGTGGGGCTGATCTCCATGCGCCCCCATGTCCCAAGGTGTGTCCCCAGGTGTCCCCAGGTATCCCCAGGTGTGTCTCCAGGTGTCCCCAGGTGTCCCCATGTCCCCAGGTGTGTCCCCATGTCCCCAGGTATCCCCAGGTGTGTCTCACCTGGGATTTCTCCACAGAGCTGGTGTGCTTGTTGCACATGGGGCTGATCTCCCCATATCCCCATGTCCCCAGGTGTGTCCCCATGTCCCCAGGTGTCCCCAGCTGTGTCCCTGTGTCCCCAGGTGTCCCCATGTCCCCAGGTGTGTCTCACCTGGGATTTCTCCATGGAGGCAGTGTCGCACATGGGGCTGATCTCCATGTACCCCCCATGTCCCCAGCTATGTCCCCAGGTGTTCCCGTGTCCCCAGGTGTGTCTCACCTGGGATTTCTCCACGGAGGCAGTGTGCTTGTCGCACATGGGGCTGATCTCCATGCCCTTCTCCCGCTCCCGGTCCCCCTGGTGGAAGAACTCCACCATGATGCGGTCGGTCCACTGCCGGTACAGCTCCAGAGGCTTCGTGGGGTTGCTGAGGTCGGCGCAGTGCACCATGTTCTGCAGGACCTGCGGGCATGGACAGCGTGTCCTCTGTCCCCCAGGGCCACCCACACTGGGCCACGAACTCGCTTGGATCCCCAGTTGGGTTTGGGATGGTGGTGGCACCAAACGGGACATCCCGACAGGCCAGAGCTGGGATGGACAGGTGGTTGCACCAAACAGGACATCCCGACAGGCCAGAGCTGGGATGGACGCCTGCAGTGCTGGGAAGGATTGCCCAGGTGTGTCCCCACCTGGATCCTGTCGGAGTAGTTGTCCAGCAGCAGCACGCCCAGGCTGGTCACCTTCTTGGTCTCCACCATGGTCTTCAGATCGGCCAGCAGGTTCATGTGCTTGGACATGTCCGTGGCCAGCACCTGGGAGGGGAGAGGTGGGAAGGGGTCCCAGCCTGATCCCCCAGCCCAGACCCCACCTGGGCAGGTGCAGCCCCCATACCATGTCGATGACCATTTTACGGAGCGTCTGCCTCTGCTTCCTGCTCAGGTTCTGGAAGATGTCGCAGTTCTCCTCCTGCAGGAGCTTGAAGCCCACGGCCAGGTGGTGATTCTCCAGCACCGAGGCGTCGTTGTACATCAGGGCCAGCTCCGAGTCTGTGAGACAGCACTGGTCACCCCGGGGTGACCCTGGGGTCCCCCAGTATCCCCCAGGCCCATCCCTGAGCCCCAGCTCACTGGTGTTGATGAGGAACTGGTTGGAGACCCCGGGGTGGTCAACGTCATGGATGGCACTGGCAAAGATGGCAGCCATGATCTCCAGGTCCGTGAAGACAGCCTAGGAACGGTGGGAACAGACACTGGGGACACGTGCCAGCCCGGCCAGGCACACCTGGGCGGCCTCAGGGGAGCAGGAATCACCTCCAGCGCGGGCGTGGAGAGCAGGACGTGCGTGGACTGCGCCACGTCGGCGGCGTGCAGGCTGTTGTGGTAGGCCACGTCGGCGTGGTAGTGGTCCTCCAGCGTCAGCATGTAGGTGATGAAGGTGTTGACAGGGATGCGGAAGGTCTTCATCAGGTCCCGCTCCTGCAGGGAGGCAGAGGTGGCTCGTCCCCACGCGGGCACAGGGACGGGGACCCCGCGGCAGGAGGGGAGGCTCACCTGGAAGATGCTGTACATGATGACGGTCAGCGGGCGGTTCCCCGAGTACTCGGCCACTTTGAACACGTCCAGCCCCCACTTGTTGGTGTCCTCCAGCTCCTGGGCCTCCAGCTCCTGGGCAGCAGAGGGACAGAGATCCATGGGGGGCCAGTGCTGGGGACCCCGCGGCCGGGGGGGTCACCCCTGCCGGGGCCCACCTTGGCCAGCAGCGCCTCGTGCTCCGTGCGCACCCCGAAGCGGGGGATGCCGGCGGCCGCCAGGCTGGAGCTGTGCTTGAGCTTCCTGACGCCGCTGATCTGGGACATGGGCCGCTTCCTCCGCTCCTTCTCCTTGTCCTTTGCCAGCGCCGAGGGGATCTCCACCTCGTGCTGCTTGTCTGGGGTGACACGGGCAGGCCAAACGTCACTGCCAGCGTGTCCCCGGGTCACGCCGAGGACAGGCACGGGTCACACCGTGACAATTTGGGGGCTGCAGCATTTTACTTCACCCCCATCCACAGGCCACACATCTACCAGGGGGCTCCTCCAGGCACACAGGGGTGGCCCCAACAGCCCCTGTGCACCAGTATGCACCAGTATGAGCCAGCACTCCCAGCCAGGACAAATGCTGTGACATCAGTGGGACAAATCCCACTGGGACACCTGGGAAAAGCCCCCTGCTCCTCCCATTCCATTCCTCCACAAGAAGCAAGTGGGACCCCTCCGCTGGCATCATCCCCGTGGGCACCGCAGCTCTCTGGGGCACAAAGCCCACCCTGCTGCCCGCAGGAGGTGACCCTGGGGCGGGGGTCCTCACCCAGGAAGGTGCTGGAGATGTACTCGGACACCTGGTTCCCCGAGCGGCTGGTCTCCGACAGGTGCGACAGCTCCCGGTTCAGCATCCGCTTGAACTGTGGGTGGGCGGCAGGGTCAGCGGGGTGGGGGGCTGGCAGGACATCCCGGGGGGCTCTGGGGTCCCCGTGCCCGCCAGGGTGACCGTGAAAAGGCCCCTTACCTTGTTGGAGGCCATCTCGCTGACCGAGTGCCTGGTCTGCAGCGTCTCCAGCTGGTCCAAGCACCAATCCAGCTCCTCCAGGGTCTCCCTCGAGAGCTTCTGGTGGGCATCTTCTGCTGGGGACACCCGCCAGCTTGGCAAGGGACCCGCCAGCAGCGCGGCCGCCCGGCACGGGGGTGCTGGTGCCGCAGCAGAGCCGGGGGCTCGCCAGCCCGGGGGGTGCCAGCGCCCCCCGAGCGGGGCACGGCGGGTCGGGCATGGCCGGGCAGCGGGGCTCAGGCTCGGCGCGCCGTCCCCGCGGCCTGGCAGCCCCGGCACGCGGCGTGCCACGCTGTCCCGTGGGGTGACAGCCAGCCCCGGGGGCAGCCGGGCTCCCGCGGGGCCCCGCTCACCGCCGGCCTTTTATTAATGGAAGGTTTGACGTCAACGGGAGCTTTTCCACCGCCGCGAAGGGCGGGAGGAGCTGCCGAAAACCAGACATGGATCCCAAAGGGCAAAGCCGCAGCTCTGCCTCGGCTTGGGGGAGGCGGCTGCACCCCCAGGGCACGGCAGGACGCAGCCCGGGGACACGGGGACAGCCAGCCCGTCCCGAAATCTCCCCACCGCCGTCCCCCCGCACTCACCGGAGAGGCTGGCCTTGCTCCCCGAGGGCAGGCTGCTGCTCGAGCCTCGCCTGTCGAACACGGGGGGCTCAGTAGCTGTCACCCCCAGGGCGGTGCCACCCCTCGCCGTGGGCCGGGGTCCCCGCTCGGGTGACATCCTCGCCCTCCCGCCCCCCGCCCGCTCACTTGATGCCAGCGCGCTCCTGCAGGTGGCTCAGGTTGCTGCGGACGGTGCGGAGGCTGGCCAGGACCTGGGGGGCGACAGGGGGCTGGGGTCGGGCCGCGGACCCCCCCGGGACACCCACCCCACTGCAGGCTGCGGGCCCCGTCCCCTCCCGTGTCCCCCTGGCACCCACCTGGGCGAAGGGGGTGACGATCATGTCTTCTCCATGCCTGCGGGAGCACAGGGAGCGTGAGGGGCAGGCAGGGAGGGAAGGGGCGTCCCGGGGGATGAGGCTGGGGGGCACTCACAGGTCGCTGGCGATGGAGGAGTTGCGGGACATGGCTTTTGGGGACAGGTCGTAGTCGCTGTCGGAGCGGTACAGGAAGGACTCGCGGCGCTGGCCGTGCGAGAAGGAGCCCTGCAGGACCAGCCCCGCGCCCGGGCTGGCCTGGGGGTCCAGGGCGCCCCGCCCGGGGGGGCCATTCTCCAGGTCAAAGCTGTGAGGGGAGACGGGACAGGGCTGGCACGGGCGCCTCAGCCCGGGGGATGCTGCCAGCTTTGCCGGGCTCTCTGTGCCACCGTCTCACTGCGTCCAGCTTGGTGACCCTGTGGTGACGGCGGTGCCCAGTCTGGCCCTGCTGGCTCCTCCACCTGCCGAGAACGGGCACAGCTCGGTGCACGGGGACCCTCCCAGCTCCCTGCTGGCACTTGCGACGCTGACCAGCAGAGCCAGGCCGTCCCATGTCACCCAGCTGGGACAGCACCCGCTGCCCCGAAGCTCCAGGGACCCCAGGAAGGGCTGGCTCCTGCCTGTCCCTGCTCCTACCTGTCACCACGGTCCCAAGTCCTCCAAAGCCTCCATCAGCCCCGTCTGGAGGTGCCGCGTCCCATGGAGGGGACAATATCCCAGCCACGGCACAGAGCCAGGGGACATCGAAGGACAGAAACCGACGCAGAAGCCAAGCGCTGGCCCCTGGGGACGCGCTGGCGGCAGCCCAGGGGCACCCCAACCGGAGTCACCTGGCACCGTGCGCTCCCAGGGGGGACGGGGCACAGCCACCGTGACCCTGCGGTGTCCCCAGGCCGCCTCACCCACCCTGCCGCGCTGCCGGCCCCGGGGTCGTGGGAAAGGCTGCGCGCAGCAGGGACACGGCGAGGGCCGCGCAGCGCCCGTCCCCTCCCGCAGCCGCCACACGCGGGGACGGCGACAAGCCACCCCAGAGCAGCGGGGAAGCGCAGGTGGCACCGTGGCCATCGCGTCCCAGCACGTACCCGATGCAGGAGTGCCTCCGGGACGGGCAGCGGCTGCCCGGCAGCATCGTCCCGCTCCGGCAGCCCCGGCGGCTGTGGCGCGGCCGTGCCCGGCAGTGGCAGTGGCAGTGGCAGTGCCAGCCGGCACCGCGTCACGCCGTCCCGCAGCCCCTTGTTTTCCTGCCTCGGCTTCCCATCGCCGATGGTACCGGCCGCACAAAGCCGCATTGTCCCTCCGACGGCCGCGCGGGGCGATGCCCGCGTCTGTTCCCGGCCCCGTGCCACCAGCCCTGACCCCGCTGCCACCGCGGGGGACGGCCCCGGGGGACGCGAGCCCCCGCCACGGGGTCGGTGCTAAATTAACCCCCCTCGTTTCGGCGTTAATGACCCGAGAGCGGTGTCCGTGCCGCTATAAATAGCTGCTGTCGCTGCCCAGGAGGGATGTGCTGAGCCCCACGGCGCCCCAAAACCGACCCCACGGAGCTGCGAGGCGGGGAGGGCGCGGAGGAACCGCCGTGGGCGCGTCGGTGCCTTGGTTTTGGGAGCAAACCCACCGGGGGTCCCTGCCACCAGCGTGTCCGTGCTCAGCCCCGCTCGCCCGGCGGCTCCCCGTGACCCTGAGGGGACAGCGCTGTCCCCTCCTCGTCCCCACAGCCCCGAGGACGAGCCACAGCCCCGGGGGGAGCCGCGCCCCGCGGGGACCCTCCAGCGCGCCCCCCTTACCAGAGGGGATGCGCCACGGTGAAGCGCCGCTGCAGGCGGATGCTCTGGTTCATCAGGAGCTTCCTGAAGAGCACGGGAGAGTTGCGGGGGGAAGCGCGGGGCGACGTGGCCGGAGAAGCCCCCGGCGAGCGGGGCGCGGTGGGCAGCATGGCCCGCTCAGGGACCCCCGGGCGGGCGGCGCGGCCCCGGCGCCCCCGGTGCGGAGCAGGAAGCGCTCGGCCGGCCCGGCCCCGGCGGCCCCGGGAAACTTTCCATCCCCCTCCCGCCCTGCGCCTGGGAAATTAAACAACTGTCTGGCTCCGGCAGCGGCGCAGGGAGCCGGGCCCCCCCCGGTGTGCCTGGCGGGCCGGGCACGTGGCCCCTGGCTGGCCCGGTGCCACCGGCCACCCTGCTGTCCCCGGGGCGGCAGCTGCTCCCGAAAGGGCACGGGCGCTCTGCCCGGAGACACGGGAAAACGCCCCCAGGGAGCCGGAGGGACGGAGCAGACGGGCCACGGTGCCACGGAGGGACACGGCTGAGCACGGAGCATCCCAGTGTGGCTGTGGCACGGTGGCACCGAGGGACACAAGTGAGTCTGGAGCATCCTGGACATGCAGTGTGGCTGTGCCATGGTGCCACCAAGGGACACAAGTGAGTCTGGAGCATCCCCGACACACGGCGTGGCTGTGCCATGGTGCCACCAAGGGACACAAGTGAGTCTGGAGCATCCTGGATATGTAGTGTGGCTCTGACACGGTGCCACCAAGGGACACAAGTGAGCCTGGAGCACCCTGGACATGCAGTGTGGCTCTGACACGGTGCCACCAAGGGACACAAGTGAGTCTGGAGCATCCTGAACTCACAGCATGGCGGTGCCATGGTGCCACCAAAGGACACAAGTGAGTCTGGAGCATCCTGGACAGGCAGTGTGGCTGTGCCATGGTGCCACCAAGGGACACAGCTGAGCTTGGAGCATCCCAGACGCGTGGTGTGGACGTGCCATGGTGCCACCAAGGGACCTGTGAGAGCCAAAGCCACCCCGCACCGTGGCCCGGCCCCTCCCCTGGTGCTGTCCCCGCCCGGAGCCGCTCCCGAGCAGAGCAGGGAGCAGCAGGGTGAGGTCCAGCGGGTGGCAGTGACACTGTGGGGGACCCGCTGTGAGGTGGCACCTGCCCAGCCTGGCGCAGCAGGATGTGGCCACCGGCTGTCCCTGATGGCCACAAAAACCTCCAGCAGCTGGCAGAGAGCCAGGAGGGACAGCAACAGAGCCCCCCTGCCAGGGGGGACCCCAAAACCCTCCCGAGGGGGGTCCTGGAGGGGTCACCTTGGCTTGTCCGAGGGGACATCCGGGCAGAGGGATGTGGGACAGGGACATCAGGGGAGGTGGGACAGAGGGAAGAGCCCCCCGTGCTGGCTGGGCCGGCCGCAGGACAGCCAGTCCCCGTCCCCAGGACAGCCAGTCCTTATCGGAGCGTCACTGTCCCCACGTGTCTGCGCAGGGCTGGAGGACAAGTGACACCAGAGCCATGTCCCTCGGCTGTGCCAGCTCGTTGCTGTCCCCAGAATCCGGGCTGGGAGAGGCACGGGACAGGGGGAACGGCCCAAAAATAGCCCTGGAGCAGCACAGCTGGGCCCGAGCCACTGCGGGAGGGACCGAGGTCACCTCGGGCAGGGCCAGGCCAGCCCTGCGGTGGCTCTGGCTGGGACAGGGAGGGGGTGAGGACAGGGATGGGGGTGACAGGAGTGTTGGGGGGTGGCAGGGACAGACGGGGATCACAACGCACATCCCGGGGCTGGCACGGCGGGGTCGGGGACGGCGGAGTTTGTCCCCAACCCAGCGGGTGCTCTGCCCCAGTGCCGCTGTCCGGCCGCCGGTGCTGAACCCGGGAGCATCCCCCGCCAGCCGTGCCCGGCCCGGTCACCCGTTCCCGGTGCCACCGGGGCATCACCTCCCCGCTCCCCGTGCCGCCCTTACCGGGGGGGCTCGGACTCATCGCCGCTGCTGGGGCCGCTCTCCTCGATGGTGAACACCACCCGGGCAGCCTCGGGCTCGGGGCCGCGGGCCGCCTCCGCCAGCCGGCAGCCCAGCGGCGGCAGCAGCGGGGTCCCGGAGAAACGCCGGCGCACGGCGCCCACCGCCGCTCCCGGGCCCGGGCCCGACGGGGCGGCCTCGGCGGGATCGCGGCAGCGCTGCCGGGAAACGGAGCAGCCGTGAGGGGCGCGGGGAGCGGCCCCGGGCGGGGGGGTCCCTGCTGATCCCGGCCCGGGGGGTCCCGCCCGAGCAGCGCCCCCCGCGCCCCCCCGCCGGTACCGAGCGCCGGTAGCGCGCCGGCGCCCCCTGCCGGACACGGTGCGGCGCTGCAGGCGGGGGTACCGGGTGGTACCTGGGCCCGGGGGGGCACCGGGAAAGGCCCAGCCGGGGCACCGGGAGCGGCTCCGCCCGCGGCGCACCGAGCCACCGGGACTCCCCCCTCCTCACCCTGCTCCCGCTCCCGCCGCCACCGGAGAGGACCCCCCCGTCTTCCCCCGGGACCCCGCCGGAAAAACCCCCGGAGCCGGCGCGCAATTACGCAGAGGTGAATAATAATTAACCGCCCATTAAGGGGATAATTAACTCCCGCTCAGCGCCGCCAGCCCGGTTATTGCTGCCCGGGGGCCCGGCGCTGGGACGCTCATACCGGGGACACCCCTCGCCCCCCGGGACACCCCGCGCCCCGCCGCTGGCCCCCGGTGCCGGTCTCACCTCCGCGCCGAGGAAGGGCAGCGCCGTCCGGCTCCGTCTCATCGCCGTCCCTGCGGGGGGAGCTCCGGGAGCCGCGGCCGGGGGGGGCTCACCGGCGGGGACCCCCTCCCCTGGCTGGGACACCCCGGGGCCTCCCCGGGGCCGGGACGCGCGGGCTCCTCCCCGCCGTGATTTACGGCCACCGGGGCTCGGCCGGGCTCAGCCCCACCTCGGGTTTCGGGAGCCCCCCCGCCCCACTCCCGGCGCTCCCGTGGGCTGGATGGGGACAGCGACAAGGGTTTGAGGCCACGGGGGTGGCCCGCAGCCCGCAGCCCCCGCCAAGTCACGAACCCACCGGTGCCACGGTAATGATCCAGGCCGGACACCCGCCACCCACCGCCCCCGAGCACCGGGGCGCACCGGGGCGCACCCGCAGAGCCCCCAGCACCGGCCCCCCGGGATTCCCCAGCACCGGCAGCGGCCTCACCCCAAGCCCCGGAGCCGCCGGTGCCCGGCACGGGGGTCCCCGGCGGCCGCAGCGCCCCGGCCCCGCCCGCAGCCCCGTACCGGTGCCCGGTCCTCGCGGCGAGCGCGGCCCCGGCCGAGTGCAGCGGAGCAGAAGGAAAGCGACGTGCGTGCCTGGCCGCTCGCTCCCTCCCATCGCACCTCGCCGGGGGGGCTGCGCGGGCCCCGCGCCCCCGGCCCCGCCGCACCGGGAACACCCCGCGCCCCCCGCACCCCCGGCCCCGCCGCACCGGGAACACCCCGCGGCCCCCGGCACCGGCCCCGCCGCACCGGGAACACCCCGCGCCCCCAGCACCGGGAACACCTCGCACCCCCGGCACCGGCCCCGCCGCACCGGGAACACCCCGCGCCCCCGGCTCCGCCGCACCGGGAACACCCCGCGCCCCCGGCACCGGGAACACCCCGCACCCCCGGCCGGGCCGCACCGGGAACACCCCGCGCCCCCCAGCACCGGCCCCACCGCACCGGGAACACCCGGCACCCCCGGCACCGGTCCGGGGCACCGGGAACACCCCGCACCCCCCGCACCCGCACCGGGAACACCCCGCGCCCCCGGCCCCGCCGCACCGGGAACACCCCGCGCCCCCCGCACCCGCCCCGGGAACATCCCGCGCCCCCCGCCCCGGCCCGGGGCACCCCGAAAGCGGCCGGGGCATCCCCGGGAGCGCGGGGGTTTCCCGGGCGGGCTGCAGAGCACACGGCAGACGGGAAGGCAGAGGCGGGAGCGGTTTCTTTATTGAGCAGCGCGGGGAGCCCGGGGGCTGCGGGGGGGTCAGCTCGGGGTGCTCTCAGGGGACCCCTCGGTCACTTTGCTCTGCGGAGGAACAGAGAGAGCGGGGTGAGCGCCCGGAGCCGCTGCCCCCTGCCCACATCCCCCCGGCCCCGCACGCACCATGGGCACCTCGTCCAGCTGCCGGAACGGGGGCGTCCCGCGCCGCGACAGCCGCAGCAGCAGCGCGGCCAGCCCGGCCAGCAGCAGGCACACGGCCACGGAGACGACAGCGACCACGGCAGGGCTGGGCTCGGGGCGGTGCTGCTCTGTGGGGCGACATGGGCACCCCGTTATTCCCCCCTGGCACCCCCTTATTCCCCCTGTTGCACTGTTATTCCCCTTGGAACCCCATTATTCCCCCCTGGCACTCCGTTATTCCTCCTGACACCCCGTTATTCCCCCTGGCACCCTGTTATTCCCCGTGGCACCCCGTTGTTCCCCTTGACATCCTGTTATTCCCCTTGGAACCCCATTATTCCCCCCTGGCACCCCGTTATTCCCCCTGGCAACCGGTTACTTCCCCTGGCATCCAGTTATTTGCCTTGGCACCCCATTATTTCCCCTTGGCACCCTGTTATTCCCTCCTGGCACCCCCTTATTCCCCTTGGCACCCCGTTATTCCCTCCTGGCACCCCCTTATTCCCCTTGGCACCCCGTTATTACCCCTGTTGCACTGTTATTCCCCTTGGGACCCCGTTATTCCCCTCTGGCACCCCATTATTTCCCCCCACTGAGACTCCTGCCCAGCCTCCAAAGAGAAAGAGGTGGTTCACGACTGGCTCCAGCCACCACCCCGCCCATGACAGAGCTGGCACCCAGCTCCTGTGTCACCTCCTGACCCCCCTGGCACTGGGGGACAAAAGGGGAGCCCTCAGCAACCCCCCCGAGGAGGGGGGAGCAGCCAGGGGGGCTCTGGGCTCCCTGTGGCACCTGCACCCCTCAGCAGCCCCAAGGAGGGGATCCAGGGGGTCCGTGGCCATTCCCAGGCCCCCCAGCTGCCCAGGGCCCCCCAGGCTGGCTCTCACCAGGGGCTGCTGTCCTTGTGGAGCCGGTGGTGACAGCGCTGCTGCTGCTGGGAGCCGGGCTCACGGTGGCTGCGGGGGGAGAGGCAGGCCCAGAGGGGCTGGGGGAGGATGGATGCTCTGTGGGGCTGGGCACGCTCGGGTGGGATGGAGTTGGTGCTGTGGTGGCGTTGGATGAGGGCGGCCTGGCTGAAGATGGTGCTGTGGTGGTGTTGGATGAAGACAACGGAGGTGTTGACCCCGAAATATTGCGTGGAGTTGTTGGTGTGGTGGTGCTGGGTGGAGACGATGGAAGTGTTGATCTCAAGGTGTTGGATGGAGTTGGTGTGGTGGTGTTGGACGCAGATGATGGGGGTGTTGATTCTGAGATATTACTTGGAGTTGTTGGTGTGGTGGTGTTGGATGCAGATGATGGAGGTGTTGATCTCGAGGTATTGGATGGAGTTGTTGGTGTGGTGGTATTGGATGCAGATGATGGAGGTGTTGACCTTGAAATATTGCGTGAAGTTTTTGGTGTGGTGGTATTGGATGCAGATGACGGAGGTGTTGATCTGGAGGTCTTGGATGGAGTTGTTGTTGTGGTGCTGTTGGATGCAGATGATGGAGGTGTTGACCCCGAAATATTGCTTGGAGTTTTTGGTGTGGTGGTGTTGGATGGAGATGATGGAGGTGTGGATCTCGAGGTATTGGATGGAGTTGTTGGTGTGGTGATGCTGGATGAAGATGATGGAGATGTTTTTGATCCCGAGGTGCTGGGTGGGGTTGGTGCTGTGCTTTGGTTGGATGGAGCCACACTGACTGTTCCTGGGTCAGGCCCAGATGGACTCACCCTCTGAGTGCCCTGGCTGGCGGCTGTAGGGGACAGAGATGGTGACAGGGCTGTCCCCGAGCTGTTCTGAGACACTGTGGGGACAGGATCAGTGCCAGGCCCTGGCTCCAGACCTCGGAGGAGAGCACGCACATGGCAGGGCCCTGGCAGGGCAGCAGCACCTGCCCCACCTCCCGGCCTCACAGCGATCATTTCCCAGCTGGGTTTGATCGCACAGAAATCTGGGGTTGAGCCAGCACCGAACCCCAGAAATGCAGAACCAGAGAGAGCTTCCCGAGCTGTGGTGGCACGGGCAGAGCAGCGGGCAGTGCCAGGGCGCAGGGACACGTGCCAGCCCAGCCCTGGTGGCACCCACCGGGCACCCTCGGGGCCGGGCGTGCTGGGGACTCTCCCGTGGCCACGTGGGACAGAGCAGGTTTGCCGGGCAGCGCTGGCACTGCCCCTTATCTGCCCGAATCCTGTTTGCACAACAGGAGGAGCAAGTCCAGGCTGGCCCCAGGGGGACAGAAATGCCCCGCGGCAGAGGCAGCACCCAGGGGCACGGGGGTGCCTGGGGGTCCCACAGCTGCCAGGCTCACTGTCACCCATGTGCCACCCTCTGCCCGGATGGCACGGAGCCCGTGTGTGCCAGGATGGGTGCGCCGGGGCCCCTCGGGGTGCAGGGAAGGTGCGGGGGGCCCGGGCTGGCAACGGGGGGCTCACAGCGGCCCGGGATACCGGGGAACCCTTTGCCCCGGGAGCGCCGATGCGGTGCCAGGGTGCCCGTGCCAGGAGCAGCCGGTTTGGCAGCCCGTGCTCCGGGAGGGGCGGGGTGCTCCGGTGCAGCCCCCCGGTGACCCCAGCCCCAGAGGGGACACGGAACCCCCCCCAGAGCCCCACCGGAGACCGCTGCACGTGGTGACCTCCCCGAACTCCCCGGTGCCCCGGAGCACCCGGACGCTTCTCCCCATTCCTGGCACTGGGCGGGGGGAGGCCCCCGACGCACCCACCGCCGGTACCGGGAAGCACCCAGCCCCCGGTGCCGCCTCTCCCCCGTGCCCCTGGGACCCCGCGGACCCCCCCGGTGCCCGGTACCTGCGGCAGCGAGCAGGGCAGCGGCGCAGCAGAGCAGGCGGAGCGCGCCCCGGGCCATCCCGCCCGGTGCCGGTGCCGCTCCCGCCGCCTTTACCCGCCCCGGGGGAGGCGGGGGCGCCCCCTGTCGGTACCGGGCGGCACCGCAGCGCCGGGACCCCGCGGGCACCGGGAGAACCCCCCCCGAACTCCCACCCCCATCCCGGCCGCTTCCCCCTCCAGGACCGGGAAAGGGCCCCGGTACCGGGAGCCAGCGCTGCCGCGATCCCCGCGGACACGTGCGGACAGCGGGAAGCGGGCACAAAGGGAGCGGGGCATGTGGGGACACCGGGATGTGGCGACCTGGGGACAAAGGGATCCGGGAAAGTGGCGGCATCGGGATACAGGAACACAGGGCTGTGGGGATGTGGGGACAAAGGGACCATCGCGGTGCAGGGACAATGGGATCTGGGACACGAGGATGCGGGGGTTTGGGGACACGGGGATCTGGTGACACGGGGCACTGAAGCCACGGGGCCGGACAGGTGCTGTCCCGCCCGTCTTCGCTCCGGAGCGAGCGGCACATCCGGGGCGCAGCTCAACCGCGCCGGGACGGCGCCGCTTCCTCCGGGAAACCGCAGCCGGCTGGCACCGCGTCCCGGGGAGCCACCCACGGCCCGGGGCTGAACGTGGGATCCCCAGGGAGCCACCCACGGCCGGGCACCGAGCGCGGGATCCCCGGGGAGAAACCCACAGGACGGCCCGGTGCCGGTGCTGAACGTGGGGTGCCCGGGGAGCCACCCACGGCCCGGGGCTGAACGTGGGATCCCCGGGGAGCCCCTAGGGCAGGGTACCCAGGGACCCCACGCTCTCGCACAGCGGCTCCCGGGGCTGCTGGAACGGGCTGGAGCTGCCGCCCTCAGCGGCCCCGGGACGCGAGGTCGCTGCCCCGGCGCGGCTCTCCCCGGGATGGGGCCCCGCAGGTGGGGAAGGCCGGGGAGGAGCCTGGGCCGTGCCGGGAAGCCCGAGCGAGGCTGGCTGAAGCCTGGGAGGAGCAGGGGAGGCCCGGCCTCGCTGGGTGCACCGGGGTGACCCCCGGGGGCCCGGACAGGGGGGTGGTGGCGAGCCCCCCAACACCGAGAGGGTCTGGCGGGGCAGAGCCACAGCCAGGACCAGCACTGGGGTCCCCTCGCCCACCTCCTCACGCATGGGGACCCCCCAGCCCCTGGGGAGCCCAAATACACCCGTATCCCCCTAAGAGAGCCCAAATAACCCCACACAACACCCCAGCCTTTCACCACCCCCTCCCCACAACACCCTCCACCCTGCCCAGCTCCCCCCAACACCCCCAGCCCCACGGAGCCCCTCGCCCTCCACCCTCCCCAGCGATGCCCAGAGCCTCCTGGCCAGCCCGGGAGGGTCTCAGTCCCCGGTGCCCATCGCCCCCCGGAGCACCCCGATCCCCCCGGCGGCCGCTCCCCCTCAGCCCAAGATGGCACCGGCCGCGCCACTTCCTGCCCGCGCCGCCCCTTCCCGTCCCCTCGCGGGCGCAGCAAACAGCCAGAGGCCAATTCTCCGTGTGGCGGGGCTTTACTGGGACCTCACTGGAATGTGTGGGGCGCGGAGGGGCCCGGGGGGGGCGGCCCGGGCCCCTCTCAGTCCGTGCGCGGCGGGGAACCCCCCCGGCCGCTCCCGGGCGTGCTCGGGGCCCGCCGTCCGGAGCCGCTCCCGGTTCTCCCCTCAGGCCCCTCGGTCCGTGTGCGGGGAGATGGACGGGGGGCGATCATCGCTCTTCTTCCTCCCCTCGGGATCCCCCGGTCCGTGCCTGGGACCCCCCGGTCCGTGCCCGGGGCAAGGCGGGCGCTTCCCCCGCTCCCCTCGGTCCGTGCCCGGGACAGAGCGGGCGCTTCCCCCGCTCCCCTCAGTCCGTTCCCGGGACCCCTCCGTCCGTTCCCGGGGCTCGACGAGCGCTTCCCCCGCTCCCCTCGGTCCGTGCCCGGGGCAAGGCGGGCGCTCCCCCGGGTCCTCGCCCGGGACCCCTCGGTCCGTGCCCGGGCTGGGGCCCGCCCGGGGTCAGTACGCCGGCACCTGGTGCTGGTGCTGGGGCAGGAGCTGGCAGCCGCTGTTGACGTGGCTGAGCACCTTCTGCTTGAGCTGGGCGACCTGCTCGCGGAGCAGGCTGGCGGTGGAGGCGAGCTCCGTGTTCTGGCTCTTGAGGCTCTTCACCTTCTCCTCCAGCCGGGAGATCCGCTCCAGCTTCCTCTTGCGGCACTTGGAGGCGGCGATGCGGTTCCTCAGCCGCTTCCGTTCCGCCTTGATGCGCTCCTGCGTGTCCATGTCGATGGGGGACAGCGGGGGGCTCTCCCCGAAGCTCGGCACCTCCGGCACGATCTGCGGCTCGTCCTTTAGCGGCGGCGGGGGCGGCGGCGGGGGCAGCCGCGGCGGCGGCGCCGCGAACGGGCCGGGGTCGGCGGCGTAGCTGACGGCCGGGTAGGTGCTGAGGTTGGCGTAGACCGGCGGCTCCGGGGCCATCCCGGCGGCGGGCAGCTCGCCCGCGCCGCCGCTTCCTCCCCCGCCGCCGCCGCCCGCGCCGCCGCCGCTCCCCGCCGCGCCGCCGCCCAGCTGGTTCTGCTTGTGCAAGTCCTCCAGCGCCTTGACGAAACCCTCGGCGAACTCCTGCTCCTCGGAGGCGGCCGCTTTGGGGTAGAGGAACTGGCCGCTGGTCGGGGTGGTGGTGACCAGCCCGTTGGACTGGATGATGAGCCGCTCCAGCTCCGGGGACGCCAGCTTGAGCAGCCCCAGCTCGGCCGAGCCCAGCAGCCCCGCCGCCTCGCCGCTGGCCGCGCCGGGGGCTTTCAGCGCCGCCGCCACCTGTTCCGGTAAGGCCATCCCGAGCGCGTCCTTCTTCATCATGCTGCCGCCGGGGAAAGGCAGGAGGAGCCCGTTGCTGCCGGAGGACGGAGCGAAGCCGCTGCCGAGGCCGCTCAACACATCATCATGGTAGAAGGGTGTTTCCATCCTCCTCCCCCGCCCGGCTGCGGGGGAAACGGCGCCGGGGCGGGGGGAGGACCGGGGCGAGCGCGGGGCGG
Organism: Calcarius lapponicus; assembly: GCA_039654755.1. Classification (NCBI taxonomy): domain Eukaryota; kingdom Metazoa; phylum Chordata; class Aves; order Passeriformes; family Fringillidae; genus Calcarius; species Calcarius lapponicus. The sequence continues at coordinate 11,339,567 of JBBFKN010000011.1, forward strand.
GGAGGGCGGGGGGAGGCGCCCGGTGCGCACCGGCCGCGGCCCCGCTCCTGCGCGCGCGCACACGACTCTGCCGCCGCCGCGCGCCCCGCGCCGCGTTAAATAGGCGGCGCCGCCGCGGTGACCTCACCGCGTCGAGTCCCCATTGGCTGCAGATGACGTCCTCGCCCGCCCTCGTTTGCATACGGGGCGTGCCCCCCGCCCCGCGGAGGCGGTGCCCCGCCCCGTGCCGGCCCCGCCCCGGCCCCGTCGCCGCGGCGACCGGCGGGTAAACGGGACAACAGCGCGCGGGGCCCTGGGATGACGTCAGCGCGGGGGAGGGGCGGTCACGTGGCCCCGCGGCGCGCGCCCCGCCGGGGCTGATGGGCACAAAGGGAGGGGCGGGAACCGGGTACGAGAACGGGCACCGGGAACCGGGAATGGGAACCGGGCACGGGAACGGCACCGGGCATGGGAACCGGGCACTGGTCGCCGGGAACCGGGCACGGGAACCAGGAACTGGGCACGAGAATCGGGCATAGGGAACCGGGCACGGGAACGGCACAGGGCACCGGGAACCGGGCACGGGAACTGCCACGGGGTACCGGGAACCAGGCACTGGGAATAGGAATGGGAACCGGGCATCGGAATTGGCTACTGGGAACTGGGACCGGGCACAGGGCACAGGAACCGGCCACCTGGCACTGGGCTCCCGGTACCGGCACCAGAACTTTCCCTGGCACGGGCACTGGGCACTGGTACCGAGCCGGACCCCGGCTGTAAAAAGGGTACAGCAAATAAATAAATAAATAAACAAACACACCGGGCCAGGCACCGCCACGGGACCTCGCGGGAGCCCCGGGGGACAGCCAGGCCACCGCCCGTGCGGGTCAGCCCGGGACATGCGTGGCCCGTACCCTGCTGGGACAAATCCTCCGTTCCTCCGTGTCCCCGCACCTTCCGTGCCACCGCCGCGCCCCGGTGGCACCGGGGATCACCCAGGGAACACCGGGGAGCGGGGAGGGCGGGGGGGGCTCCGCCATCAGCACCGCACCGCGGGTCAGCCCGGGGCACAAGGAGCCCGGTGCGGGCGGCACCGGGGAAGGAGTTAACGGCGGTGGCGGTGGCGGACGTCACGGCCGGCCGAGCCCGCGGGCGGCTGAGGGGGCGGATCGGCGTCAGCGCTTGACGTCACCGGCGCGGGGGGAGGCAGCGCCGGTGGCCGCCGATAACCCCCCACCCCCCCCCCCCACCGGGCAGGATGCGGCCCCCGCGCCGCCGAGAGCCCCGGGACACCGGGGCGGGTGACGCCGAGCCGGCGCTAATCGCGGCCAGATGCTCCCCGGGCCGCGCTAACGAGAGCGATAAATCAGCGGCGTCAGCGCCGCGGGCGTGGGGCGACTCGGGGGACACCGCGGCCCCCCCGGTGCTGCCCGTGCCAGAGGCTCCCGCCCCGGTGTGTGGGGACAGCGCGGCCCTGGGTGCAGGGGACGCGGGTGGCACCCAGGACAGGCCTGGGCAGCGCTCGGGGCCGCCACGCGCGGTGCTGGCACTGGGGAAACTGAGGCACAACCGAGAGAACAACTGCGATCCGCCCTCCCCCCCTCCCCGCCCAACAGCTGCTGTTAATTACAGCCCGAATGAAGGCGGTTTATTAAATCTCAGCGAGAGCAGGGCGGGCACGGCTCTGTGTCCCCCGCTGTCCCGGTGCCGGGCCCGGTGTCCCGGGGCTCGCCGGTGAGGCCGCCGTTCCCCTTTCCGCTCCAAACCCCTCATTAGGGGCGCGCCCGCGGCCGGACCGGCGGGTTCAGACTTTCCACCCCGGCCAAACCCGGCGGGCGAGGGACGGGGAGGCCAAAATCCTCCCCTTGTCCCTGTCCCCAGGCCGGGGACACTCCTTGGGCACCGGGGTACCCCGCGGAAAGCGGGGCACGCAGAACCGGCTTTGGCCGGCGGCGCTTTCACGGTTCCACCGGGGAACCGGCCGGCCCCGGGGACGGGAGCCACGAACCGGACACCGGCACGGCCCCCACCCGGGGCTGGTCCTGCCGTGTCCCCGCTCTGCTCCCACTGCCACCCGCGTGTCCCCAGAGCGAGAACGCGATGCCTGCAGCGAGCCAGCGGCTTCATCTCCTTAATGAGCGCTTAATGAGGGGCGTGAATCAGTGACCCCTTCCGCCTGCAGAGCCGCGGGGAGCGCCCGAGCTGGTGGCAGTGCCACTGTCCCCACGGCTGGCAGTGCCACCGTCCCCATTGCTGGCAGTGCCACTGTCCCCATTGCTGGCAGTGCCACCGTCCTGTCCCCATTGTTGGCAGTGCCACCGTCCCGTCCCCATTGCTGGCAGTGCCACTGTCCCCATTGCTGGCAGTGCCACTGTCCCCATTGCTGGCAGTGCCACCGTCCCGTCCCCATTGCTGGCAGTGCCACTGTCCCCACGGCTGGCAGTGCCACCATCCCATCCCCATTGCTGGCAGTGCCACCGTCCCCACTGCTGGCAGTGCCACCGTCCCCATTGCTGGCAGTGCCACTGTCCCCACAGCGGGGTGGCCAAAGCTGCTGCTCCCTCGGAGCCCTCGGTGCCCTGCCAGCTGCCAGCCGGGCTGGATTTACCCCGGAGCGGGATTTGGGATGAGCCCGGAGCAAGGTCACGGCCACCAGAGCATCCTCATGTTCCCGCTGTCCCAGTGCCACCAGCAGCATCCCCTGTGTGCCACCAGCTCCAGGACAGCAGAGGTGCCTGGTCCTGCTGTGGTCAGCAGCACTGAGCGGTGCCCAGGGATGCCCAGCTCGCCCTGGGAAAGGGAACAAGCAGGGTTTGCACCCCGGGATTGGCACGGCAGGCTCTGGGCACGCAGGGGAAGCTGCCTCTTAGTCACTGCCACAGGCAGGGAGAGAGGAACCCAGCCGGGAAAACAAGAAGTCACAGCTGCCACCGCCTGTCCCCAAACCTGCCCTGTCCCCGAGGAACCCCCAGGGGCCTCCGACGATCAAAAACAAGAATTAAAAAAAAAAAAAAAGCAGCAAGAAAAGAAAAAAAAAAAAACCACCAGAAAGAGAGAGAGAAAGAAAACAGATTTAAAAAGGAAAAAGGAGGAGGAGGAGGGTTTGACGTGTATTTTTAGTTGCTTAGCACAGCCCTGAAATATTTCGGCAGCCACTCCCTCCGCGTCGCTGGCGTGTAACTATTCCTGTGCTGCCTCCTCGGCAGGGCTCAGGAGCTCTGAGTCACCGTGGGGCAGCCAGAGACACCGGCCCAGGGCTGCCCCCGGCTCCGGTGCCACCACAACACCCCGGGAAGGGTTTCCAGGGCGGCCTTTGCTGGGGCTTTCCGCGGGGACACGTTGGCCCTGCCAGGCTCTGCACCCACCCACGCCCGCAGCCAGGCTCAGGCTTTTCTTCCTCCTCCTCCTCCTCTCTCTGCTTGTTGCTTTTATCTCGCTCCTCCCTGTTTTGTTTCTGTATTTTTTGTGGGGTTTTTTAGTCTCCCTGCGCTTCCACGGTGCAGTGACAGCCCCAGAGTTTCGTTTTTGGGGCAGAAAAGCCCGAAGTGATCGATGCCCTTCCACCACAGAGCCATCTGCCACCCAGCTGCCCTTTGTGGGGGGACAGAAATATTCCTGGCAGAAGTGGAAAAAGGAAAAAAGGAGGAGGCAGGCAGGGAATGCTGCTAAAGCGGGGTAATTAAACAAATACAGAACCAGCTCCACCACCTGACCCCAGAGCTTGGCCAGGAGATAAGGAGCGCTTGGAGGACTCTACCCCGAGCCAAAGGTCCCATTGCTGCAGTCAGGATTTCTCCTGCCAGCATTTCTCCCTGGAATCCCAGCAGGGCTGGAGCCGTTTCCCTTTCCAGCAGGGAAGCCGCAGCACACGGAGGAGCCTCCGTGGCTGGAGGGACCCGGAGGGAGGGAGCAGGTCGGGAAGGGAAAGTCTGACACAGCCTGGGCTTTGTTAAAATGCCACGGGAGTTTTCCAGGAGGGAGGACGCATCACCCCCTCGCCGGGAATGGGCTCCCTGCGATGAGCACGGAGCAGCCCCATGGGGAACGCGTGGCTGCTGCTGGAAATTGAATATTTCGGGATTTATCCCCAATTTCAGGGCTCTGGGCCGGGCAGGGCCCAGCAGCATCACAGACACACAGAGGGAGGCGGCTGGGAGAGGCTGGAGATTTATTCTCACTCACCACCGTGCCCAGTTCTACAAACATTAGAAAAATAAGTCTATAAAAGCAAGTTCTTCACTCCTTTTCAGTACAGTGGCGATGGCAGAGCCTCCAGTACGAGAACCAGTTGTACAAACCCCAAACCTGCTCAGAACAAGTCACAATATCAGTTTTCCCCCCAAAATCCAGCCCGTTTCATCCATCCAGGGGGGCCTGAGGCACACCCAGAGCTGTTCCTCAGCTGGGATCAGCCAGGATATTCTGAGGGTGTGTTTTGCCCACGGGATGGAAGACTGGAGTAACCTGACCTGGGAATTCCCAGGAGTTTTCTGAAGCTGCAGCAGGGACATGTTCACACGCTGTCCCCAAGGGAGGATAATTGGTGGCTGGGGGAGGAAGTGACAGGTACAGCCAGCGAGGTCAAGCACCAGCTGCTGATGGAAGGAAATTAGGTTGAGAAATATTGTCAGAGCTCAGGACTCGGTGTCGCAGCAGAAGGGAGAGAGTTTTCAAAAATAAATCCACGTCAAGCAGCTCAAGTTGATGTTTCAAAAAATAAATTTAAACCCCCCGCGAGGAATAAGGGGTGCACCAGCCTCATGCAAAAAAAAAACAAAAAACAAAAACTCCTGTTCTTTGAGAGAAACTTCTGATCTGAAGTCAAATTAGCAATGAACTAATTGGGAAATGCTCATTTGTCACAAAGCTCTCTTGGGAACAAGCCTTGAAGGCCAATGTTCATCCCTCCTTTGAGCCACTGGAGAAACAGAACTCACTGGCCAGGAGAAGAAAAGCAAAGCTTCAAAGTTTGTTGGTTTAAAGAAACCCCAAACCTTTAGGACTATTCACATACAGACACAACATCCTCAAGTTCAGTGTTTTTAAACCAAAACACATCTGGTTACAAACAAAACAACTTTCCCAAGTTTCAAGTATTTAAAAAAAAATCCAAGCAATCCAGAAAGCGTTTGCCTTCGTGCTGGTACCTCTGAACGGGAAAATATTTTAAGTTAAACCTGGTAAGCCTGAAAAAATTCACTCTCAGGAGAAGGCAGAACCTCCCTCCTTAACCATGAACGGATTTTTAAGAACATTTCCAATGATTTACTGACTACAAGGAGAGAAAACTCGGCATGAGGGGCTTGGTTCGGGCTCTGGTTCTGACGGAGGAGCGGGACAGGGAACGCTGCTGGACACGTGGCAGCCCTGAGGTGACAAAACCCAGCGTGTCCCCCCTGGCCCTCACTGCTTGGCCGATTGCCTGCCCGGCTTCTTCTCCTGCTGGCCTCTCCCGCTGCCGGGGATTCCTCGGCCGCGGCCCCCGAACACACCTGTGGAGCAGAAAGGGACAGGGATCAGCGCCCTGTGAGCAGAAAGGGACAGGGATCAGCACCCTGTGAGCAGAAAGGGACAGGGATCAGCGCCCTGTGAGCAGAAAGGGACAGGGATCAGCGCCCTGTGAGCAGAAAGGGACAGGGATCAGCATCCTGTGAGCGGAAAGGGACAGGGATCAGCGCCCTGTGAGCAGAAAGGGACAGGAATCAGCGCCCTGTGAGCAGAAAGGGACAGGAATCAGCGCCCTGTGAGCAGAAAGGGACAGGGATCAGCGCCCTGTGAGCAGAAAGGGACAGGGATCAGCGTCCTGTGAGCAGAAAGGGACAGGGATCAGCACCCTGTGAGCAGAAAGGGACAGGGATCAGCACCCTGTGAGCAGAAAGGGACAGGGATCAGCGCCCTGTGAGCAGAAAGGGACAGGGATCAGCGTCCTGTGAGCAGAAAGGGACAGGGATCAGCGCCCTGTGAGCAGAAAGGGACAGGGATCAGCGCCCTGTGAGCAGAAAGGGACAGGAATCAGCACCCTGTGAGCAGAAAGGGACAGGGATCAGCGCCTCACAGCCTCACTCAGACAGGTCTCACCCCCAAAACTGGCTCATCTGGGAGGCTTAGAAGCAGAAACGTGGCTTTTTTTGACTTCTCCTTTTGCGGACCTTTATTTAGGAGGCGCACAGACTCATCCCCTTCCTCTCAGCAGCAGCTCCCTGGCGTGTGATTAATGCTGAGCTGGTGGTAAACTGAGGTTTCTTCCCAAAAAAATGGAACCAGGTGTTGGAATATAGCTAACTAAAGACCGGGAAAGCGCTGGACTCAGCTTAATCTAAGTTTTTACACTTGCAAGGCACTGTGTCTTTGGGCATAGCTGTAGTACGGTAACAAGCAGTGAAAGAGACATGAGAAAAGAGAGACGTAACCTCTGAAGAACAGGGAAGAGCTGATGCTGTGGGTGGCCAGTGGACAGCTCAGATTTCAGATAACAGAATATTCCTGAGCTTATCACTGCTGTAAATAAATATCTGGTGCTCTAATCAATAAACGAAGCTTGCTGTTCCCTCACGTTGAGAGCTCGAGTTTTCCCCGCGCCGTGACAAATGGCTGCAACAGCCAGGGAAGCAACAAATTTAAAATCCAGGTTGTGAAGCGTCCCCTGAGAGCAGCACAAGGACTGGGCAGAGCAATCCTTGGTTTCTGGAGAGGGCACAGCAGAGCAGGGGCTGATCTGGGGGCTGCAGGGAGATCTCAGCCCCAAACCCAGGAGCTGCTGAGCCCAGCCCTGAGATTTATCCCCAAAATCCCCATCCTAGGGATAGAGGGATGTGGATCCACCCCGCTACACACAAAGGGGACCCAATCCAAGCACCAGAGCTTCTCCAGAGGAGGGGATGCGCCCAAAACATAAATTATTGAATTATTGCCAAGCCTGCAGCGCTGGGGATGCTCCTCCTGGAGCAAAGGCTGGGGACTTGTGAGTTTGGCAAGCGAGAAGTCAAAGGAGGAGGATTAGGAGTGTCAGAAACAATAATCCTTTCAACTCTGAGCACAATTACAGCTTCCCTCCTGCCCCGTGGCCTCCCAACAAAATTGTCCTGCCTTCATTTTCTTTTTTTTTTTTTTTTCTTTTTCCTTTCCCTCCTCCCATCACGTCTCGGTGACGAGAGCCAAACCTTTGAGCTAATTAGCAAATGCTGAAGCTTCCCTTGAAAATATTCCATCAGCAAACGGAGGCTGCCCACGGAAACAGCAGCAGCTCCACCTTGGAGCTCCCCACCAGGTGGGCACTGCCTCAGCGGGGAAAACAGCGTGGTTTTGGTGTTTATCCCCCAAAAAATCCTAAAAATCTGCTGTGCCAAGGCAGGGAAAACAGCGTGGTTTTGGTGTTTATCCCAAAAAAAAATCCTAAAAATCTGCTGTGCCAAGGCAGGGAAAACAGCGTGGTTTTGGTGTTTATCCCAAAAAAAAATCCTAAAAATCTGCTGTGCCAAGGCAGGGAAAACAGCGTGGTTTTGGTGTTCATCCCCCCAAAAAATCCTAAAATTCTGCTGTGCCAAGGCAAAGGCAAGGAGGAACCTCTATAATAAATATAATAAATTAAGTAAATAAATAGATTTATATAAATATAAATTTCTATTTATAATAAATATAATTATATGAAATAAATATATAAATGCACATAAATATAAAAACTAATATAAATGAATATATTCATATAAATATAATTTTTATAATGAATATATTCCCATGAAATGGGAAGGGTTGTTTGGGTGACCTATTTCTTCTGAAGTGGCAACCTGCCCTTTATCAGGAACATGAATTATTCATCTTCCAGGAGCAGCTCAAACCCTCACACCGTTTTGTCTTTTTTGTTTTGTTTTGCTTTTTAAATACAAATACATTAACAAATCAGGAAAGCCAAAGCCTCATTTTAAAAGGGAGGAGAAAATTATTTTTCTCCTGACTGCCCTGAGCAGAGCCTGGTTTATTTTCACTATTTTCCCCCAGAACAGCCTTTTGTTTTCCCCCCTGGGCCTTGCTGAGCTCCTGAAGGAGCCAGGAGGGGCTGGAAGAGTCAAGTTGAGACTCTGCAAAGCTCCTGCCCAGCCCAGCAAGGAGGGAGGGAGGGAGGGAGGCCCATCCCTGGCACGGATCCTGCCTCTCCTTGGCAGGGGCTGCCTGCTCGACTGGATCCTGCTCCGGCTTCTCCTGCCCTGGCCCTGAAACCGAGCACCGAGAGCTGCTCCTCTGAAACAGAGCAACAGGGGCTGCTCCTTGCACAGGAGGGGAAATGTTAAAGGCAGGGATCCCGTTCTCCCCTCTGCAAGATGGGGAAAAATTAAAAAAAAATCAGATTTTTTACCTCATCCAGCTCATCCAACCTCACAAAAAATCAGATTTTTTACCTCATTCAGCTCCTCCAAGCCCCCCAAAAAATCTGATTTTTTACCTCATTCAGCTCCTCCAAGCCCCCCAAAAAATCAGATTTTTAACCTCGTCCAGCTCCTCCAACCTCCCCCAAAAAATCAGATTTCTACCTCATACAGCCCCCTCCAACCCGCCCAAAAAAATTCAGAATTTTACCTCATCCAACCCCCCCCCAAAAAATCAGATTTTTTACCCTGTCCAGCCCCTCCAACCCCCAAAAAATTCAGATTTTTACCTCGTCCAGCCCCTCCAACGCCACGGCCCTTCTGCTGCTTCTGCTGCTGCATCCCCCCACGGCCCCTGCCCTTGGACACCACCTCCTCCTTCACCATGTCGATGATTTCGTCGGGGATCCGCAGGTACTTGATGGTGCTGCCGCGGATGTAGCACTCGGGCATCCTCCAGAACTTGTCCCCGTCCTGGTGGCGAGAAAAACCAGAAAAACCTGCTGCTTTTGGGTCATTTTTTGGGATTTTTTTGTCCCCATCCTGTCGGGGAGCAGCAGGAGCAGAACCTGCTGCTTTTGGGTCATTTTTGGGGATTTTGAACTTGTCCCAGTCCTGTTAGGGAGCAAAACCTGCTGCTTTTGAGTCATTTTTAGGGATTTTTAACTTGTCACCACGAGCAAAACCTGCTGCTTTTGGGTCACTTTTGGGGATTTTTGGTCCCCAGCCGATTATGGAGCAACACACGCAGAAATCTGCTGCTTTCTGCTGCTTTTGGGTCACTTTTAGGGATTTTGAACTTGTCCCCAGCCTGTTGGGAAGCAGCACAAGCAAAACCTGCTGCTTTTGGGTCACTTTTAGGGATTTTGAGCGTTTCTGGAGCGGGGGAGAGCTGCAGCAGTCTTTGCTGGGAGCACTGTCCGTAACCAGCTGTGGAAAATGGGGTTTAACCCCCAGAACACAGAGCCCCACAAAGAACTGTAACCTCGATCTGTTCCTCAAACAGCGGCAGAAAATGTCAGAGAACAGGGGGAGGGAACCAGGCCCTCCTTCCCTTCTCACACCAGAAGGGAATTGAAAGTGGGACCAGAGGCAGGAGTGAAAACGGTGCTGAACAACCAATTCTGGTACAGAAAAACGCAGCCGTGGCCAGGATTCCTGTCCAGCTGGGAGTCACCCCACTCCTTCCCTCCTCTGGGGTGTGGAGGGAGCAGAGAGGCAGCTCTGGAGCCAGCTGGCTGTGGGATGGGAGCCTCCAGAGCAGCCGAGGGAAATAAGGAACTCACGCTTTGTATATTTATTTAAATTTAAAAAAACAAAAATAAAAATCTTCAGGTTTTGGAGCAGCCACCTCCCTGCCTTGTTTTCAGGCAGTTTCAGGGTTTTCCTAGGATACCATGGCCTTCCCTAGGACTCAACCCAATGGGCTATTAGATTTATTATATAACTATATTTTTATTTATTTGTTTATTTATATACTTAGAAAAATAAAAATAAAAATATTCAGGTGCTCAGTTTTGGAGCAGCCACATCCCTGTGTTGCTTTCAGGCAGTTTCAGGATTTTCCTGAGATACCATGGGCTCAACCCAGCAGGGTTTCAGCGAGTGGCTGAGGGAATAAGAACCCAGGGCTGAACAACAACTCAGGGTTGTAAGAATGGGAACCCAGGGCTGTAGGAATGGGAACCCAGGGCTGAACAACAACTCAGGGCTGTAGGAATGAGAACCCAGAGCTGAACAACAACTCAGGGCTGTAAGAATGAGAACCCAGGGCTGAACAACAACTCAGGGTTGTAGGAGTGAGAACCCAGGGCTGAACAATAACTCAGGGCTGTAGGAATGAGAACCCAGAGCTGAACAACAACTCAGGGCTGTAGGAATGGGAACCCAGGGCTGAACAATAACTCAGGGTTATAGGAGTGAGAACCCAGAGCTGAACAACTCAGGGCTGTAGGAGTGAGAACCCAGGGCTGAACAATAACTCAGGGCTGTAGGAATGGGAACCCAGGGCTGAACAACAACTCAGGGCTGTAGGAGTGAGAACCCAGGGCTGAACAACAACTCAGGGTTGTAGGAGTGAGAACCCAGGGCTGAACAACAACTCAGGGCTGTAGGAATGGGAACCCAGGGCTGAACAACAACTCTCTGGCCATGATGTCAGTGGGAGGAGGGCCGGAGCCGGCTCCAGCAGGGCCGGGCTGCAGCTGGGGCGGCTCCAGCCCAGCCCGGCCCTCCCCGTGTGTCCCAGGAGAGCAGGGGGGACCAGCACGGCCCGTTCTGCTCTCTGGGGATGCAGCAGGGCAGGAGCAGCAGGGGTAGCACGGTCAGGACGGACAGAGATGCGAGATCTCTGAGGCCAGGGCTGGAATTTGGGGTTTATTGCAAAGGGCCAAGTGCAGGGCCCTGCTGGGAGCTGCCAAACACAGCTCGGAGCAGGCCCCAAAGAGGGAGAGAGAGATAAAGAGAGTGGTAAAGAGAGAATGAGAGAGTGAAAGAGAGGATCAGAGGGTGAAGTTCCTGTTACAATACAATAAATCTTCTTCTGGTCGTGGAACTTGGGGTTTATTGCAAAGGGCCAAGTGCAGGGCCCTGCTGGGAGCTGCCAGGCACAGCTCAGAGCAGGCCCCAAAGAGGGAGAGAGAGGTAAAGAGAGAGAAGGCAAGAGCGTGGTAAAGAGATGAGAGTGAGGAAGAGTAAAGACGGTAAAGAGAGAGTAAAAGAGGACGAGGTTCCCGTTACAATACAATAAATCTGGTCGTGGAATTTGGGGTTTATTGCACAGGACCTGGGTGCAGGGCCCTGCTGGGAGCTGCCAGCCCCAGCTCAGAGCAGGCCTGAGAGGAGAGAGGGTAAGAGAGCAAAAGGGCAAGAGAGTAAAAGTCTAAGAGAGCAAGGTTCCCGTTACAATACCATAAATCTTCTTCCCTGCTGAACATTCTGATTCTCACTGACCAATCTAGTACAAGATACAAAACCTATAGCATTTCCATACAGCCTATAAGAATCATTACATTAGCATCCTGTGTTACATTTTAAACCCTAAAAACTCCTCTTCGGACCCCTTCTGCCAAGTAGTAGGGTCTGCTTTCAGACAGTCCCAAGGGTCAGAGCAGACCCTACAGCCTGGCAGAAGGGGCCAAAAGAGGAGTTTTTAAGGTTTAAAATGTAACACAATGCGGTGATGTAGTGATTCTTACAGGCTGTGTGTAAATGCTATAGGTTTTGTATCTTGGACTAGATTGGTCAGTGAGAATCAGAATGTTCAGCAGAGAAGATGTTGTTCCATCAAAAGGGGATTACATTCAGCTGGCCACACCATTGTTGTTCAGTAACTGAGGGATCTCAAAGCTTGCTTTCATTTCAATCTCACTTACAGTTTCCATATTCTCAAAATCTTTCTCCAGGCAATCACATTTATAAAGCTTTCCTGTTTCATCTTCCCCAGCACAGCAGCTCCTCTCATCATCATCATAATTTATTATTATTATTATTATTATTTGGGGCAGCTCTGCCTGCACGGGCAAGCCCAGGACGAGGCAGAGGAGCAGCAAAATTCCCTTCCAGGAGACAGAGCCGGCAAACCCCGCCCTGCCGGGGATGTGCCCGGCTGCTCCTTGGCTCGGATGCAGGAAGGGATGGAGCTCCCGGCTCCTTCCTCGTTCCGGGCTGCCCCGGGTAAACAGGAGGCTCCCGGCTCGTTGTCCCGTGCCATCTAGCGGCCAGCGCCACCAGTGCCACCAGTGCCACCAGTGCAAACCAGCAGATTCCATCTCCACCCGGGCTCCGGGGGCGTCTGGAGGCGGATGAGGCTGCTCTCCCTGTGCGCCGGGGTCACAGGATGGTGGAATCATGGAATGGTTTGGGTTGGGAATCAAAGATTGTCCCAGTTCCACACCTTCCACTGTCTCAAGGTGGCTCCAAGCCCCGTCCAACCCGGCCTTGGACACTTGGGTTGTGTCCAAGGGATGGGGACACAATTCCTTGGGCTTTGGGATGGGGCAGCCACGGCTGCTCTGGGAATTTCATCCCAAACCTTCACCACCTTCACAGGGAGGAATTCCCTCCCCAAAATCCCACCCGACCCTGCCCTCCCCCTGTGTCCTCTCATTCCATCCCCTGCCCAAAGTTTCTCTCCGTGGTTTTGTCAGCCCCTTCAGGCACTGGAAGGCCACAATGAGGTGACCCCAAAGCTTCTCCTCTCCCAGTTCCTCAGCCTTTTCCTCAGCTCCATCCCTCTCTGATCATCTCGGACTCACTCCAGCATTTCCACATCCTTCTGGGTGATCCCTCCCAATAAAACCCAAGCTGCTGCTCGTCCCAGGCAGAGCACTGAGCCTTTGGGAGCAAATTTCCAAGGAGAAGGGAATCATCACCTCTGTCCTGACTTTGCTGTCACCTCCTCCGAGTCCCCCTCCCGCTAAATTCAACAGCGGATCCTCGTCCCATCGTGACCCAAGGCCCAGCCACAAATTCCAAAAACCCAGCCACAAATTCCAAAAACCCAGCCACAAATTCCCAAATCCCACCCCGAAACTCCCTGCGAACCTTGCTCAGGGTGTGTCCCCTGTCACACTGGTGTGCCCCAGCCACGCCACTCCACACTCCTGTCCTGGAGACAACGGGAACCAGGGGGGGTTTGCAGGGGATTTTTGGGGGAACAAGGATCCCTGGCAGCCTCTCCTGGGCAGCTCTGGCATTCCAGGGCTGGGAAAGCACAACAGCAGCTGGGCTCCCACTGTCTGTGCTGCCCACAGGGAGCAGGGAAGCTTCTGATGGGGCTCAGAGCCCAAAACACAGATCCCAATCTCCTGGAGCAACTCTGGCCAAGGGCGAAGGTCCCAGACCTTCCAAAGGTCCCCTTCACCTTAGTGGGTGAACTCAGCTGGATGTGGAGAGGGGAGGGAACAAAAGAGATTGGAGGGAATAAAAGAGATTGGAGGGAATAAAAAAAGAGATTGGAGGGAATAAAAAAAGAGAGATTGTGGTGTTTGAGGCTCTGGTTTTTGGGAAACCTGGATCAGCATCACAGCACGTGGCCCCCGACTCCTCACCGGGGGGGATGAGGGACCCCAGCCCCTCATCCTGTGATGTGCAGAGAGGGGACACCTACCCAAGGCTGCTCCTTCATTATGGGCATTATCAATAATTAAATGGGCGTTATTAATAATCACATTTTATCTCCATTTCAGGCAGAGGTCACGGCTCCATAGCAGCGCTGTGAGCTACAGCAGAGCCCGCCTGGCTGCGGGGACAGAGCTGGGGAACCTTTGGGGACAGATCTGGGTGCCAGTCCCGTCTGCTCCCGGTGTGACCCTGCGGCGGGTGAGCCCTGCCCGGTACCGGCGCCGGTGCTCCGGCCTTACCCGCGATGTGCAGATAACCTCCCGCAGGTTGATGTTCATCCAGTTGTCGCAGCTCACCAGGTGCCCGTTGTACGTCTCCCCGTTCTTCAGCTCCACCAGCTGCGAGAGAACGGCGGTCACGGGGCGCCGGTACCGGGACGTGCCCGGGGCCACCCGCGCGGTACCGGAGAGGGCAGCGGGGCTGGGCCGCGCGGCCCGTACTCACCATGGGGTGGTTCTGCGCCGTCTTCAGCAAGGACAGGGGCAGCTGCGGGGGGAAGAGAGGAGAAAGGCCTCAGCACCCACCGGCAACGGGACACCGGCCGGGGCACCGACCCGAGCACCGAGCGGGGCGCCGCGCACGCCATCCCGGGCGGCGGGGAAGGGACGAGCCAGGCCCTCCCGTCCGCTCCAGCCTCCTCCCGAGCCCGGTTCCCCGTTCCCCCCCGTTCCCGGTGCCCCGCTCACCATCGTGCCGAACCAGGAGCCGCCGCCGCGCCGGGCGCTGCCGCTCAAACCGCCCCCGGCTCCGCGCGGGACCAATCAGAGCGCGGCGCGGTCCCGCCGCAGCCAATCAGAGCGCGGCGCGGTCCCGCAGCAGCCAATCAGAGCGCGGATCACGGCCCGGCCGCGCCGCGCCGCCCGGTCCGCGCCTTTGCGGCGGCACCGCCCGGGACGGGCCGCGCCGGGACGGGACGGGCCGCGCTCCGCACCGCCCGGTACCGCGGCCGCGCTTCGTGCTGCCCCACAGCCAGCCAGGGAACCCCCGCGAGGCTCAGGGTGAGCGTTTTATTTAACCAAACCCCCCCCCCTCACCCCCCGAGTCCCGCCGCTGAGGCGGGCGAGCGGGAGCCCCTCGGGGGTGCGCCGCGCACGGACGGTCCCGGTGATCGGTAACGGGCGAAGGGCTCCAGGCCGTCCCGCTGCGGGACTTCCGCCGCGGCGGCGGAAGCGGCGGGTCCGGGCGGCGCGGGGCGGGGCGGGCGGCGCGGGGCGGGGCCGCGCTCGGAGCGGGGCGGCGGCGGGACGGGACGGACGGACGGACGGACGGACAGACAGACAGGACGGGACAGGACGGACGGGACGGGACGGAGCCGCGATGGAGAAGCCGCGGCGGGCGGTGGTGGTGACGGGTACGGGGCGGTGAGAGGGGAAAGGGGGGGGATTGCTGGGGGACCCCGTCCCTGCGGGGGCAGTTTGGGGGAGCCCTTCCCCAGCGGAGGGGGGGCTGCAGGTTAAAGGGTCCGGGGGTGCAGCTGGGGGAGCCCTGCTCGGGGCTGAGGAGCAGCTTTGGGGATCCTTTTCCCGATGGAGGTGGCCGGGGGTAGGGGTGAGACCCCTTCCCGAAGTGAGGGGTCGCTTCTGTGTGATGGGGAATTTTGGGGACCCCTTCACCGCAGGGCTTGGAGGGGGCACTTGGGGACCTCTCCCTGAGATGAGTGGGGGATCCCTTCCCTAAGGTGAGGGGGGGTCTGCTGTCCCGTCGGGGGGGACTGAATGGGGAGCAGGGGCTGTTTTGGGGGGCTGTCCCCTGTGTGCGGCGATAGATGGGGTGCAGGGCAGAGCCTGGGGGGCTTTGGCTCAGGGGTGCGGCACTGAGGGGCTTTTCTAGCATTTATCCGTCCGGTTGGCACTTGCATGCCCTTTTTCCATGCGTGACCCCATCCCAAAGGTTTGCTCTTTGCCAGAAGAAGGGAACCGATCCTCCCAAGGAGCAGCAAAACCAATTTGGGGTGCAGGGAGGGGGGAATCCCCCTCTGAGCCCCCCACCCTGAGCCCCCCAAGGTTGGGAGCTGCTCCCCAAAGCAGCCCCGAGCGCCGGAGGGAAGAATGAGCGAGGGGCCCCGGCGGTGTCAGCTCCTCCTGGGGTACAAAGGCAGCTCGGGGTGATTTGTGGGTGAGGCCGTCCTGTGACAAATGGGGAACTGGCCCCAACTATTCAGGTTCTCCCCCCAGCAGCTGAAGCCGGGGCCGTTTGAATAGCAGGGCAGCCGTAACCACGGGCGGAAAGCGCCTTTTTGCAGGGAGCAGGTGGCAGATCCTGCCTTTCCCAGCCCCAAATCCAGCGCGGAGCGGCAGTGACTAAACAGAAAACTTGCGTCAGGAGACGTTCTGCTGCTCGAGGCTCCTCCACGCTCCTTTTTTTTCCCTTTTTTTTTGGGGTAAATTTCAAGGAAGCCTGGTTGCAAAAAGGCAGCGTTTTCCCCGCGAGCTGTGCCCCTGTTTGATAACGCCGTGGATGTCGGGCGGGATTCCGTTCAGGACTGGGGACGGCGTCGTGGGTTCCCAGCCTGGATAAACGTTATTCGTGCACAATTTCTTTTTTAGAAGGCGTTAAGGGGATAATCCCACGGCCGTCCCTGCAGCTGGTTTTAGTGCTAATGAGCCTGGCAGGGATGTGCTGCCCATAAAGTTCCCCCTGTTCCCGGATGGGGCAGAGCAGGGATAACCCCAGCCGTGTTTGAGCCGCTTGGATTTGGAATTCGGGGCGAGGGAATCCTGCCCCGTGCCTGGGCACCTGTGGAATCCCAGCCTTTCCCTGGCTGAGCCGTTAAAACGTGGATTTCGTTTCTGGTGTGGGATTGTCACGCTTTATTTAGGAATTCAGCGCTGTGGGACTCGCAGGAACAGCTGGGAAGGCATTCATTTGCCTCCTTCCCCTGTCATGGTTTGTCTCACACCCCTGCAGCTCTGCTCGCAGGAAAACACCCCCAGCACTTTGGGGTTTTGTGGGAATGTTTGTTTTGGCGTGGAGGAGCCCACGCTGGGGAAATTCCTGCCGAGGTGCAGCCTCACCTCACCAAAGCCCACGTTTCCATTAAGGTGTCAGCTGATATTTGTGGTCCCTCTCGGATCCTTTCAGAATTTATGTCTCCTAATTGCACCAGGCTGGGAGGGCAAGGCTGACATCTGAAATTAAAGCGTATCGACGTTACACCCAGATAAATTGCCCAACCTTTGTGTGCTTGCTCAGGGAAAAAGAAAATAATAAGAAAGATATCATGGATTACCAGTTAACTCCGAAGTTATTCATTAGGAATTTGGAGGTGCTGAAGGAAGTGGTTTTGATAACACCCTGGTAGCCTCTGCTGTGCTGTGGGTGGGTTGTCAACAGCTCTGTTTATTTCCTTGGGAGGTGTAATTAATGCTAACGAAGATCTTGGAGAGGACCCTGAGTGGAGAAGGAACATTTGAGGCAGGCTTGTGGAAGCATCTGCTGTGGGCTGAAGCAATCAGGAATAGAAAATCCAATCATGATTCTAATTCTGTGCCATCGGGCAAGTTAGCTGGTAATAACCAATTTTTCTAACCTGGGCAGGAAGGAAAATTCTTCTCCCCAAGAAAAAAAAACAAGTTTCTTTTCAGGCAAGTTATTGTTCCCCTTCACTGAACAAGGCTGGAGTTGAAATATTTCAGTGCAGGTGTCTTGTTTGATACTCAGGTGTAAAGAAATAAGGACTGAGAGGTAGAAGTGGAGGTTTTTTTTTCCAGGAAAGCTCAAACCTCTTTGCAACTTGAATCAAACCTGTGAATTTTTCTTCTCTTGCAGGGTTTGGGCCGTTTGGAGAGCACGCTGTGAACGCCAGCTGGATTGCAGTTCAGGTAACCCCTGGATTTTCCTCTTGGGAAGTGCCAAAACAGAGGACAAATCCCTACAAGTTTGGGCTTTCAGCTCTTTTTATCACCCACAACTTCTCCTGGAGCTCTCTGCAGATATCCAGATGGTCAGCTGGATAATGTTTGATTCCCTGCTCAGAAAACAATCCCTGAGCTGGTGGAGTTTAATGAGATTGAGTTAATGTAGCTGAGGCTACGTTAGTAAGGAATTCCCAGCTTTGGGTGCTTTTTAAATGGGGCAGGGAGCTCGGAATCTTCCTCTGCCCCGGAGAATTCCAAACAAACAGAGCAGCCCAGAGGAATCTGGGTGTTTTTCTCTCATTTCTGCCTTGGAGCTGGGCCAGCTGGTTCACCTTTAAACCCAGCCTCGTTCCTGAGAGGAGACTTTGGTGGGGTTGGGTGTCAGAGTCTGATTCCCAGGCTGAGCTGCCTCATTTCCCCCCCTGGATCCTCCCTTTCTCTGTTTGGGAGAGTTTCTGGGGAAATGCCTTTTCCTGCCTGCTCAGGACAATCAGCTTTGTGCCACTTGTGGCTCTCTACCTGCCTGGGCACATCCCTCAAATCTGGAATATCCTGGCAGGGAATCATCCAGCAACTCCTGGCCATGCACAGGACACCCCAAAATCCCCACCCTGAGCCCAGGAGTTCACCTGGCTGAGGCTGACACCCCACAAATGAGGCAGGAGGAGGGAATTGAGCTATTTTCCATGGAATTAAGGGTTTTTTTTTTTGCTGTAAAAACACTTTTCACAGGGATGGTGCTGCCACATTATCCCACTTCCTCCTCCTTTGTCGCTTCTGGATGGGGTTTGTGGCAAAGCCCCTGGGAATTCCGTGGTACCTTTTAGTACAGTTGCCCAGGGAATTAAATCTATTTTTCTCCCCACCACGTCTCTCTCCCCTTCAGAGCTCTGAGATTAATATCTTCTTCCAAATGCTTTTAAATTAAATCACAAACTCTAATCAATTACAGCCAACTAACGTCCAGCTGCCTGATGTGTTGGCCGGTGGGAGAAGGCAAAACCTTTGCCTCCAAAGAGCTTTTTTTGGGAATGAATTTGTTTAATTTTGGGTCAGTTTGGAGGAATATGCAGGTTGTGGATGGTGGGAAAAAAAAATCAATACAGGGCGTTCCTAAAAATCAGAAGTGAGGCTCAGTGATTTGGTTTGTTCTTGCTGGGGTGGTGTCAGCTGTTGTAAATAGCTGCTTTTATTTTAGAAGAGACAGACAAAAGGGTGTTTTTTGGAGCAGGAGGAGTGGTGGGTGTTGAGATGTTGCTTGAAAAAAAAAAATAAACAAACCTAAAGAGAAACAGCTCCGGGCGCTGGTGGCTGCTCAGCTGTGTGGCTGATGGATGAAGTCACCCCCTCCATTTAAAATCTGATTTTAGGGGCTTGAGGGATGGCAAAACTCAGACTTGGGGGTGTTTTGGGTGGATAAATTCAGACCTGGGGGCGTTTTGAGTGGATTTGTGATGTTTTGAGTGGCTAAACTCAGAACTGGGGATATTGGGTGGATTTGGGATATTTGGGGTAGCTAAACTCAAAACTGGGGATGGTTTTGAGTGCCTGAACTCAGTTTTGAGTGGCTAAACTCAGAATTGGGGATGTTTGGGGTGTACAGACTCAAAACTGGGGATGTTTTGAGTGGCTGAACTCAGAATTGGGGATGTTTGGTCAGAACTGGGGATGTTTTGAGTGGATTGGGGATGTTTTGAGTAGCTAAACTCAGAATTTGGGATGTTTTGAGTGGATTTGGGATGTTTGGGGTGGCTAAACTCAAAACTGGGGATGTTTTGAGTGTCTAAACTCAGAATTTGGGATGTTTTGGGTGGATTTGGGATGTTTGGGATGGCTAAACTCAGAATTGGGGATGTTTGGTCAGAACTGGGGATGTTTTGAGTGGGTAAGTTCAGAATTTGGGATGTTTTGAGTGGATTTGGGGATGTTTTGAGTGTCTAAACCCAGAACTGGGGATGTTTTGAGTGGATTTGGGATGTTTGGGATGGCTAAACTCAGTATTGGGGATGCTTTGAGTGGCTAAACTCAGAATTGGGAATGTTTGGTCAGAACTGGGGATGTTTTGAGTGGATTTGGGGATGTTTTGAGTGGGTAAGTTCAGAATTGGGGATGTTTTGAGTGGATTTGGGATGTTTGGGTGGCTAAACCCAGAATCTGGGATGTTTTGAGTGGATTTGGGATGTTTTGAGTGGTTAAGCTCAGAATTTGGGATGTTTTGAGTGGGTAAGCTCAGAATCTGGGATGTTTTGAGTGGATTTGGGGATGTTTTGAGTGCCTAAACCCAGAACCGGGGATGTTTTGAGTACAAACCGGAGGCTCCGGCCCCGGATTATTGTGAGTGAAAACATCAGCTGGGAGGCAGCGGGGAGGATTTGCCTTTCCTTCCCCTGTCTCAGCCCCCAGAGGCCCAGACAAAAAGGAACAGCATGTCTTTGAGCCCGGCTGAGGTGGGCATTGTGCAACTTTCAGACGGGGACTTCATGGAGCGGAGGGGACACAAAGGCGTGTCTGAGTTCCCGAACCCCAGACGCTGTGATCTGCATTTTAATAGCAGAAAAATCAATTAAACAATCTTTCTAAATCCTTCCTAGCTCTAGGGCTCGGCTAGTTCTGGTTTATTACATCTTTTATTGCGCTGCATCCCGAGGATAAAATTCTCTCCTTTTTTTTTTCCTTTTTTTTTTGCTTTCGCTGCCCCCTGGTTTTGTTTGGGTTCTCCCACAGAACATGGGCACGGTGTGAGTTTGCCCTGGAAGTGCAGTGAATTTCTGTCTGGTTTTGCAAGCTGACTGATTTTTACACATGGCTACCTTAAATAGTGGCAGCGGCAATCTGATAATGCTGCTGAAATGAAAAGTTTTGAAATTTCACCCAAAAAGAAAAAAACCACCCCAATGAAATGTTTGGGTTTTTACTCACGGGAGAGCTTTCCTATAAAACCAGCAGGAAGAAAAACTCCTTTCTGCTTTATTTTAAGGCTCACAGCAAAAACACTCCGTGTTAATTTGGGTTTGCCGTTTTGAGTTTCCATCATTTTAATCTCCCAGTTCAGGATTTTTATTTTTATTTTCCACGGGTGCAACTTTTGCTGGGGAGGGGCTTGCAAGGAGAAATCACTAAAATGAGCTTTTCCCCTCTGCTTTCCTGCCCTCCCTGCTGTGGCTTAGGTGTGGACACAGGTGTGACCTGTGGGCTGTGAAGCTGCTGGGCTCCTTCATCCCCCCAGAGCGCTTCTGGCTGAGGAGGAGGAGGAGGAGGAGAGAGGTCAGAGTGCATTTTGACATTAGGAAGGACAATTGCTGTCAGGGTGTCTAGACAGACCTGATAAGGATATTAGAGGCTCACAAAGAGCAGCATTGTGGAGGGGTCAGGGAATGGGTCACACATGTTCTGTGTGCTCTGGTTGTCAGGTGGACAGGGCTGGGGGGCAGAGCTTGTTCGGGGAAGGGGGGGGAAGGTTACAAACATCTTCATTATGGAGCGCTGGGCTTGGTTAAAGGAAAAGTTGTGGCTTGGTGAAGTTAAACCTCAAGTGGCTGGAGGCTTCTCTTTTCATCCAGCAAAACTTGCCACCACCAAATCCATCCCCAGGAGCTGTTCCCTTCCCCATCACCAAATCCATCCCCCGGAGCTTTTTCCTTCCCCATCATCAAATCCATCCCCAGGATCTTTTTCCTTCCCCATCACCAAATCCATCCCCAGGAGCTTTTTCCTTCCCCATCACCAAATCCATCTCTAGGATCTTTTTCCTTCCCCACCATCAAATCCATCCCCAGGAGCTTTTTCCTTCCCCACCATCAAATCCGTCCCCAGGAGCTGTTCCCTTCCTAGTCCCAGCCACCAAATCCATCCCCAGGAGCTGTTCCCTTCTCCACCACCAAATCCATCCCCAGGAGCTTTTTCCTTCCCCACCATCAAATCCATCCCCAGGAGCTGTTCCCTTCCCCATCACCAAATCCATCACCAGGAGCTTTTTCCTTCCCCATCACCAAATCCATCCCCAGGAGTTTTTTCCTTCCCCACCATCAAATCCATCCCCAGGAGCTTTTTCCTTCCCCATCACCAAATCCATCATCAGGAGCTGTTCCAAATCCCAGCCACCAAATCCATCCCCAGGAGCTGTTCCCTTCTCCACCACCAAATCCATCCTCAGGAGCTTTTTCCTTCCTCTCCATCAAATCCATCCCCAGGAGCTTTTTCCTTTCCAGTCCCCAAATCCATCCCCAGGAGCTGTTTCCTTCTGAATCCTCACCACCAAACCCATCCCCAGGAGCTGTTTCCTTCCCAACCCTTCACCTTCAGGAGCATCACTTCTCATTATTATTAACACTCCTAAAAAGGGTTTGTTCTCCTCCTGAAGAGGCTGGCTGGTGGTTGAACACTCTCATCTGTAAACCCCTTTATTGAGGCTCCAGGTAAGGTTTTGAAGGCAGATTTGTGCAGATTTGTGCATCCCTTCCATCCAGCTGTGCTAATGAATGTCTGAGTGTGCCAGACACTAATCAATACAGCCAGGCTTTAATATCAGCCTTGCCCTGGGAGCCAGAGCCTGTGATTTATCATCCTTGCTCATATCTGCTGCTCTCTGAAAGTGTCACTTTGGCCTTTCTGGCTGTTTTAGTTATCTTAAATCTTGTTACATCCCTGTGGTTTGGCTGTACAAGTGTGAGAGGTGTTTTTTCCCTCAGAAGAAAACCACTCATGCTGATGAAAACACAGAAAAACGATGGCAAGACACTGCTCACGTTAAATGGGGGAGGCCTCAAACCTCAACTTGTCTTCTCCTTTCAAGTGTCTTTAATTTTTAATTTCTAACCTGGGGGAATACAAGGTTGGAGAGTGAAAACAGCTGATCTGCAAGGAGGAAAATAAAACCTGAGAATTGCTTCAGAGAGCAGCTCGTGGCTGTGGTGACCGAATCCAAACCTGGGACAGAGATAAATTCAGGGATATTTCGAAATGTCCTTTGATGGCTTTTTCCTGCTCCTACCTCAGCTCCATGGGAACAGCTGTTTTGGACATTTGGTGACGAGGGGAGAGCTTGGCCCAGGTTTGAATCTGCAGGAATTCCTTAAACATGATGGGCAAGGGCTCTTCTCCCACTGGAAAAATGCTTTCCTGGTGTTACCTGGCTCCAAAGCTCAGGCTCAGCTGATGGGTTGTTTTTTTTTTAAGAACCTTTTTTTTCCCAGAGGCTTCAGACCTTGTGGGTGTTTTTTGGGGGGAACTCCCAGTTTTGGGATCAAGCAGTGCTTTCCTGTCAGAAACACTGGGGAGAAAAAAAAAAAAACACCTTTCCTCTGGTTTTAAAGTCTTTGCAAGGTGTTTAACTGCCGCTTTGTGTTTGAAAAGGTTTGAAGGAAACTGGCTCTGTTTATTGCTGTTTGGGATGTTTTCATGGCAGAGAGGGAGAAATCATTCACTGGGTTGGCTGAGCCGCCACAGCCCTGGGAGCTCTTTATCTGGAAATAAATGTGAAATTGCTCTGCAGGCCGGCAGCCCTGGGTGGTGGATGAGATCCTGCCAGTCCCACCTTCTCCTTGGAAGGAGCAGGGATTTGTGACTGTCTCCCTCTATAAATACCAGAGCCAAGGTTTCCCTGGCAGCGTGGGTGCCTCTGGTAACCATTGTCAGTTAAATGTTGATTTCTTTGTCACACACACATCAGAGCCGCGCAAACGGTTCTGTGGGTGAAACTCTTCTTCCACACAGGTGGGGAGATGCCTTTGTTGTTGCCATTATGGGTTTGGGGGTTTTGACGTTGCTGTAAACTCCCTGCAGGTGCTGTTTGTGAGGTCACACAGCCTGGTGGTAAACGGTGTGTTAGTCCCTCACTCTGCCACTGAACCTTCCAGGAGTAAATCCTCTGCTCCCCCCAGGTCTGACCCTCTTGGTTTTGCTTTGCTGGTGTTTTCAGGAGCTGGAGAAGCTGGGGCTGAGGGATGATGTGGATCTGCATGTCTATGAGGTCCCTGTTGAGTACCAGACCGTGCAGAGGCTCATTCCTGCCTTGTGGAAGAAGCACAGTCCCCAAGTGAGTGAGTCAAGGGAGGAGGAAAAAACCACCCAGCCAAGGGTTGGAACCTGCAGTGGGCACCATGGGAAGTCTCTTTTTTCATGAATTCCCTCAGCCTGGCAGTCCCTGGCTGGATCTTTCCCTCTTTTGTGGTGAGGAATTTGTAGGATTTTACAGCTGGGAGTGCTGCAGCTCCCAGGAGCAGTGGGTGTGAAGGGGCCACTGCAAGGCACAGCTCCTCCCAAGAATCTTTCTGGGTTTCACATTCTCCGAACCTCAGAGAAAGGAAAAACACAATTCTCATCATTTTCTGTGCCTGTTGTTTGTGCCTAAGCAGAATGCAATGTGGAGATTGTTCACCCATAGTGATGGTGTTTGGGTCCTTGGCCTGTCAGGGCCAAGTGTGAAGCCCCACATTGCTCTTCATAGAGAAAAGCAAGGCACAGCTCTTCCCAAGAATATTTCTGGGTTTCACATTCTCTGAACCTCAGAGAAAGGAAAAACACAATTCTCATCATTTTCTGTGCCTGTGTTTGTGCCTAAGCAGAATGCAGTGTGGAGATTGTTCACCCATAGTGATGGTGTTTGGTTCCTTGGCCTGTCAGGGCCAAGTGTGAAGCCCCACGTTTCTGTTCACAGAGAAAAGCAAGGCACAAATCTTCCCAAGAATATTCTTATCCCATTTTCTGTGCCTGTGTTTGTGCCAAAGCAGAATGCAACATGGGCATTGTTTCCCCACAGTGATGGTGTTTGGTTCCTTGGTCTGTCAGGAAATAGCCCCCCATTTCTCTTCACACAGAAAAGGCACAATTCTTCCCAAGAATCCTTCTGGGTTCCACATTCTCTGAGGTTCAGAGAATGATCAAAACAATTCTTAGCCCCCCAGCACGGGTTGGACTCGATGACCTTAGAGGTCTCTCCCAGCCTCGTTATTTTTGATTTTATGATTCTGTGATTCTGCGGTCGGCGTTTTGCGCAAACCCAACCGCGTCCCTTGTCCCCCGGCAGCTGGTGGTCCACGTGGGCGTGTCGGGCATGGCCACCACCGTCACCCTGGAGAAGTGTGGCCACAACGTGGGCTACAAGGGGCTGGACAACTGTCGCTTCTGCCCGGGCTCGCAGTGCTGCGTGGAGGGCGGCCCCGAGTGCATCGACTCCATCATCGACATGGACGCCGTCAGCAGCCGCGTCTCGGCCCTGGGGCTGGATGTCACTGTCACCATCTCCAAGGACGCTGGCAGGTACGGGGAGCTGGCACCTTGTGGCAGGGGTTCCGTGCTGGTGTCACCTTATCACGGGAGTTTTGTTGGCGTTCAGAAACGCAGAACCACCAGAAATGATTACGTGGGTGCTTTTATTGAAGAGCTCTGGGTGCCGGGGGTATGAACCCAAATCTGACTCTGACCATAGAGCCGAGATGAACATGTTTTTATATTCTATAGTTACATAACTTTCTATGTTATATAACATTCTATAGTTATATAACTTTATAACTTATATATTTCGTTAATATAAGTTAATTATTAAACTTATATTGTTCTATTGTATACATAGATTTCAGCTATAGCCCCCCCTTTGAATTTTCAACATAGTTTCTCATTATTCTTCTTATGGTTATATAATAATTATATTTAATTACTAAACAATCATCACATCTAACGATTCTATCATTTATCACGTTGCTTACGCAGGTGGAGTGATCTGGGAAAAACACAAAGCCTAACATTTCAGAGTCTGTTTTAATATTTTCCCAGGCCCCACTATCAGTTTCACACCTTCTTGGTGTTTTCTTGTGGGCAGCTCCTCAGAGCGTCGAGTCTTTCTTCTTCACAAAGCAGCCAGAAATATATATATATTATATATTTATATATAAAAATTAATGTATAAATATATATAATATATCTTCACATTTCTTGTCCTAAATTGAACTAAAACAATCCCAGACTCACAATTCCTGCCTCACATCCCCCTAAACCCCAGGATGCCACCACGATGCTGAAGGATGGGACCCTACAGCTCATTTTATCTGGTTTTAACCCTTTTTTTGGAAAAAAAAATAGAGAGATCTTGACATTTTTTGTCTTAAATATAATTAAAACCATCCCAGACTCACAATTCCTACCCCTAAACCCCAGGATGCCACCACGATGCTGAAGGATGGGGACCTGCAGCTCATTTTATCTGATTTTATCCCTTTTTTCCCCCCGAATAATCTGTGTTTTTGTGTTGCAGGTACCTGTGTGACTTCACCTACTACACCTCCTTGTACCAGAGCCACGGGAGGTCGGCGTTTGTGCACGTGCCTCCTCTGGGGAAGCCTTACTCTGCAGAACAGCTGGGCCGGGCCCTGCAGGCCATCATAGAGGAAATGCTGGATTTTTTGGAGCACTCCGAAGACAAAATCAATTGCCAACATGAACACTGAGCAGCCTGGCCCGGGGAGCTCTCCTAGTATTGCACTTCCGAAATTTTCCCTGCTCTGATGAAGTATTGGTGGGGGGAAAACAAAAAAAAAGAAAAGAAAAAAAATCAAGCGACAGTTCCAGATCCAGAATTGGAGACTTCAAAAAAAAAAAAAAAGAAAAAAAAAAGGAAAATTCTACAAATTCTGCTTAGAAATTAACTTTTTTTTGTGGTTGTTGTTGAATCTGTGAGCTCCAGCCTGAGCAACAAAGGATTCAGAATCTCTTCTCTAGAGCACCTGCAGCTCCTGAAGGGTTTGTGCTGGGAGGTTCCTCACCTGCACCAGCTCACCCAACCCTCTCGTGGCCAATCCCTGACCTCAAAGGTTTGCTTCCAGTTGGTTTTGGGTTTGTTTTGTCCCTCTCTTGACCCAGATTCAGGGTGATGCTGTGGGGTTGGCTTGGGAAGCAGAGTTTGGTGGGCACGAGGAGCCTGGAATTGCTTGGCTGGAATGGAAAATGATTTTGGGCACTGATTCCTCTCTCCACATCCTCCAGACACCTACAGGCTCCTTAGCTGCAGGAGAAGGATGTGTCTGGGGTCCTTTTGGAACCCAAATCCAGCTGGATTTTTTTATTATTATTTTTGGAGCCTGATCCTAAATCTTCCCGAATCTCTTTTTCTCTCTTGGCCACCTCCCTTCCTCAAGGGCCTCCTGCACCAAACACCTCGGTTCAAATGTGTCTAAAACCATTCACTAATGGATAAAGAGCTTTGCTGAGGGCCACTTTCCCCACGGGAGATCTTGATCCTGGTGCTCCGTGCTGGTTTTGAGGTGAAGGTTGGGTAATTTATAATTTCCTCAGCTCCAGGTTAGGAGAGCAACGTTTAACTGAGGTCCCAGTTCCACCTGGATTTGAGTGGAGGCATAAAAACGCAGATGGAAATCTTCAAAATCCCCGGAAAAACAAAAAAAAAAATCAAATGTCAGATCTTCAACCCAATCCCCCTGCCTGGAAAGCAGAGGGAATGATCTGAAATTCAGGAGTTTTGCTCAGAGTGAGGATTCCAGGCTCTCTCCCGTTCAGAAGTGGGAATTGCCCCAGGAATTCTCCTGGATCTCAGCAGGATCTCAGCAGCTGGGTGATGCTGGGTCCTCTGGGGGAGATTTGCTGCCCAATTTTGAGATGGCAGCAGAAAGAACCCAGCTGGATTTGGAGCCAGACACAAACCTGGGAGCTGAGGCCTCGTGGAGAGGCCGCTTGGATGGAGAGGTCTGTGATGCTTCTACAAACAGGTAGAAATCTCTAGAAAAACAGCATTTTAAAGGTTTTGAAACCCCGTGGTTTTGAATTTCTCTGGTGCTGACTGGCTCTGCCGTTGTAACTCTCAGTGAGAGCTGCCCTGGGCTTGCCAGGAGAGGCCTGGTGGCAAAAGCACTCCTTGTGACCCCTGGGATGGGGCAGAAACTCTGCAGGGAGGGCGCCTGAGCAGGAGGATTGGTTTTGGATGGACCCAGGGAAATTCCTCCTGTGTTCTCCATCCAGGCCTTCCTGCTCAGAGCAATTTGCCTTCCAGTGAAATATTGTCGTCCCCATCCGCTCCGAGGTGGCACTTGTCAGATTTCCTGATTAGTAATTTATTTTATTTAATATTTTGTGGAAATCATCATGCTTTGACACCGTTTTTTTGATTTTTTTTTTTTTTTTTTTTTTGTGATTAGTTGAGCTCCTTATCCCCATAGGATTTATTCCTTTGTTGGTCTGGGGGTGCCCTGGGTGTGTCTGGGGTGCCCTGGATGGATCTGGGGGTGCTCTGGCAGTTCTGGGGTGCTCTGGATGGGTCTGGGGGTGCCCTGGGTGTGTCTGGGGGTGCTCTGGCAGTTCTGGGGTTGCCCTGAGGGTGCCCTGGGTGTCCTCTGGGGGTGCCCTGGATGGGTCTGGGGTGCTCTGGATGGATCTGGGGTGCCCTGGATGGGTCTGGGGGTGCCCTGGATGGATCTGGGGTGCCCTGGGTGTGTCTGGGGTGCCCTGGGTGGATCTGGGGGGTGCTCTGGATGGATCTGGGGGTGCCCTGGATGGGTCTGGGGGTGCCCTGGATGGATCTGGGGGTGCCCTGATGGGTCTGGGGGTGCCCTGGATGGGGTCTGGGGGTGCCCTGGGGTGCCGTGGATGGATCTGGGGGTGCCCTGGGGTGCCCTGGATGGGTCTGGGGGTGCTCTGGCAGTTCTGGGGTGCCCTGAGAGTGCCCTGGATAGATCTGGGGGTGCCTGGATGGATCTAGGGATGCCCTGGCAGTGCTGGGGTTGCCCCTGAGGGTGCCCTGGGTGTGTCTGGGGGTGCCCTGGATGGGTCTGGGGGTGCCCTGGGGTGCCGTGGATGGATCTGGGGGTGCCCTGATGGGTCTGGGGGTGCCCTGGATGGGTCTGGGGGTGCCCTGGGTTTGTCTGGGGGTGCTCTGGCAGTTCTGGGGTGCCCTGGATGGGTCTGGGGGTGCCCTGGATGGGTCTGGGGGTGCCCTGATAGGTCTGGGGGTGCCCTGACAGTTCTGGGGGTACCCTGGATGGGTCTGGGGGTGCTCTGGCAGTGCTGGGGTGCCCTGAGAGTGCCCTGGATGGGTCTGGGGGTGCTCTGGATGGGTCTGGGGTGCCCTGGATGGGTCTGGGGGTGCCCTGGATGGGTCTGGGGGTGCCCTGGATGGATCTGGGGTGCCCTGGATGGGTCTGGGGGTGCCCTGGGTGTGTCTGGGGGTGCCCTGATGGGTCTGGGGGTGCCTGGGTGTTTCTGGGGGTGCCCTGGGTGTGTCTGGGGGTCCCTGGCAGTGCTGGTGGCCCAGGATCCAGCGCAGACAGCAGCAGGTCCGTGGGCAGAGCAGCTTCCCACGTGGGTTTGTTCAGCCTGGGGAGTTAAATCCTGTTCAGCACCTAAAAATATTCATTTTTCCGGCTGCTCTCTGCTGTTCCAGGGGGAAATCCAGAGCCTGCTGGGGCCTGGGGGCTGCAGGGCTCAGCCTGGGGTGTGTCAGCATTAAAAATCCCATTTTTGGAAGTATTTTGGGGTGTTGCTTTTCCTCCTGATCTGTTTTTGGGAAGCTCCACGTGATCAGTTCCTTAGAAAACGTAATTTATTTTATACTCTTTTTTTGGGGGGGGGTTTGGGAAGTTAGCCTGAGGTTGTGTTTATAAAAGGTGTCTTGGTGGTAGAGAAATTTCCTGTAGCCCAGCTGGGGGAGAATGGCATTAAACTAATTTTATTTAATATGATGTAAATTAAATACTTTGGGGTTAGGGTTTTTTTTTTTAAGCTTTTTTTTGTTTGTTTGGTTTTGGGTTTGTTTGTTTGTTTTTGTTTTTGTTGGGTTTTTTGGGGGTTTTTTTTTGTTTGTTTGTTTTTGTCCAATTCACAAAGCTTTTCCTATTCTCCCAAAACAGATCCCTATTTTCTTTGGGAATAGGACATCAAGCTGATGCAGAGCTTCAAAAAGCTGATGTTTTACTAAATCCCATTCGCTTCCCACATCACCAATTAACAGAATTTGCTAATTTGCACTGACTGGGAGACCTGCTGCCAGCCCCAGAAACTTTGTGAATAAAAGCGCAGGAGGTTCAGGTGGAGCTCGTTCCCCATGTCTGCAATGTGGGAAAAATGTCAAAAAAATCTGAAATTTGAGGGTGCTGTGAGTGCAAAATCATCTCTGGGGATAAAGGTTTTGGGGAAATGGGGCTGAGGAGTTTTGGTGTGCAAGAGAGGATTTAGGGACGTTCTGCTGGGTTGGGTCTGGTGTCGTTCACCTGCCTGCAGCAGGGTCTGGCCCACGCGGTTGGGACGACAAAATTTAATTGTTCCAGCCCCAAAGTGCTGCTGGGGGCTTTGAGGAGCTCCAGAGACTCAGCAATGTCCCAGCTGGGGGATGCTGCTGTGGGGAGGTGAATTAAACTGGGAAATCTGATTTAAAATCCTGGGAAAAAGGAGCTTGGGAGGCTCTTGGCCTCCAGGATTCCTGGAGGTGAATTAAAATTTGGGAATCTGATTTAAAATCCCAGGAAAAAGGAGCTTGTGAGGCTCTTGTCCTTAAGGATTCCTGGAGATGAATTAAACTGGGAAATCTGATTTAAAATCCCGGGAAAAAGGAGCTTGGGAAGTTCTTGGCCTCCAGGATTCCTGGAGGTGAATTAAAATTGGAAATCTGCTTTAAAGCCTTGGGAAAAAATGAGCTTGGGAGGCTCTTGGCCTCCAGGATTCCTGGAGGTGAATTAAAATTTGGGAATCTGATATAAAATCCCAGGAAAAAGGAGCTTGGCCTCAAGAATTCCTGGAGATGAATTAAAATTGGAAATCTGATTTAAAACCTCAGGAAAAAGGAACTTGGGAGGCTCTGGGCCTCCAGGATTCCTGGAAGTGAATTAACAATTGGAAATCTGATTTAAAACCCCAAGGAAAATGAGTTTGGGAGGCTCTGGGCCTCCAGGATTCCTGTGGGCTTTGATCCTTGGGGTTCTGTGGGGTGGCTGAAGGATTTTTTGGGGGGTTTTTGGGAGTGAAAATTGGGAGTTCACCTTCCCTGGAGCATCCCCCGAGCAGAGGGAGAGGTGGGAAGGGGTGGAAAGGTCAGGACGAGGGTTTGAGGTGTGGGCTGAGGTGGTGACAGAGGCTGCAGCTCCCAGAGTTATTCCAGTTATTCTCTGCAGGCTTGGAGACAACATTAAAAAAAAATAAAATAAATAAAAAAGTTGGGATAGATTTGGGATAAAATTTGGGGATGGTGGTGCCCCAGGGCAGGAAAGCATTCCTCGAGGCAGGGATGTGGGAATTGTCACCTCCATGGGGGAAAATCCCCGTCTGTGGCTGAGCGCACCTGGGGCCAGGTGTGGATGGAGCATCCAACCCCTGCCTGTGTCAGTGCTGACCCCAGCAGCTGGAAATTGGGATTATCCCGGGAGATTCACGCTCCCAGCGTTGTCGGTTTGGGTAAGGAAAGGCCTAAAAAGAAAACAGTTGAAAACCCACAGTGATTTTCAGTGCTCAGATAAGCTGAGCTGGATCTGGGTGATCTTTAAGGTCCCTTCCAGCCCAAACCATCCCGGGCTCCTCTGACTCCTTGCCCTGGTGGGTGGATTTTTTTTTAAGGAATTTTATTTAGGAATTGTAGGAGGAGGAAGCTTCTTCAAACCAAAAATGGGAAAAGCCTGGAAAGGAGGGAATTGGGTGAATCCCACAGGAGCTGCAGCGGTGATGATGATGATGATGATGATGGTGGTCTGGCCACAGGGGGTTGTGGGTTAATTCCTTTTAATTCCTGAATTTCTCACTCCAGCCAAGGCTCAGACACGGAGCTGCTGCAGGGGGGACTGGTGGTGTCCGAAATCTGACTGAAAATCAGGATCTTTAGGCATAAAAAGTATTTTCTGTGGGTTTTTTTCCTTTCGTTCTGATTTCCAGATTTCACCCCACAGCGCAGGTGAAGCTGTCTGCAATGAATTTGTACAGATCCTTCCCAAAGTAACTCCCTCCCTCTTATCTCCTTTTACTTTAATACTTCGTCCAATAATATTTTAACAACTTAATTTTATTCTAATTATAGGAATTTCAGAGTTCCAAAGGCTCTTTCTAAATTTATTGACTTGGAGAAACCCTCCCCCCCTTGTTAATACCATAAATACTCATCTTGATCTAGATGAATTTCTTATTTTTGCACCAGAATCCCTAATTTTTTTGCAGTATAAAGTGCACTTTTTCATAAAAAAAAAAAATACTAATCTTGTATTCCTGTCTGATGAGCGTCTTATGTGCTGAAAGGGAAATCCTGCCAAAACTCCAGAGCTGAGGGCGTCGTTCACTCTTCAAGGTGTTCGCTGGAAACCTGGGAATGAACCAGTTTATTTTTAGGCCAAAACAGGGAAGGAAATGCCTCCCCGCAGGTGGGGATTGACGATGGGAAATGAAATTATCGCTGCCCTCGCAGAAAACTTCAAATTCCACCTTCAGGCCCTGGGCTGCGCCAGCCTCTCCAACCGCCAATGTTTACTCTGATGATCAGGGAGTGCCTTGTCCTGTGCTGGATTCACCCGGCGTGGGGTGGGAAAACTGGGCTGGAAGCCCCTGGATTGGTGGGAACCCCCACTTTAACCCCTGGGTGCTCCTCAGAGGCTGCGCTGGGTTCCCCGGGCGTGCTCACACACACACGGGCAGCCAACGGAATTTGGCGTTCCATCCTCACGTTTGGTTGGGTTAACCCAAATCCTGAGGGTTTTGATGTTCCATCCTCATGTTTGGTTGGGTTAACCCAATTCCTGAGGGTTTTGCAGCTCCATCCTCATGTTTGGTTGGGTTAACCGGAATCCCGAGGGTTTTTTCTCTTCCATCCTCATGTTTGGTTGGGTTAACCCAATTCCCAAGGGTTTTGATGTTCCATCCTCATGTTTGGTTGGGTTACCCCAAATCCTGAGGGTTTTACTCTTACATCCTTACATTTGGTTGGGTTAACCCAATTCCTGAGGGTTTTGATGTTCCATCTTCACTTTTGGTTGGGTTAACCCGAATCCCGAGGGTTTTGCTGCTCCATCTTCACTTTTGGTTGAGTTAACCCAAATCCTGATTATTTTGCTCTTCCATCCTCACTTTTGGTTGGGTTAACCCAATTCCTGAGGGTTTTACTCTTCCATCCTCATTTTTGGTTGGGTTAACCCAAGTCCTGATTATTTTGCTGTTCCATCCTCATTTTTGGTTGGGTTAACCCAATTCCCGAGGGTTTTTTTCTCTTCCATCCTCATTTTTGGTTGGGTTAACCCAATTCCCAAGGGTTTTGATGTTCCATCCTCATGTTTGGTTGGGTTAACCCGAATCCCGAGGGTTTTTTCTCTTCCATCCTCATTTTTGTTTGGGTTAACCCGAATCCCGAGGGTTTTGCTGCTCCATCTTCACTTTTGGTTGAGTTAACCCAATTCCTGATTATTTTGCTCTTCCATCCTCACTTTTGGTTGGGTTAACCCAATTCTCAAGGGTTTTGATGTTCCATCCTCATTTTTGGTTGGGTTAACCCAAATCCTGATTATTTTGCTGTTCCATCCTCATTTTTGGTTGGGTTGGCCCAAATCCCGAGGGTTTTTCTCTTCCATCCTCACTTTTTGTTGGGTAAACCCAATTCCCAAGGGTTTTGCTGTTCCATCCTCATTTTTGGTTGGGTTAACCCAATTCCTGAGGGTTTTACTCTTCCATCCTCGTTTTTGGTTGGGTTAACCCAAATCCTGATTATTTTTCTGTTCCATCCTCATTTTTGGTTGGGTTAACCCAATTCCCAAGGGTTTTGATGTTCTATCCTCATTTTTGGTTGGGTTAACCCAAATCCTGAGGGTTTTACTCTTACATCCTTACATTTGGTTGGGTTAACCCAATTCCCGAGGGTTTTGCTGTCTCCTCTTGGCGTGGGCTCTTTGCCCTGACCCTTTCCCAGCCCTGGGGCCCTCCGTGCGTCCCCTGTGAAGCCGCCCAGTGTCCGTGTGAGCGTCTCAGGTGTCACCCCGTGCTTGTCAGGGCTCCTGGAGCACCAGTCCCGGCCCTTTGGGGTCTCTGTCGTGTTCTTGCAGTGCCTTGTAAATCCCAACAGTCCCCACGGCCCCGAGGGGCTGCGGGCTCCCAGCTTGTACTGCCAGACTGGACTTTGTAACTGAGGATTTGAACCCCTGTTTCAAAGGAAATAAAGAGTTTAACTCTGGCTCTGTGTCCTCTCACCCTCGGTGGTTTTAAAGGTGGTGGTTGGTACAAACCTGTTGCCCTGTCCCACCCTAAATCCTGTCTCCAGTTGTCACACCCACTCCTTTACCCCTAAGTCCTGTCCCCAATTGTCACACCCACTGCTTTACCCCTAAATCCTGTCCCCAATTGTCACATCCACTCCTTTACCCCTAAATTCTGTCCCCAGATGTCACACCCACTCCTTTACCCCTAAATTCTGTCCCCAATTGTCACATCCACTCCTTTACCCCCTCCAGGGATGGGAACTCTGTGCTGGCAGCTCTAAGGCTTTTCTCTCTCTCTGCTCAGTGTGCCTTTCCCTCCCTGCCTGCATCCAGGAGCTGCAGATGGATATTCTCTATGTTCACTATATTCTCTATATTCTATTCTCTGTATTCTATTCCCTGTATTCACTATATTCACTATATTCTCTGTATTCTCTTTTCTGTATTTTCTGTATTTTCTATATTCTCTATATTCTCTTTTGTGTATTTTCTGTAGTCTCGATATTCTCTATATTCTCTGTATTCTCTTTTCTATATTTTCTGTATTTTCTATATTTTCTATATTCTCTATATCCTCTATATCCTCTATATCCTCTCTATTTTCTATATTTTCTATATTTTCTATATTCTCCATATTTTCTATATTCTCTGTTTTCTCTATTTCCTATATTTTCTCTATATTCTCTATATTCTCTTCTCTATATTTTCTGTGGTCTCGATATTCTCAATATTCTCGATATTCTCTATATTCTCTGTATTCTCTTTTCTATATTTTCTGTATTTTCTATAGTTTCTGTATTTTCTATATTTTTTATATTCTCTCTATTTTCTGTAGTCTCGCTATTCTCTATGTTCTCTGCTGCAGGGTGGGATTCTCTTGTCCTGTTCCCAGCCCGGGGGAGATCCCCGGGTGCTGCCCCTTCACCCTGGTGCCAGAGCATCTCCGAGGAGAGGGGAAGGTGCTGCTGGGGTGATGAGCACTTCCCAAGGCACATTTCCATTTTTGGTGGTCGGACCAGAGGCATTTCCTGCCCTTTCCAGGCCTGAGGGGGTTGGGAATCCGAGTTAATCTTTGACCGTGGGTGCAGCCCAGGCAGGAATTTCTTTGTCCAAGTGGAGCAGAAGTCTCATTTTTGGGAGATGCCGTAAACTCGCGGCAAAGGGAGAAAAATGCGATTCCTGCTGGGACGGGGCAAAAGCTGCTTTTTTTTTTTTTTTTCTTGCTGAGCCATCGCGGTTGGCTTTGATTTAGAAACATCCAAAGGTCACCTCAGTGTCCACTCTGCTGATCTGTCCTGATGGCAGCCAGCGCTGGGAAAACTCGGGCTGTGCCTTCCCAACCATCCCATGCTGGCAGCAGAGGGACAGTCCTGAGTCCTGCAGAGGAACCGTCCTGAATCCTGTCCCTCTGTGCCCCTTTCCAGCCCTGAATCCTGCAGAGGGACCGTCCTGAATCCTGCCCCTCTGTTTCCCTTTCCAGCCCTGAATCCTGCAGAGGGACAGCCCTGAATCCTGCCCCTCTGTGCCCCTTTCCAGCCCCGAATCCTGCCCCTCTGAGCCCCTCTCCAGCCCCTAATCCTGCAGAGGGACAGCCCTGAATCCTGCCCCTCTGTGCCCCTTTCCAGCCCTGAAATGAGGTGGGATGGAGCAAACCCCACCTGGGGTTTCCCATTCCCTCCAGCTTCCCCTGAACCCCACGAGCTGCTGGGATCTCCATGTGCTGGAAGCAGCAGCCAGCCCTTCTTATCCTTTGGTTCAAAAAACTCCATGATAAAGCATAAACTGCCTTTTTTTCCTGGGGTTTCCCATCCCAAATAATTCCTGGAGCCTCCAGCTCCCCTTGAACCCCACAAGCCGCTTGGAGCTCCGTGTGCTGGAAGCAGCAGCCAGCCCTTCTTATCCTTTGCTTGAAAAAAACTCCACGGGAAAGCGTGAACTGCCTTTTTTCCAGGGGTTATCCCCCCTGCAGCATCCACCTTGCTCAGCCTGAGTGGTTTTGGGAGCCCTGAGGTCCTGTGGGGTGTGGGAAGGACCTGGTCCCGCTCTGTTGCTCCCAGGGGTGATGCCACCAATGCCCGGAGGTCTCTGGGTGCTTTTTGGGGTTCCTCTGCTCAACAGCTGCGAGGAACTGATAGCCCTGAAATCTGGAAGGCAGCACTTCCCCTCTTGCTGCTTGTGGTAAGGAGCTCTGCAAAAAACCCCGAGGTTTCTGCCAGCTGGGGTAGCTGTGGGGAATTTCCCGCATTTTGGGGAATTGCAGCCCTCTGGAGCCTCCTGCTCCGTGTCCTTACCAGGCTCCCCACCCACCAGCAGCATCTGGAGAAGGGAAAAATGGGATTTGCTTGGAATTACAGAATGGTTTTGTTGGAAGGGACCTTAAAGTTCATCCCTGCCGTGGGCAGGGACGCCTTCCACTGTCCCAGGGTGCTCCAAACCCCATCCAAGCTGGCCTTGGGCACTTCCACACCTCTCCAGTGTGGAAACTGGAGCTTCTCCTGGACTTCCCAGAGCTCGATCCTCCTCACCCTCAGCCCATCCCAGCTGCTCTTTCCCGGGAAGCAGCAATCCCCTGCTCCAGACCCACGCCAGGAGAGCTGTGCCGAGGTGAGGGATGCATGGACTGGAGAGGAACCTTCATCCTGCTGGGAAAAGGCCCCCGTGAGCCTCCCAGGAAGGGCTGAGTGGGATGCAGAGGCTGCGCAATCCATCCCCTCTCGCAGGCTGGTGAGGACACGCTGGGACATTTCATCATCCCCCGCTCAGGATCAAACCACTGCTCCCAAAATCCCTCTTTTATGGCCCTGTAAATCTCTGGCTTCCACTGCTGGCGCCTCTGGGGGAAAACATCCGGCTCCAGCAACCTTTGATGCTCGGGGAGTGCGTCACTCCTGGATGCGGGGCTCGCAGAAAATCCGTTGCAAAAGCAGAACTTCGGGATTTCGGGGTTTCTGCTGGGTCTTGCTCAATGTCACCGAAGAGGTCGGGGCCTCTTCCTGCACCCAGACACGCCAAGGGCTCCGTTTTGGCTCTGGACCAGCACATTTGGCACCCTGGGCATGGTGGAGGGG
This sequence comes from Calcarius lapponicus, assembly GCA_039654755.1. Lineage (NCBI taxonomy): Eukaryota > Metazoa > Chordata > Aves > Passeriformes > Fringillidae > Calcarius > Calcarius lapponicus. The sequence continues at coordinate 11,376,109 of JBBFKN010000011.1, forward strand.
GCCGGTGGCTGGTGCGGGCATGGAGATGTCAGAGGGGAGGGAATGGCCTGGTGGTTCTGCCCTTGTGCCCTTCTGGGGCGATGCTCCCTCTCCTTTCCTGCCTGGATTTGGGGCCTGGAGGGTTGCAATCGCCCCGGCTGATAAAATCCCTGGGGATCTGGGAATTCCCTGCGGAAAGGTGCTCCAGGAGGGGAGCTCATCCCTGCCCAGCGGCTGGAGGGTGATGGGTGATGTCCCACACGGGATAAAACCCTGGAGACAAACCTGAGGTGTCCCTGTGAGCCCCAGGCGGGAATTCCTTCCAGGGTGGGAAGGGAAAAGCAGCGAAATGGGGAGGGGACCTGGGGGGATTCCTGCTGCTCCTCACCCATCCGGATCCAGAGCAGGGCAGCAGAGCCAGGGCCGGGCAATCCCCCCCACACGACCTTGGTCATCCGGACAAACTTCTCATTTCCCGTGTTTTAGGGTGAAACTTCTCCCGTGTTTTAGGGTGAATTTTCTCCCTTGTTTTAGGGTGAATTTTCTCCCTTGTTTTAGGGTGAAACTTCTTTCCCGTGTTTTAGGGTGAAACTTCTCCCGTGTTTTAGGGTGAATTTTCTCCCTTGTTTTAGGGTGAAACTTCTCCCGCGTTTTAGGCTTTGCCTCAGGCAACCCCTTGAGAAAGGGGCTGAGAAAAGCCGGGGCAGGGCTGGAGCGGAGTCCGGCGGAGGAGCGGGGACAAACAGCCGTAAACCACGGGATTGGAGCGGGGACAAACAGCCCTAAACCACGGGATTGGAGCGGGGACAAACAGCCCTAAATCACGGGATTAGCGCCCGTTCCTCCCCGGCGGGAGCGCAGCTGCAGCCCGGGCGCTCGGACGGACCTCAGGACACCCGGGAACGGCCTCGCCTGCCCCGGGAGGCTCTGCCCGTTTCCTCCCTCCACCGGGAGCTCCTCATCCCTCTGCTCACGTTTTTCTGTCCGAGCATCCCTGAGGAGGAGCCGGGAGAGGGGCGGCGCAGCGCTGGCCCCCGGGGGTCGCTCCCGCCCTGGGTTTCCCATCCCAGCCCGGTCCGGCGCGGCTCTGCCCGGCCCCGCTGGATCCGCGCCGCCGCCGTGCCCGGCTCCATCCCGGTGCTCCCGTTGGGATGACGTAACCCCGGCCACGGTTGCCTCAGAAGGATCCAGGGACGCCGAACCCCGGTGGGACAAGGTCCGCTCCCGGTCCCCGCCCCGCTCCGCTGCGGTTTTGGGAAGGGGCGGATCGCGATAAGAGCGAGAGGATCGCGATAACAGCGACCCGAGCCGCCAGGTGCCGGCCAGGAGAGGTGGCTGAGGGTGCGGGGATGGGAAACCCGTGCTCGGGATGCTCCCGCCTCGCACATCGCCCCCTCTCCATCACCCCCAGGGGGACTCCCCGAGCCGCGCCATCCGTGGGGAAACCCGCAGGTAGAAGGGAAAGGTTTGGGTCTGAAAAGGAGTATTCCACATTTATTTTTTTATCTCCGCAGCTGCAAACCAGCTTAGACATCACCCGGCTGCAGCTCTCTCGGAGCTCCTGTGGGAAATCCCAGCGGAGAGGAGAAATTCCTGCTGGGAGCGGGGAGGGAGGACGGAGGGCGGGCAAAGTTCGGCTCCTATAAAGTCAGGTCCGCTCCTCTTCATTCATTCCCCCGCCAGCACCGCCGGCAGCAGCACGTCCAGCCTTTGCGGAGGAACTGGGAGCAGATCCTGCCCCGGAGCCGGCGGATTCCTGCGGGATGCTGCCGAGGGGAGCGATGCCGCGGGCCGCCCTCACCTGCCTGCAGCTCCTGCTGCTCCTGGGGGCCGCGGACTGCCGGCCCCACGCGTGGGACCAGGACAGGCTCCAGCTGGAAGCCGTCAAGAAGGCGATCCTGGAGCGGCTGGGGATGCCGGCTCCGCCCGCCGCCCGGCACCGGCTGGACCCGGAGAGCGTCCGGAGAGCGCAGCGGCTCTACCGGCGCCAAGTGGCGGAGCTGGCGGGGAACCGGAGCCGGGAGGAGGAGGAAGAGGAGGAAGAGGAGGGAGCCGTGCCCAGGCTGCACCGCCTGACCGCCACCCGTAAGTGGCTCCGTGTCACCCCCCGTGTGTCGCGGCGTGTCCCGCCCTCGGCGATGCCGCCCCGGGACATGACCGGGCATGCAGCGCGGTGGCCGCGCTCATCCTCGTCCTGCTCCTTCCTTTGCCCTGCGAGCGGGGAGGAGCCGCCGCCGGGGCCGTTTTGCCCAAAACCACAAAAAATCAGCGGGTTTGGGGGTGAAAGCTTCGATCAGCCAGCTCGGGGGCTCGGAGTGCGGCTCGAGGGGTTTGGGGATGAGCGGGAGGGGGAAGTGAGGCGCCATCCCCCCGATCCCCAGCTTCTGCTCCAGTTTGGGGGTTCATCTGCATCTGGAGGGGGAGATTTAAATAATTAAATATGTTAATTAATATAAAAGTTTAAATTAAATAATTTAAATAATCCCCCTCCCGCTGCTTGGGCTGGGTGGGGACAATCGGGGTGGGGGTCCTGGGACCGGGAAAGCCGAGACCCTCCAGCCAGGCATGGATGGGAGGCTGGAAATTCCAGCGTCCCTCGAGATGTGGGTGATTCCCTGGAAGCAAAGGCTCGGCTGCCTGGCCGGAGCTGATCCCAAAGCCTGGGCTGATGAAGAATTCCTGTCTCTTACATCAGCTGTCACCTCTGTCCCCGCAGTGCTGCCCTGGCTGGACACCCCCGAGGGACACCGGGACATCCCCGAGGGACACCGGGACATCCCCGAGGGACACCGGGAGCCCCTCGGTCCCCACCGCTACCACCTCCTGCTGTCCCGCACCGCGGATTTCCACCGGCAGCTCCGCGTGGTGCGGGCGGAGCTGAAGCTCCTCCGGCAGCCGCTGTCCCCTCCCGGCGCCTCGGAGCCGCCCCGGGTCACCATCTCCGCCCTGCCGGGGGCTGGGGGCTCCCCGCAGCCGCCGCAGAGCCAGGAGCTGCCGCGGGGCTCCCGCAGCCTGGAGCTGACCGCAGCCGTCCGGGCCTGGCTGGCCGGGCCCGAGCCCGAGCTGCGCCTGCGGCTGGAATTCAGCGCCGACGTCTCGGCCGCCCTGGCCGCCCCCGCCGGGGGAACGCTGGAGCTGGAGGTGCAAACCCTGGAGAAAACAGCCCGGGCGGCCCGGAGGGCTCGGGGGCTGCAGGAGGAGTGCGGCAGGAGCGACGGGAGGTGCTGCCTGAAGTCGCTGCGGGTCTCCTTCCAGGACATCGGCTGGGCCGACTGGGTGATCGCGCCCAACAGCTACCACATGAGGTTCTGCGAGGGCTCCTGCCCGCACAACTACAAGCCGGCCAGCATGCACGCCCAGATCCAGTCCCGGGTGCACTCCCTGTCCCAGGCCGCCCCCGCTCCCTGCTGCGTCCCCGCCGGCTACGACCCCATGGTGCTGATGCACCTGGACAGCCAGGGCAGGCTGGTGTCCAGCCTCTTCGAGGACATGCTGGTCACCAGGTGCCACTGTGCCTGACAGCCCCAGCTCTGCCCATCCGGGGTGGGGCAAAGCCATCCCGACTCCTGGCAGCTCCAGCATCCCAAAATCCAGATCCTGGGGCACCCTGAGCTCAGCCATGGAGTCTCCAGCTCCAGCATCCCAAAATCCACATCCTGAGGCACCCTGAGTTCGCCCATGGAATCTCCAGCTCCAGCATCCCAAAATCCAGATCCTGAGGCACCAAGTGACTCCAACCAGACCTGGATCCACTCAGCCAAGGGGTCTCCAGCATCAACATCTCACCTAAAATCCAGGTCCTGCGGCACCACTGAGCTCAGCCATGGAGTCTCCAGCATCCCAAAATCCAGATCCTGGGGCACCAGGTGACTCCAACCAGACCTGGATCCACTATTGAGCTCAGCCATGGAGTCTCCAGCATCAACATCTCAAAATCCAGGGCCTGTGGCACCAAATGACTCCTCTCCAGCCCTGGATCCAGCACTGGGCTCAGCCAAGGGCTCTCCAGCATCCCAAAATCCAGGTCCTGTGGCACCAAGAGACTCCACACCAGACCTGGCTCTGCTTCAGCCCTGGGGTCTCCAGCTCTGCCACCCAGCTCAGCCCCAGCATCTCCAGCTGTGACCTCTCTACCAAGATAATCATTCCCCTGTCTCTTCTCTAATTTAAATCCGTATTTTGTTGAGCAGGTGGGTCCTTCCCACCCAAGAGACCCCCGATGGGCTGAGGTGGCTCCGTGCCCAGGAGTCCGTATCCCACTCCAAACTCTCTTGGCTCAGAGATTTATTTATGCAACCCAGTTATTTATTTCTAACTTATTGTATTTTATAGCAAAAGATCCTTTTTTTTTTTTTTTTTTTTTGGAGGGGGCTTTTGTGATTTTCTATTTTATATATTTCTATAAAACCCAAAGGGTGTAACAATCATGAATAAAGCGATGGTAACGGGGGTTCTGGCTGCTCCTCCTGCACATCTGGGGGGGCTCCCTCAGCTCCCCTGGGATCTGCCTCCCCGTGGATTGGCTGCTGAATCCGCAGGGGTTTGCAGTGCCAGCGTGTGAGTAATGCCTGGGCGCTGCTCCCGGAGACCTTTGGGCTGTTTGTGTCCTTGGGAAGGGCACCGGGCGCTGCTCTGTCCCCTGGGGGTGACCATTGCCCCATTCCCTGGTGCCTCCAGGGATGGGGGGAGCTGGGTGGCACCCACGGCGTCCCCAGGGCCTCCCCGTGGCTCCCTGGGGTGGCTCTGCTGTCCCAGCTCCTTTCTGTCCCTTGCTCCAGCGTGACCTGGGGCTGTCCTGGGCTCAGCAGGTGGAATATGGGATCTCTGCCCTGGGATGGGCATTTTGGGGACCAGGGAATGAGGGACGCAGGCTGAGATGGCCTCTCTGGGGACAGGGACCTGAGAGACCCGGCTTTTGGTCCCTTGGGACCCCCACTTTGGGGACACAGACTCGGAATCCCCAGGAAAACCCCGCGTCCTGCCCAGGGCTTCCCACAGACCACGAGTTCCGCGGGTGATTAGAGATAATTAAACCATTTAATGGCGCGCACTGAAGCCTCCCAGGGCCCGGGGGGGACACCCGGACAAACCGTGCGCTCCCCGTGTCCCGGCGGCTCGGGGTCTCACCGGGAGGATTGCAAAAAGGAGCTTTTTCTTTGTTCCCCAAAGCGGCAGATTTAGCAGGAAAGGATCGAGCAGGTGGCCCCGGATGTCCCCAACCGCCGGCCCGGCCCCAGGCGGGCTCTCCATCGGCCCGAAAGGGGAAGAGGAAGCCGAGGCCGCGGTCAGCGCCGCTCCCCCCGCCGGCCCCGGCCCCGCGGCTCCGGTGCCGCTGCCGGCGGATGCGGCCGAGGCGTCCCCGCCGTCCCCGGGAGGAAACGTCAGCTCAGCCGCCGCCCCCGCTGAGAACCGGGGCCAAGGAGCGAGCCGGGGCCGCCGAAAAACCCAAAAACCCCCCAGGATGTGCGTGGGAACCACGGGGAATGTCCCTGTCCCCTCTGCGCTGGGGGACAGCCGGGAAAGGGACACGGAGGGTCCCCCCAGGCCTCCCGGTGTCCCCCCAGCCCCTCAGTGGTCGGGAGTGAGGTAGATGTCCTCGGAGGGGCCCGGGGTGTTGGCGTAGATGGGCTGGTCCCCGGGGTCCAGGAAATAATCCTCGTGCAGCAGGACCTGGGGGCTGGGGACAGGGAGTGCCACAGGTGGGGTGGATGGGATGGGATAAGGATGGATGGAAAGGGATGTATGGAAAGGGATGGATGGGATGGGATGGGATGGATGGGATGGATGGGATGGGATGGGATGGATGGAAAGGGATGGATGGGATGGGATGGGATGGGATGGGATGGGATGGGATGGATGGGATGGACAGGATGGGATGGGATGGGATGGGATAAGGATGGATGGAAAGGGATGGATGGGATGGAAAGGATGGAAAAGACGGTCAGGATGGGATGGCACAGCATGGGGTGGCATGGGATGGGATGGATGGGATGGGATGGGATGGGATGGAAAGGGATGGATGGGATGGGATGGAAAGGGATGGATGGGATGGGATGGGATGGGATGGGATGGGATGGGATGGGATGGATGGGATGGGATGGATGGGATGGGATGGGATGGGATGGGATGGGATGTATGGAAAGGGATGGATGGGATGGGATGGATGAGATGGCAGGTTCAGCATAGGATGGGATGGGATGGGATGGGATGGGATGGGATGGCAGGTTCAGCACGGGATGGGATGGGATGAGGATGGCAGGTTCAGCACAGGATGGAGCGGGATGAGGCCGGACAGGGCAGGACAGCCCCTCAGGGCACAGCACAGCCCGGAGGGGGCGGAACATTCCCGGAACGCCCATTCCCTGTGCCGGAGCCTCACCTGTAGCGCGGCTCCTGCCACGCCCGTGCCAATCCTGCAGCCGGGGCCGAGCCGCGGCTCACGAAGACGTTCTCGTAGTCGGGGCCGTCGGTGCCATCGGCGGCGCCGCCGCTCCCGGCGCCCCGGCTGATGTAGCGGGGCTGCCGGAGGCTCCCGGCGGGATCCCGCTTCCCCCTTGCCCCGCCGCCCGCCGCGGCTCCCGCTCTCCTCCGCCGGTACCGGAGCGCGGCCGCCAGCGCCGCCACCAGCGCGGCCACCGCGGCCGCCAGCCCGGCCGCCAGCGCGGCCACCGGCCCCGCGCCCGGCCCGCACTCGCGGCCGTGGAACTCCGAGGCGTTGAAGGGATGCCCGAGCGCCGTGAGGCACCGGCAGCGGACGCCGCCGCGGGCACAGGGCGCCAGGACGGTGCCCAGCACGTCGCAGCGGCAGGAGACGCTCAGGGAGCGCAGCGAGGGCTGGAAGGCGGCGGCGGGCACGGCGGGCAGGGGGTTCCCCTCCAGCCTCAGGCTCCGCAGCGCCGTGGCGTTGGCGAAGAAGCCGCGGGGCAGCTCCCGCAGCCGGTTCTCCGCCAGGTCCAGCTCCTCCAGCCGCGGCCCCAGGCGGGCAGAGGCGCTCAGGGCCTCGATGCCGTTGTGCCGCAGCAGCAGCCGCCGGTGCCGCTGGAACGGGCCCCAGTCCAGCTCGGCGCAGCCGCTGCTCCTGTTGGTCAGGTCCAGCTCTGAGGAAAGGTCCAGCATCAAAGGGAAACAGGGGGACACGAGGAGAATGGGGGTCACGGGGAGCAGCAGCAGCAGCAGCAGCGGGGCCGCAGGGACCCCCATGGTCCTTCCACTGCAGCGGGAGCCTGGTGGGAAACGGGAATCAGGACCCCCATCGCCACCGGACCCCCCTCCCGGCGCAAACCAGCGCAGCCCAGTCTGCTTCCCGCCCCGGTGCCGCTGTCGCGGGGCTGGGCAGCTCCCGGGGGTCCCGGTGGGGCATTTCCTGCCCCCCTTCCCCCTCCCAAGCCCCGCAGCCCCACTCGCCTGCGCTCCGGCCGCTGCTGCCTGGTGCGGGGAAGAGGAACAGGCGGGTCCGGCTGTCCCGTGTCACCCTGCCAGGGCGTAGCCGGCCCCGGGGGGGGGGGGGGGCAGGGGGGCAGCACCCCCCCCGTCAGCGCCCCCCGACCCCTGCCAGACCCCCACTCCTTTCATGGGGGGCTGAGCATCCCCCCGGCACCGGCTGAGTGTCCCGGTGACCCCGGTGACCCGAGGGGCGGGGGACACGCGCGTGGGCGCACAGACCCCCCCGGCAGCACAGGGACCCCCCCCCCGAGTGTGAGGGGACCCCCGGGCCGGTGGGAGCCGGGGGACGGCGCGGCTGCGTCCCCTGGCAGGGTGGGCGTCCCCGTGCCGGGGTCCCCTCCCCGTGTGCGCAGCTCAGTGTCCCGAGGGCATCGTGCTCGGCTCCGCTCGCCATGTCCGAGCCCCCTCCGGTGTCCGTGTCCCTCCACGTCCACCCCCTGTGTCCATCCCTGTCCCCCCGTGTCCCCCCGTGTCCCTCCGTGTCACACCGTGTCCGTGTCCGCCCCCTGGTGTCCGAGTCCCTCCGTGACTCCCTGCTCCCATTCCTGTCCGTGTGTCCCCCTCGTGTCCGTGTCCCTGTACGCCCAACCCCGTCGTGTCCACGTCCACCTGTCACACCCGTGTCCCTCTGTGTCGCGTGTCCGCGGCCACCCCCTCGTGTCCCTCCACGACCATCCTGTCTCCATCCCCTGGCGCCGCTGCCCCTTTAAGTCCACCCCATCGCCTCCGTGTCCACCCTGTCACATCCGCGTCCCTCTGCGTCCCCCGTGTCCCCCCGCGTCCCCCCTCCCATGTCCACCCCTTCATGTCCGTGCCCACCCTTTCTTGCCCGCGTCCCTCCGTGCCCGCCCCCTCGCGTCCGTGTCCACCCTGCCCCATGTCCACCCCCTGTGTCCCTCGTGTCCGCGCCCACCCCCCGTGTCCCCCCGTGGCCGCCGCGCCCGTGTCCCCCCGTGTCAGCGCCCCTTTAACTCACCCCCTCGTGTCCCTGACGCCCCGTGCGCCCCCTCCCTGGATGCCCACCCCCCTCGTGTCCCTGACCCCCCTCGTGTCCTCGCCCCTCCGTGCCCACCCCCTCGCGCGCGTCCCCCGTGTCCGTGCCCGCTCCTCGCCCCCGCGTCCCCGCGTCCACCCCCTCGGCTCCGCGCCCCTCTGTGCCCCCAGTGCCCACCCCGCGGTGCCCGTGACCCTCCTCGCCCGCTCCCCTCGCCCCCGTGTCCGTGTCCGTGTCCGTGTCCGTGTCCGTGTGTCCCCCTCCCCGCCGCCGCCCCGCTCCCTCCTCGGCGCGGTCCCCACCGCCTCCCCCCGCCGCCATCGCCCCTTTAAGCGCGGCGCGCGGCGCGGGGGGGGTGGTGGCGGCGCTGCCGGAACAGCCGCGCGGGGGGGGCGCGGCGGTTTCAAGCTCCCCCTCGGGCGCGCGGCCGCAGCCGGCGGGGCCGGGCCGGGCCGGGCCGGGATGGCGGCGGGGGCGGCGGGGGCGGCGGGGGCCGCGCGGGGCCGGGCCCGGGGCCGCTGACAGCCGCCGCCGCGCCATGTACGCCAAGGGCAAGGGCTCCGGCGTGCCCTCGGACGGCCAGGCCCGCGAGAAGTGAGTGCGGCGCCGGGCGGCGGCGGGGGACGGCCGGGGCGCGGAAGTTTTTGCCGGGGCGGGCGCCGGGGGAGCGGGGACGGAACGGGAAGGGACGGGGGGACGGGGGGGGGGGGGGAGATCGGGAAAAGCGGGGGGAGATCGGGGGGCGGGCGGACCCCCCGGCCCCGCCCCGCCGGGGAGCACCGGCGGCCGCGGGGCAGCGGGAGCTGGCGGGGTCAGCCGGGCACCGGGAGCCGGGATGAGCGCCCCGCTCTGCGGCATCCCCGGGGCACCGGGATGAGCCCTCCGGTCCGTGCTATCCCCCGGGGCACCGGGATGAGCCCTCCGGTCCGTGCTATCCCCCGGGGCACCGGGATGAGCCCCCCGGTCCGTGCTATCCCCCGGGGCGCCGGGAGCTGCGGGGGCACCGGGGGCACGGATGATTCCCCCCGATCTGTGCCATTCCTCGGGGTATCGGGAGCCGGGATGATCCCCCCGGTCCGTGGCTTCCCGGGGCACCGGGAGCCGGGATGATCCCCCTCGATCCCTGGCATCCCCCGGGGCACCGGGAGCTGCGATGTGCCGGGGTCCGTGGCACCCCCCGGGGCACCGGGAGTGGCGATCGCGCCGGGGCTAACGGGAGCCGGGATGTGCCCCTCGGGTACTGCCACATCCTGGGGCACGGGAGCTGCGGGAGCACCGGGCTGATCTCCCGGTCTGCGGCATCCCCGGGGGCACCGGCGGCCGGGATGCCCGTTCCCCGACCGTGCCACCCCCCGGGGCACCGGGAGCCGGGCTGATCCCCCTGCTCCGTGCCATCCCCCGGGGCACCGCGAGCGCACCGAGGCTGCCGTGAGCTGGGCTGTGCCCGCCGGTCCCTGCCATCCTCCGGGGCACCGGGAGCCGGGCTGATCCCTCCGGTCTCTGCCATTCCCCGGGGCACCGTGACCCGCCATGGCACCGGCGCTACCGGGAGCCGGGATGTGCCCGGTGCGCGGCGTCCCTGAGGGCACCGGGAGCCCTCCCCGGCCGCGCCATCCCCCGGGGCAGCGGGCACCGGGACGGCCCCGGGGCTGCCGATGCTCCGCTCCCCGCTCCGTGCCCGCCGTTCCCGGCCGTGTCCCCGAGGCCACCGCGCTCCCCGGGGCACCCGCCGGGTCCCGTTCGTGCTCCCGGGGGTGGGGACGGAGCCGCGGGGTTCCGGGAGGGCCGGCGGGGACACGCGTGGTGGCACCGGGCCCCGAGCCACATCCTGGGGGCCGTGTCACCTGTCCCGGGGCCACCCCGGCGCTGCTGCCGCGCGGTGCCACCGGCGGGAGTCACTCGGTGCCACCGCAGGGAGGGGACATCGAAGCCCCTCATTAACCCGCGCTAATTGAGGGGAGGGGGGCTCCATCCCGGTGTCCCTCGGGGTCCGTCGGGCGGTGGTGTCACCGCGGGGGTGGCAGGGCCCTGACGCTGTCCCTGTCCCCGTGCTGTCCCCCCAGGCTGGCGCTCTACGTCTACGAGTACCTGCTGCACGTGGGGGCCCAGAAATCCGCCCAGACCTTCTTGTCGGAGGTAAGGGGGGCGGGCAGCGCCCCCAGAGCCCCCCATGGCACCCACGGGGGGGTCCCGGAGCCCCTCCCGTCCCTGCTGACCCCCCCGTGTCCCTGTCACAGATCCGATGGGAGAAGAACATCACGCTGGGGGAGCCCCCCGGCTTCCTGCACTCCTGGTGGTGGTGAGTTGGGGTCCGGGGGGTTGGAAAGGGGGGACCCCCCCCCCATTGCCACGGCAGAGGGGCTGCGGGGGGGTCTGGGAGCTGCCCCCCCCCCCATTCTGCCGCCCCTCCACCTCGTGCCCCATCAGCACAAACCTGCCCCTCTGCCTTTGCCATCGGCGATTTGGGGGCCCCCCCTTTCCCTCCCACCCCGGCTCCTCCAGATGGATCCAATTTGGCACCAGCAGCGGAGCCGGGGGGGCTCCGGGCCCCGGGGCTGGACCCCCGAGCTGGGGGGGGCCCCGCAGAGCCCCCCGAGGAGGGCGCGGGGGTGTGGGGGGCGCCCGCGGGGGGACATCGCTGGTGGGGTGGGCAGGGGGCGATCTGGGGAGGGGGGGGGGTTCCCTGGCACCTGGGGGGGCACCCGGAGCCGGGCAGGGCCCCCGGGGCGGGGGGCGCGGGCAGGGACCCCCCCATGGCGGGATGCTGCTGCCGCCTGATGTAAAGTCCCAGGAATTTGGGCTCCGGCCGTAGCGACCGTTTCCAGGGAAAACAGGCGGGGAAAGCGGCGCGGCCGGAGCGGCCGGGGGGCCCCGCCGAGGGAGGGGGGGCTGCGGGCCCGCCTGGGGCTCGCCGGGGGTGGGGGGGGGGTCAGGGGTGTGAATTGGGGGGGGGGTCTCCACCCTCTGCCCCCCATCCCATCCCGACCGGCCGCGGTTTCCCCACCCAGCGTGTTTTGGGATCTGTACTGCGCCGCCCCGGACCGCCGCGAGACCTGCGAGCATTCCAGCGAGGCCAAAGCCTTCCATGACTACGTGAGTGCCCCGCCGGGGGGGGCTCCGGGTCCCGCTGACCCCCCCGTGCCGCCGGGACCCCCCCGTGCCGCCGGGACCCCCCCGTGCCGGGGTTGCTGCGCTGCCCGCCCCCATCTCCGGGTGACCTATTTCCCATTGCCCGTCCCCGTGGCACAGGGCGAGGGCGAGGGGGGGTTAATCCCTGGGGGCCCGGCTCTGTGCCCCCCCCCATCCCCCAGTGTCACCCCCCCCAGGGGACAGGGACCCCCCCGTCACGCCCCCATTGCCCCCGGTGCCAGCCGGGGGTGCCCCCTGTGCCCACCCGGGGTCGCTGCGGGGCTGGGGCTCAGTGGGACCCCCCCGCATTGAGGGGACCCCCCCCAGAAAACAGCTCTGCTCCCTCCCAGTGCCGGCTCTGGGGGTTTCATCACTGGTACAGAGTTGGCAGCTCCCGGTGTTGTTCCCGGTGTTGTTCCCGGTGTTGTTCCCGTTCCCGGTGTTGTTCCCGGTGTTCCCGGGTCCCTGCCCCTGCTCCTACCAGGGCTGCAGCCACGGGGGGGTGCTGGGGCCGGGGGGCGCCGTGCCCTGGGATGGGGAGGGGTCCCTGAGAGGCTGCAGGGAGCCCAGCGCTGGGGGATGCAGGACCCAGAGCCCACGGGGATGCAGGGGGATGCAGGGTCCCGTGATCCCCAGGATATTGTGGGGTGCTGTGGGGTGCAGGAGGATGCAGGATTCTGTGGGATCCACAGTGCTGTGGGATTGCTGTGGGGTGCAGGGCCCATATCCCACAGGGATGCTGTGGGTCGTAGGATGGTGCAGGGTCCATGTCCCACAGGATGCAGGATTCTGTGGGATGCTATAGGACACTGTGGGATGCTTTGGGGTGCAGGAGGATGCAGGATTCTGTGGGATCCACAGTGCTGTGGGATTCTGTGGGATTCTGTGGGATTCTGTGGAGCCCATGGTGCTCTGGGATCGGGGATGCCACAGGATGCAGGAGGCTGTGGGTGATTGCAGGATGCTGTGGAATGATGTAGGACAATGTAGGATGAAGCAGGAGGCCGTGGGGTGATTTTGGATGCCGTGGGGTGATTTGGGATTGCTGTGGGTGATGCAGGAGGCTGTGGGGTGATTTGGGATGCCGTGGGGTGATTTGGGATGCTGTGGGGTGATGCAGGAGGCTGTGGGGTGATTTGGGATGCTGTGGGGTGATGCAGGACAATGTAGGATGATGCAGGAGGCTGTGGGGTGATTTGGGATGCTGTGGGATGTTGTAGGATGCTGTGGGATGTTGTAGGATGCTGTGGGGTGATGCAGGATGCTGTGGGATGTTGTAGGACAATGTAGGATGATGCAGGAGGCTGTGGGGTGATGCAGGAGGCTGTGGGATGTTGTAGGATGCTGTGGGATGTTGTAGGATGCTGTGGGATGTTGTAGGATGCTGTGGGATGTTGTAGGATGCTGTGGGATGTTGTAGGATGCTGTGGGATGTTGTAGGACGCTCTGGGATGTTGTAGGATGCTCTGGGATGTTGCAGGATGCTGCCCCAGGACGCTGTTGGCACCCTCAGCCCCGCAGATGTGGGATGCTGTTCCGTGTAGGATGCCCCTGAGGGATGGAGGGTCCTGGGGGGGGCTTCCTGTCCCCTGGGGGTCACCCACGGTGCCACGGGGGGACTCTGGGGGGCTGCAGGACCCCGCAGGGCCCCCACGTGCATCCCCTGAGCCCCGTGGGTTCCGTGGGCTCCCGTTGGTTCCCGTGGGCTCCCGTGGGGCTGCGCTGGCGCCGGCGGGGGCTGCAGCAGGACCCCCCCCCGCCGCCCCCGGCCCCGTGGCTGCGCAGAGCTGATATCCATGCCGGAATTAATGAGGCTGCTGCCGGTGCGGTGCCGGTGGTGACGCCGGGGACGCGGCGCGGGTCAGGCCACGTTGCCATGGCGCTGCAGCCCGGCGGGGCTGGGGGGAGCCCCGGGGCCCCCCCGGGTGCCCCGCGCAGCCCCGGCCCCATCCCAGGGGCCCGGCTGGGCCGAGCTGGGGGGTCCCAGCGTGGGGCTGGGGTCCCCTCGTGTTCCCACCGGGGCACATCGGACCCCCCGAGCATCCTGGGGACCCCATGGAACTGGGGGGGCCCAGCCCGTGCGCAGCTGTCGGGGGTGGGTGTTGGCAGCAGCTGCCCCACAGCGGGGTCTGGGGTCCCCCCGGGGGGAGCAGCCCCCAAAGCGCCCCCCCCGTGTCCCCCCCCGGCCCAATTCTCCCCCTCGTGACCTTGAGCCCGCGGGAGGAGCCGCGGCTCCCCCACCTGTTGCCATGGCAACTCCGCTTTGCATCACCGAGCGCTGGGGGGGCCGGGGGGGCCCCTTCGGTCCCCGCTCCGAGGGGACAGCGCTGTCCCCCCCCGAGGCCCCAGCCTGTTCCCCGTGCTGTGTCTGGGGGGGTCCCCAGGAGGGGACACAGCCCTGGACCCCCCCATGGGGCACAGCCCCCCGTCTGGGCGTCCCTGGGCTCTCGGTGCCACCAGCCCGGGGTGTCCCCCGTGTCCCAGGTGTCCCCAGGGCCATGCCTGTCCCCAACCCCCGGGCCCCCCATGCCCGTCCCCGTCCCCCGCCGCTGCCTTGGGGGGCGCGGGGCCCCCCGGGCGGAGGGGGCAGCGCGGGGTCCCCCCCTTCTCGCCCCTGCTCCAAATTGGAACCATGCGCCGGCGCCGGGGCCGGGCCGGAAAAGCGCCGCATTCCTTCGGCTCCCCCCGGGCAGCGCGGGGCCCCGGGCTCGGTGCGGGACGGGGGGCGCCGGGGACACCCCCCCCCCCCCCCCCCCCGGAGCCCGCTCTCTGAGCTGTCTCTGTCTGTCCGTCCGTCCGTCCCCGCAGAGCGCTGGCGGCAGCGCCCAGCCCGGTGATGGGGAACCTGCCCCCCGGGGATGGCATGGCCGGGGGTCCCGTGCCCCCCGCCTTCTTCCAGGTACCGCGCGTCCGCGTGTCCGTGTGTCCGTGTGTCATGTGTGTCCGTGTGTCCGCGTGTCCGCGCTGTCCGCGTGTCTGTGTGTCTGTGCGTCATGTGTGTCCGCGTGTCCGTGTGTCCGTGTGACCCTGCGTGTCCATGTGTCCCATGTGTCCTGTGTGTCCGTGTGTCCTGTGTGTCCTGTGTGTCCCGTGTGTCCGTGTGTCTGTGTGTCCGTGTGTCTGTGTGTCCTGTGTGTCCCGTGTGTCTGTGTGTCCCGTGTGTCCTGTGTGTCCGTGTGTCCTGTATGTCCATGTGTCTGTGTGTCCGTGTGTCCCCGTGTGTCCGTGTACCAGTGTGTCTGTGTGTCCATGTGTCCCATGTGTCCCGTGTGTCCGTGTGTCCATGTGTCCCATGTGTCCGTGTGTCTGTGTGTCCGTGTGTCCCGTGTGTCCCGTGTGTCCTGTGTGTCCTGTGTGTCCATGTGTCCATGTGTCCTATGTGTCTGTGTGTCCCGTGTGTCTGTGTGTCCGTGTACCAGTGTGTCCGTGTGTCCTGTGTGTCTGTGTGTCTGTGTGTCCATGTACCAGTGTGTCTGTGTGTCCGGTGTGTCCATGTGTCCTGTGTGTCCATGTGTCCCATGTGTCCTGTGTGTCTGTGTGTCCCGTGTGTCCTGCACGTCTTTGTGTCTGTGTGTCCGTGTGTCCCGTGTGTCCGTGTACCAGTGTGTCCGTGTGTCCTGCGCGTCCATGTGTCCCGTGTGTCCGTGTGTCCTGTGTGTCCCGTGTGTCCATGTGTCTGCGAGTCCTTCGTGTCTGTGTGTCCGTGTGTCTGTTTGGGGAGGGGTGGGGTCACACCCCCACCTTGGCACAGCCTCCCCCCGTGTCCCCACAGCCCCCCCAGGGGCCACGGCCCCTCCAGCCCCCCGGGGGACCCCCAGGACCCCCTCAGGGTGACACTGACCCCCACCCCAGCCCCGGCTGACCCCCCAAATTCCCCCCCTTCCCTTTCTCTCTCTCTTGCAGCCTTTCATGTCCCCCCCCGCTACCCCGGCGGCCCCCGGCCCCCGCTCCGGATGCCCAACCAGGTGAGGCGGCCGCTGCCAGAGCCCCCTCCCCACATAAAGGGGTGCAGCCCCCTCCCGAATAAAGGGTGCAGCCCCCTCCCCACATAAAGGGGTGCAGCCCCCTCCCCACATAAAGGGGTGCAGCCCCCTCCCCGAATAAAGGGGTGCAGCCCCCTCCCCACATAAAGGGGTGCAGCCCCCTCCCCGAATAAAGGGGGTGCAGCCCCCCCCAGCCCCCTGACCCGCTGTTGCCCCCCCTGTCCCTGCAGCCCCCCGTGGGCGTTCCTGGCTCGCAGACCGCTGCTGCCCAACGCCATGGACCCGGCTGCGCGGGCTCAGGGTGAGGTCTGGGGTCCCCGGGCTCCCGAGCCCCCCCCAGAGCCCGGAGTGGGGGTCCAGGGGGGGGCTCTGGGGGTCTCACGGCTCCCCCTCCCCCCATCCGTGCAGGGCATCCCGGCATGGGGGGCCCGATGCAGCGCATGAACCCCCCCCCGGGGCATGGCCGCCATGGGGCCGCAGGTACGGGGCTGGGACAGTGGGGGGATACTGGGATAATGGGGGGGACTGGATAGTGGGGGACTGGGATAATGGGGACTGGGATAATGGGGGGATAGTGGGGGGATAGTGGGATAATGGGGGGATAGTGGGATAATGGGGGACTGGATTTAGGGGGGGCTGGGATAATGGGGGACTGGGATGATGGGATAATGGGGTACTGGGATGGGGGGGTACTGGATAATGGGGGACTGGGATAGTGGGGGACTGGGATAATGGGGGACTGGATGATGGATAATGGGGGTACTGGGATGGGGGGGGTACTGGGATAATGGGGGACTGGGATAGTGGGCGACTGGGATAGGGGGGTACTGGGGTACTGGGATGATGGGATAGTTGGATAATGGGGTACTGGGATAGTGGGATAAAGGATAGAGGGGTACTGGGATACTGGGATGATGGGGTACTGGGATAATGGGGTACTGGGATAATGGGGTACTGGGATGATAGACGAGTGGGATACTGGGATACAGGGATGATGGGGTACTGGGGTACTGGGATAGTGGGGATAATGAATAATGGGGCACTGGCATAATGGGATCCTGGGACAGTGGGATAATGGGGTGCAGGGATACTGGGATACATGGGATGATGGAATAGTGGGATACTGGGTTGATGGGATACTGGGATAATGGGGTACTGGGGTACTGGGATAATGAGGTATTGGGGGTACTGGATAGGGCAGGGTCAGGGATGCAGGGGTGGAAGTGGTTACAGGGACAGGGTGATGGATATGGGGATGGGGTGGGAACAGTGGGACAGGAATGGGGTACAGGGATAAGGGATGGGAATTCAGGGATGGGAACAGGGAAACAGGAACAGAGGCATGGGTGGGGACGGGGATGGGGATAACAGGGACAGGGAATGGGGATATAGGGGCGGGGATGGGAATTCAGGGATGGGGATAACAGGGACAAGGAATGGGGACAGGGAATGGGATAGAGGGCGGGGATGGCTTTTGGGGACAGGGCTGGAGTGTCCCAACGGGGACGGGGACAGTGCTGGGGTGTCCCGGCCCCGCTGAGCCCCCCTGTCCCGCAGAGCTACGGCAGCGGGATGCGCCCCCCCCCAGCTCGCTGGCCGGCCCTGGAATGCCCACCATGAACATGTAAGACCCCCCTGCCCCCCCCCACAGCCCCCCCCCCGGCGTGGGGGAGCCTCGGGCCCGGCAGGACCCCCCTCACTGCCCCCATTGCCTTCCCAGGGGTCCCGGTGGCCGCGGGCCCTGGCCCAACCCCAACGCCAACTCCGTAAGTTTGGGGGTTTTGGGGAAGGGGGGGGACACCTCGGTATCCCTATGGGGGTGCTCCCCCCGTGCTGACCCCCCCTTTGTCCCCCCCAGATTGCCTACTCCTCCTCGTCCCCTGGGAATTACGTGGTGAGTATTGGGGTGCAGTGCTGGGGATGGGGGGGGCTGCAGTGACCCTGTGACCCCCCCCAAACCCCAAACCCACCCCACCCCTCTTTTCCTTTTTCTCCTTTTCCCTCCAGGGCCCTCCTGGGGGCGGTGGCCCCCCGGGGTACCCCCATCTGCCCAGCCCCGGAGGTGAGTGAGGCGATTTGGGGGTGTGAGTGGGGTTTGGGGGTATAAGTGGGGTTTGGGAGAGTCTGGGTGGGATTTGGGAGAGTCTGGGTGGGATTTGGGGCTATAGGTGGGATTTGGGGTGTGTGATTGTGATTTGGGGGGTGTAAGTGGGGTTTGGGGGTATAAGTGGGGATTTTTGGGGTGTGAGTAGGATTGGGGGAGTGTGAGTGGGATTTTTTGGGGTGTTGTGATTGTGATTTGGGGGGTGTAAGTGGGATTTAGGGGAGTGCGAGTGGGGTTTGGGGGATATGAGTGGGATTTTGGGGAGTGTGATTGTGATTTGGGGGGGATGCAAGTGGAATTTGAGGGGATGTGAGTGGGGTTTGGGGGCATGAGTGGGATTTTTGGGTGTGTGAGTGGGATTGGGGCTGCAATTGTGATTTGGGGCTATAACTGGGATCTGGGGGCTGCATTGTGATTTGGGGGCTGTAACTGGGATCTGGGGTGCCACGCTCACCCCCACCCCCGCCCCGTGTTGCTGTCCCCCCCAGACTCCACAACTCCAGCGAGAAACATGTACACCATGATGAACCCCATGGGAGCCGCGGGGAGCCGGCCCAACGTGAGCCGGGGAGGGGACGGGGCTGGGGAGGGGACACGGGATGGGGACACGGGGCCGGTGACATGGGAAGGGGATATGGGGAGGGGACACCGGGCTGGTGACAGGGACAGGGCTTGGGGAGGGGACACAGGGAGGGGACACAGGTGCTGGGAACGGGGCTGGGGAGGGGACAAGGGGCTGGGGACAGGGCCACGGCTCGGAGAGGGGACACGGGGCTGGGGACAGGGCTGGGGAGGGGACAACCGGGGAGGGGGACACGGGGCTGGGGATGGAGCTGGGAAGGGGGACACAGGGCTGGGGACAGGGACAGGGCTTGGAGGACCAGCCCGAGGACACCGGGGAGGGGACATGGGGCTGGTGACAAGGACAGGGCTCGCAGAGGGCCAGGGCTGGGGCCAGGGCTTGGGGAGGGGACACGGGGCTGGGGAGGGGACACAGGGAGGGGACACAGGGCTGGGGAGGGGACACGGGGCTGGGGATGGAGCTGGGGAGGGGACACGGGGCTGGGACACAGGGAGGGGACACGGGGCTGGGGAGGGGACACGGGGCTGGGGGGTGACACGGGGCTGGGGCCAGGGCTCGGGGGTCCCCCCAGCATCCCTCAGCCCCCCCCGTTTTCCCTGCAGTTCCCCATGGGGCCCGGAGCCGAGGGGCCCCTGGGCGGATGAGCGCCATGGAGCCG
This sequence comes from Calcarius lapponicus, assembly GCA_039654755.1. Classification (NCBI taxonomy): domain Eukaryota; kingdom Metazoa; phylum Chordata; class Aves; order Passeriformes; family Fringillidae; genus Calcarius; species Calcarius lapponicus. The sequence continues at coordinate 11,394,982 of JBBFKN010000011.1, forward strand.
CACCACATGAACGGGTCCTTAGGTGGGTGACAGCCCTGGGACAGCAGGGACCCTCTGCGCCCCCCGGGAACCCCAAACTCCCCAACCCTGGGGGACAGGGGCTCCATCTGGGGCTGGGTGGGCCCGTGCAGCAGGAGGGGCACGGGGGTGGGAGAGGGGAATAGATTGAGGGGACACACGCACGGATTTGGGGACAGGACACGGATTTGGGGACATGGACATGGATTTGGGGAAACAAACGGGGATTTGGGGACATGGACACGGATTTGGGGACATGGACAGGATTTGGGGACATGGACACGGATTTGGGGACATGGACATGGATCTGGGGACACAAACGGGATTTGGGGACATGGACACGGATTGGGGACATGACTCGGATTTGGGGACACATACACGGATTTGGGGACAACAAACGGGGATTTGGGGACATGGACACGAATTTGGGGACATGGACACGGATTTGGGGACATGGACACGGATTTAGGGACACAAACGGGGATTTGGGGACATGGACACGAATTTGGGGACATGGACACGGATTTGGGGACATGACACGGATTTGGGGACACAAACGGGGATTTGGGGACATGGACATGGATTTGGGGACACAGTGCATGGATTTGGGGACATGGACACGATTTGGGGACATGCACAGGCATTTGTGGACACAAACGGGGATTTAGGGACATGGACAGGGATTGGGGGACACACACAGGGATTTAGGGACACACACAGGGATTTGGGGACACATGGAGGGATTTGGAGACAGATTTGGGGACACGTACACGGATTTAGGGACACGCACACAGACTGAGGGGACACGTACACAATCTGGGGACACAAACAGGGATTTGAGGACGCAAACAGGGATTTAGGGACACAGGCAGGGATTTAGGGACACAGGCAGGGATTTAGGGACACACACAGATTTGGGGACACAGACGAACTGAGGGACACACACGGTTTGGGAAGGACACGTGGATCATGAGGATTGGGGGGGACACAGTTTGGGGGACCCACGTGGGGTTAGGGACACGCAGATTTCGGGGGGGTCACGTGGATTGGGGGGGGTCACTAATGCCCCTCTGTCACCCTGGCAGGCTCCGGGGACATGGATGGGCTGCCAAGGTGAGCTGGGGACCCTGGGACCCCCACGGTGCTGGCACCCCCCCATTTATTGGGGTCCCCCATGTTCTGGGAACCCCAGTAAATGCACTGGGAGCCCCCCACATGGATTGAGATCCCATTTTTTGGGATCACCCCGTTTACTGGGACCCCCATTGATTGCCCCCCACCGTGTACTGGGACCCCATTTACTGGGGGTAAATGTGCTGGGGAGCCTGTGGTCCCTCATTTATTGGGACCCCATATTATTTGGGTTCCCTCGTGTGCTGGGACCCCATTTTATTGCCCCTCACATATACTGGACCACCCCATTTCTTTTGGACCTCATTTATTGCTCCCCACAATGTATTAGGATCCCATTTA